>CAWLCO010000001.1:42500-52500 GCA_963855945.1 Thereva nobilitata | reverse complement strand
AAAATTTCGAAGACAACATCCTCCCTAGTTTCCTAAATGTTTTTAGGGGATGCTAAACCGGCCACACGGTTTACGCTAGCTCGCCGGTGGGGGCGTGGGGGTGTGTGACCGGGACTCAACTTCTTTGATTCACCACTTACCTATTATTTGAGAGGGAGACATCTTCATACCGTTCCTGTCCTTAGGTTAGCCAAAGACACTCATCGCTGGAAGTGTCCATTGACCTAGTGTACCTGTAAATGTTCAAAAGCAACCGAGAGAACCATAGAGAAGACCCCACTCAACCATCCTGGATAAATTACCCCCTTAGGCTATCATGCCTCGTACAATTAGTAGAGTTAAAGAATTGATAACAATTTTAACAGTAATTTAATTATATCACAAATAATGTTAATTAATAACAGAACAAAGGTGTTATGTAACTGTGAGCTAAGTGTCAATCAAAAGTAAACTTACTATACAGGTATTGTGGATGCAACCAACTAATACCATAAAACAACAACTCCCATGCAATACCGGAAAGGAAAAAAACAAACCGTCGCTCTGGCACCAGTCGAGGATTTCGATTTCTCTTACAACGCACGCATTTACAAACCTTAATACGTAAGTGGAATCAAAGCAAATAACTCACCGTTATTATTAATCACGGTGTACAATATACGTAACAGTGTACAAGTACCAATTCAAATGGGTAATTACATCAAGTTATGACGAGTGGTAAGTATTTGGTACGTGTTCATAAAAATTTGTAGCTACCTTATAAGTATGTGTAATTAATTGACGTTTAGAGATAGAAATTTGTAAGTAGGGTAAAAGTATTGATAAGAACTTGTCAATATATTATAACACAAGATTTTAACATAATGTGTAAGTTAACCAAGTTATAGTAAAAAAAAGATAAAATGATTTGTGAATATCTCATTGAAAAGGGGTAATGTATCAGAAACGTGTCAATATACTATAATTAAATTTTGTTTTTAGAATTGTAAATATAATGAAATTATTTATAAAGAAATTGTAAATATAATATAGTTAATGTTAAAGAATTTGTAAATATAATGTAGTTATTGTTAAAGAAATTGTAAATATAATATAATTATTGTTAAAGAAATTGTAAATATAATATAATTATTTTTAAAGAAATTGTCAATATAATATAATTATTTCGTTTCTCTTCTGTCGCTTTCAGCTCTCCCCTGTACTTAACTAGTACTTTGATGGTACTAATAAAAGGAACAGTGTCTATAGAACTTTGACACGAAACGACACAAGACTACGAAAACTTGGTCTCCCAAATAAAAACGATTCGATTCTTTAGTATACCAATCCAGCAGATCCAGCTCCCCTTATGGGCATCTCCACAGTAAAAGGATGGGATTCTCTGCCACGGTGGGGCCAGCCGCTTACTCCAGCCTCTTCTTTTTTTCACTTAACTCACTAACTTTACCTTACTTTTCTCCCATTCACCACAACAAACGCTTCTTTCGGTCGTCCTTCTTTGAACTGCCGCAATCTAGTCCGGAAGGCCGGTGTTGTTATTTGGCCGGAACAAGGTCTTCCCAAAAGCAAACTATATCCCACGGAAGCGCCTTCAGAGGTCCAACAGACTTTTCGTCACCGGGAAAACTGCTTCGGATCTGGATTTTGCCAAAAGAATTGGTTCCTCAAGTTCGAAAACCCTTATTATGATGTGTAGGGCAGGTCTTCTACCAAAGCCCTCAAAAAAAACCTTTGCTTTGCTCGTGCCTTTATTTAAGAATACTTTCGTCCTGTAACTATTAAAATTCACCACGAGAGTCAGGCGGAGGTGGTTCGTCGACACTCCTCATACGTTCTAGCTCCAAAAAAAAAAACTAAAAAAATTTTCATCCAGAACAAAAATTATTTTTTTTTCGAGCCTACTTGAAAAACTAATTGTCTACCAATTTTTTTTGTGTGAGCAGTAATTTTTGTTAGTGGATCCTGGAATTCCCGATAGATGGGGGGAACCATCAAAAGGGAGAAATTTCCGATAACTAACCGACCGTTACATACCCTCGGGTCCACAAAGCCGACTTGCGAGGCAGTGAGGAGCCGAAAAAAAAACGGAAGGTTTTTTCAGCCGTATGTTTTAAGGTTTGCGCCCCAATGTGTGGCTTGTCTCACACCCTGAGAGTCTGAGTCTCATGCCACAGCTACCGAGCTAGCCGGGTATTTAGTCTATCAGGTTTTGCAGAAAAAATCGGTGAGAATTTAGTCGTGATGTCACAAATTAAAATTTTGGAGAAAAGGACAGTCTGACAAGTCTCCTGGAGGGGATCTCTGGAGTTGAAGGGATCCGGCGGAAGGCAATACCACATTGTCCCCCTCCGGGTCTCTACCTTCATCTAGACATTCCCGTCGAAATTGTCACCTATCGTTCCATCGGGTTAGTCTCCAGCAATACCACATTGCCTTTGACATTACCCGTTGGAAAGACAGGCCAACCATTCGCCGAAAGTTGTTCCCCAGACTGAGCGAAAAGCAAGGAGGTGTACCATCCGCTAGGGAAGCTACCTAAGCGGATTACGGCACCCTATTAATAACCGGTGAAGCCGGCGAGATGCCTTCTTAGGGCTACTCCGAGGAGCGCTTGCTTCTGAGTTCAATCAAGGACGCAGGTCTTTGGCGTGATAAACGCCTATGCTTTTACCAGCCAAATCCTCCAGCTCGTACAAGCTGGTTCCAATTTCTCTTCGTATTCGAGCTTTCACGAACTTGGGCGCCAGTTTGGCACTGAAACGACCAGCTCGGTTACTCACCCAAAAAGTCCTCCGGAAGACCTCATCCCCCGGGCGAAAACTGCCCACACGGCACCGTAGGTTGTACCGGGAGGTGTGCCTGGTGTGCGCGGCGGCTAAGTTTACCGCGACCCGCTCACGGAGTTTCTGCAATTTGTCCGTCAAGGGCAAGAAAGCGATGTCAATCTCCTGGAAAACGTTTAGTTTCTTCAGGACTGGATAAGCTGATCCGTGCAGGATCATATGGCCACCAAAAAGGGCCTGATACGGTGACATGCCTATTGCCTCGTGGTGGGCGCTACGAAGAGCACATTCAATGGACGAGAGATGTCTATCCCACTCACGATGATCCTCCTTTAAGTACGCCCGAATGGCGGCTAGGACTGATCGATTCACCCGCTCGGAAGCGTTAGGGTGAGGCGAATATACTGCCGTGCGCACATGTCGTACGCCGTAGTCATTCAGCAGTTTAGCAAACTCCTTGGAGGTAAATTGCCGACCATTGTCGGAGAAAATGGTTTCAGGGACTCCAAAGGTGTGAAAGACAGTTTGCTCGAGGAACTTGACGGCCACCGCCGTGGTCTCAGCGGACACGGGATGCAAGAAGGTAAACTTTGTGAAGGCGTCCAAGACGACAAACACTGCCGTATGGCCTTTCTTCGATCGGGGGTAAGGACCCAAGAAGTCTACGTAGAGAAATTGAAACGGCCTCGACGCATCCATGGGATTGCCCATAGGTGGTCGTAGTACTGAACTGGGGGCTTTGGTGGTCTTGCAGACCTCACAGTTGGCGACGAATTCCCGCACCTGTTTGGACATACCTGGCCAAAAATACTTACATCTTAGCCGGTTTAGAGTCTTCCCTACTCCACCGTGTGATGTTTGTGGAGGCAAGTGAGCCGACTCGATGAGAGGCGTGGTCAGTTCCGTTGGGACCCACAACTTCCATGTTAGGTCGTCAGCAACAGAGTCTCCAGTACGTGGGGATGTACGCTGGAACACGTACCCATCTTCAACCCGCAGGTCTGGTAACTGTGGTGAGGCTTGCCTGATTCGTTCAACCAGACGAAGATAATCAGGGGATTTGAAGGACGTGGCATTTAAGTCCACATCGAAACACAGGGACAGATCGTCAACGCAATCCATGCGTGACAAGGCATCGGGAACCACATTGTGGGTGCCTTTACGATGTTCGATCGTAAAATCGAACCCCTGAAGCTTAAGACTCCACCGGGCTAAACGTCCGTTGAGCTCCTTCTGGCCCATGAGCCACTTCAGACTTGCATGGTCGGTAATGACCGTGAAAGCCTGTCCCTCCACATAAGCCCTAAACTTTTTTATACTCAGCACGGCTGCGTAGCACTCGAGCTCAGTAATGGTGTAGTTTCGTTGTGCTCCGTTCAATTTCTTGGACATATAAGCAATCGGATGTTCTCCTCCATCCATGTCCTTTTGAAAGAGCACACTACCTACACCAGTCCTGCTGGCATCGCACTGAATATAAAAAGGCTTAGAAAAATCTGGAGTGACTAGAAGAGGAGCTTCCGTCATCAGCTTTTTCAAAGTCTCGAACGCCTGCTGGGCCTCATCACTCCAACTAAAAGGTTTTGTCTTCAAACAATCCGTGATAGAAGAAGCCACGCTAGCATAATTGGGGATGAAACGCTGATACCATCCGGTCATACCCAAGAACCTCCTAGTCTGCTTATGAGACTTCGGAGTCGGGAATTCCGTGATGGCCGTCACCTTGTTAGGATCGGTTTTCAGTGTCCCATCACCGATTATGAAGCCGAGATACTTGACTTCAGTCACGCAGAATTTGCTTTTAGCCAGATTGAGTGTTAACCCCGCACGACGGAGACAGCTGGCGACTTCGTCCAAAAGCCTTAAATGAGAGTCAAAGTCAGGTGAAACTATGAGCAGGTCGTCCAGATAGACAAAGACGTTCTCACGTAAGTGTCCAGGAATGCTCTTGTCCATCAAGCGACACATGCGCTGTGGGGCATTACACAAGCCGAAAGGCATAACTGTAAACTGGTATAGGGGACGACCGGGGACAGTGAAAGCTGTCCGCTCTCGCGACTTCACCTCTAATGGAATTTGCCAGAAGGCATCCTTAAGGTCCAAACTCGTGATGAACTTGGTGTCTTGAAGACGACCTAGAAGACCATCGATGTGCGGAAGAGGATAGGCGTCTTTGACAGTGACACTATTGACCTTGCGAGAGTCAAGACACAGGCGGACCTTACCTGGTTTTCGAACTAACACCACTGGAGAATTCCAGGGACTGTTCGATGGCTCAATCACTCCCAGAGCCAGCATCCTGTCCAACTCGCCATACATCAAATGTTGAATAGCGGGTGAGACAGGATAATGCCTCTGTTTAATGGGAACTGAGTCACCAGTGTCGATCGTGTGTTCTTCCAGGTGGGTCTTTCCCAGTCCTAAGACATCGAAAGAGGGAAACCTGGCCTTGACCCGCTCCAACTGCTCGCTTTGCAAGGACGTTAAGTCGTGCATGTTAGCAGATGCAGTTGAAGCGTTTAACTCGCAGACTAAATGGGGAGCGATGCTGAATAGTTTCCAGAAATCGATCCCTAGATACAGTCTCTGGCTGAGACTGGGCACCACATAGATGGTCATATCACGGGTCCGTCCTCCACAGGAGACCGGAACCCTGATGTAACCGCAAATTCTTTGTGAAGCCCCGTCCGCAGTTTGCAACGCAGTGTGCAAAGTGTAGACTGTCACTTCGGGATGATTGGCCAGAAAGGATTCAGCATCTCTTCCCAGACAGCTGATACTAGCGCCACTGTCCAACAAACCATTCACCTCCTCATTAAGTAAGGTGACCTTAGTAAAAGGACGAGGATCTGACAAGTCAGAGATGAAAGCAGAAACAAGTTCCTGCGAAAGATGTCGCTTCTCCTTAGCTCGTGCTCTAATTTGGGGAGGGGCATGCCGAGAATGCAGGGAGTCCACAAAAGGTGGCTCCGAAAAGATGCGGGCACGAGTGGAGATATAACTCTTCCAACGGGATATAAATGAAAGTTTGACCTCTTCGGAGGGGAAAGACGGAAGAGTATCAGTGGACGTAAAGTCACTGATAGTTGACGTAACATTGGTATACGAAATGTCCGAGGGAATAACGGGCGAGCTTAGCTCGGGCGCGGACTCCCGTACGGTCTCGCACCCCTGCTCCGGTTTCCCTGGCAGGTGGGACAGACTGGGGTCACGACTCCTGGTTTGCCACACTTGTAGCAAAACAGACCACGAGTCTCAGAGGGGCAGTCCATAAAAGGATGACCCTGTTGCTGACAATTCCAACAACGGAAAGGTCGTGGATTCGTCTGGAACTGACGCGGCGTTGTCATCTCCTCTACCCCTTGCGAGGATACATCCGTGGTTAAAGGACTAGGCTGGTACGTCGGCGGGTATTCCACTTCATGGACTTGTCGTTCAGGCCTACGCTCTAGCCGTTTTTGCTTCTGCCAACGTTCAACGCGTATACAGGTCTCACGAAGTTGTGGCATACTGGTGAAGCTGTGGCCTATCACTGCCGAACCCAAGGGTACGTTCAAATTCCGGACCACCATTCCTATCAAACGGGATTCCTCCATGGGAACAGTCATCCGGTTGTGCAACGACAAAAGCTGGGCGGTAAAGTCATCAAAGGTCAGGTGTTGTTGTTTGCAATCCATCATTTGTTGAATGATCTCTTCATCCGACTCCCGGCTTCGGAAATATCGGATGAAATAAGCTTTGACGGTTTCCCAATCTGGGTCAGGGAACTGTCGTCTAAATTGGGACCAATACCAATCCGCGGCCCGGCCAGACAATAATGCTGAAAGGTTACGGCAAACCTCCGATCGCCGGATCCCCTCATCGTGAGCCCTCAGCTCCACGCGGAACAAAAATTCCTCCGCCGACAACATATTATCATCGCCGGAGAATTTTATGTTCCACGACGTAACCGGAGACTTGCGATGATAGGTGCTGGACGCCAGGTCCATCCTACCTCCGTTACGCACAGGTTCGACCGGAGAGAAGTACTGATCCGTAACCGAGGGCACAGGCCCCCCCGCCATCTGCTGATGAGCCCGAAGCGCCTCGAGTTCTTGTCTAATTTGTTGTAACTGCTCCACCAGCTCCGGAGTAGCCGCCGATGGAGGAGAAATCTCGTCCGAGACAATTTGAGATCCGCCCGGAATATCGCTTCCATCCGAAGGGGAGGTGACATTCTTTCCACTTCGCAATTCCATTTTATTTCAGGTATACCTACTATAGTAGCCCGGTTTTAACACAATAATTAAAAAGAGACAGAAGTTAATTGGTTGTTAGTCACCGTTAACAAAATCAATGTACTTAACCAGCACAGACGGTACGAAAAAATATAGGCTAACCAACAAAAAGACTTAATGAAACTGCTGACCAAGTCAGGATTAATACAGCAACGCAGATATCCTAGTCAAAAAAAACCGTGAGCCGACTAACATTAGTTATGCTACTCGCAATAATCAAAACCTTACAATAGAAAAAAAATTAAGGTGTAAAATAGTTTTTATTTGTTCTAAAATGTTTTGGGGTAATTCAATAAGTCAAAGTTCCAGGATGGTTGGAAAAAAAAATCTCTCTCCCCAGGAGTCTCGTTGGTGGCCGAGGTCATCGGTGTCAGTCGGTGGTAGCTATGAGCCACAGCCAACACCGAGTGCCATCGACAACGCCGGATGTACCTCAGGTCCACACTACATGAACGACATGAAGAGTATACCTCAACATAAAAGACAAGGAAATCTTCTCCGCAAAGAATAAAAATTTAGTTTAATTCCGCTGTCCAACCACAACTGAGCTACACTACGGAAAATCAATCAGCAGTGGGGACAGACGGGAGAGAAAACAATAAAAGCACAAGGAAGTAGCCGGATGTCCCTCAACAAAAGTCCACAGGGCGCAGGTGATTAGCCAGACGGTTAAGCCTGTGCGGCCTTCTAGAGGTGCACCTGAAGTGACCACATCCCTTACCATATTTCGACTAAAGGTCTAAAGTGAAAGAAAAGAAAAGAATTTGGGGGGACTGCATGGATTAAAGAAGTCCACGGGACGCAGTGGGCAGGCGATATGACGCCTGTTACTCCAGACGGTTAAGCCCGAGTTACAACTCAAACGTCCATCAGCAAAAAGTAACAATCCTGTCCACTGAACGCAGCACTGGCAGGCGGTATGACGCCTGATACTCAGGATTACGAGCAAAAAAACAGGACAAAGGAACTCCTGACTCAGCCTTCACCCCTGGCCAAGCGGTATTACGCCTGTTAGCCAGCGGTGCAGGTAAGCCTAGTTCAAGAATGCCTAAAGCGAAGAAGATATCATAAGACGGGACAATCTAAAAGTGAAAGCAAAACAAAATTCACACTGAATTTAGACAACTGAGATGAATCTGTAAAAAGAGGCATTGGTGGTGAACCATAGTCAAAGATAATTTTGATAAGATACAGAAGATGGGGCGTCATTTATGAAATAAATGGGCGCCGTAATTTAACATTGAAAACTTGTTGGCCAAAATCGTTGGGCGCCATTTTATGTAATAAAAGGGCGCCAGAAATTTAATATTGAAAGAAACTTGTTTGCCAAAAACGTTGGGCGCCATTTATGTACCTGCACAATGTAGCTCCTTGCTGGGGTCAGCAAGGTTACTGCCATCGTGTTCTGGTAAACATAAAAAATTTCGAAGACAACATCCTCCCTAGTTTCCTAAATGTTTTTAGGGGATGCTAAACCGGCCACACGGTTTACGCTAGCTCGCCGGTGGGGGCGTGGGGGTGTGTGACCGGGACTCAACTTCTTTGATTCACCACTTACCTATTATTTGAGAGGGAGACATCTTCATACCGTTCCTGTCCTTAGGTTAGCCAAAGACACTCATCGCTGGAAGTGTCCATTGACCTAGTGTACCTGTAAATGTTCAAAAGCAACCGAGAGAACCATAGAGAAGACCCCACTCAACCATCCTGGATAAATTACCCCCTTAGGCTATCATGCCTCGTACAATTAGTAGAGTTAAAGAATTGATAACAATTTTAACAGTAATTTAATTATATCACAAATAATGTTAATTAATAACAGAACAAAGGTGTTATGTAACTGTGAGCTAAGTGTCAATCAAAAGTAAACTTACTATACAGGTATTGTGGATGCAACCAACTAATACCATAAAACAACAACTCCCATGCAATACCGGAAAGGAAAAAAACAAACCGTCGCTCTGGCACCAGTCGAGGATTTCGATTTCTCTTACAACGCACGCATTTACAAACCTTAATACGTAAGTGGAATCAAAGCAAATAACTCACCGTTATTATTAATCACGGTGTACAATATACGTAACAGTGTACAAGTACCAATTCAAATGGGTAATTACATCAAGTTATGACGAGTGGTAAGTATTTGGTACGTGTTCATAAAAATTTGTAGCTACCTTATAAGTATGTGTAATTAATTGACGTTTAGAGATAGAAATTTGTAAGTAGGGTAAAAGTATTGTTAAGAACTTGTCAATATATTATAACACAAGAAAGTTGATAAATATTTTAACATAATGTGTAAGTTAACCAAGTTATAGTAAAAAAAAGATAAAATGATTTGTGAATATCTCATTGAAAAGGGGTAATGTATCAGAAACGTGTCAATATACTATAATTAAATTTTGTTTTTAGAATTGTAAATATAATGAAATTATTTATAAAGAAATTGTAAATATAATATAGTTAATGTTAAAGAATTTGTAAATATAATGTAGTTATTGTTAAAGAAATTGTAAATATAATATAATTATTGTTAAAGAAATTGTAAATATAATATAATTATTTTTAAAGAAATTGTCAATATAATATAATTATTTCGTTTCTCTTCTGTCGCTTTCAGCTCTCCCCTGTACTTAACTAGTACTTTGATGGTACTAATAAAAGGAACAGTGTCTATAGAACTTTGACACGAAACGACACAAGACTACGAAAACTTGGTCTCCCAAATAAAAACGATTCGATTCTTTAGTATACCAATCCAGCAGATCCAGCTCCCCTTATGGGCATCTCCACAGTAAAAGGATGGGATTCTCTGCCACGGTGGGGCCAGCCGCTTACTCCAGCCTCTTCTTTTTTTCACTTAACTCACTAACTTTACCTTACTTTTCTCCCATTCACCACAACAAACGCTTCTTTCGGTCGTCCTTCTTTGAACTGCCG
>CAWLCO010000001.1:5000-40000 GCA_963855945.1 Thereva nobilitata | reverse complement strand
TATAGATATATAGATATATAGATATATAGATATATAGATATATAGATATATAGATATATAGATATATAGATATATAGATATATAGATATATAGATATATAGATATATAGATATATAGATATATAGATATATAGATATATAGATATATAGATATATAGATATATAGATATATAGATATATAGATATATAGATATATAGATATATAGATATATAGATATATAGATATATAGATATATAGATATATAGATATATAGATATATAGATATATAGATATATAGATATATAGATATATAGATATATAGATATATAGATATATAGATATATAGATATATAGATATATAGATATATAGATATATAGATATATAGATATATAGATATATAGATATATAGATATATAGATATATAGATATATAGATATATAGATATATAGATATATAGATATATAGATATATAGATATATAGATATATAGATATATAGATATATAGATATATAGATATATAGATATATAGATATATAGATATATAGATATATAGATATATAGATATATAGATATATAGATATATAGATATATAGATATATAGATATATAGATATATAGATATATAGATATATAGATATATAGATATATAGATATATAGATATATAGATATATAGATATATAGATATATAGATATATAGATATATAGATATATAGATATATAGATATATAGATATATAGATATATAGATATATAGATATATAGATATATAGATATATAGATATATAGATATATAGATATATAGATATATAGATATATAGATATATAGATATATAGATATATAGATATATAGATATATAGATATATAGATATATAGATATATAGATATATAGATATATAGATATATAGATATATAGATATATAGATATATAGATATATAGATATATAGATATATAGATATATAGATATATAGATATATAGATATATAGATATATAGATATATAGATATATAGATATATAGATATATAGATATATAGATATATAGATATATAGATATATAGATATATAGATATATAGATATATAGATATATAGATATATAGATATATAGATATATAGATATATAGATATATAGATATATAGATATATAGATATATAGATATATAGATATATAGATATATAGATATATAGATATATAGATATATAGATATATAGATATATAGATATATAGATATATAGATATATAGATATATAGATATATAGATATATAGATATATAGATATATAGATATATAGATATATAGATATATAGATATATAGATATATAGATATATAGATATATAGATATATAGATATATAGATATATAGATATATAGATATATAGATATATAGATATATAGATATATAGATATATAGATATATAGATATATAGATATATAGATATATAGATATATAGATATATAGATATATAGATATATAGATATATAGATATATAGATATATAGATATATAGATATATAGATATATAGATATATAGATATATAGATATATAGATATATAGATATATAGATATATAGATATATAGATATATAGATATATAGATATATAGATATATAGATATATAGATATATAGATATATAGATATATAGATATATAGATATATAGATATATAGATATATAGATATATAGATATATAGATATATAGATATATAGATATATAGATATATAGATATATAGATATATAGATATATAGATATATAGATATATAGATATATAGATATATAGATATATAGATATATAGATATATAGATATATAGATATATAGATATATAGATATATAGATATATAGATATATAGATATATAGATATATAGATATATAGATATATAGATATATAGATATATAGATATATAGATATATAGATATATAGATATATAGATATATAGATATATAGATATATAGATATATAGATATATAGATATATAGATATATAGATATATAGATATATAGATATATAGATATATAGATATATAGATATATAGATATATAGATATATAGATATATAGATATATAGATATAT
The DNA here is from genome assembly GCA_963855945.1 of Thereva nobilitata. Lineage (NCBI taxonomy): Eukaryota > Metazoa > Arthropoda > Insecta > Diptera > Therevidae > Thereva > Thereva nobilitata. Next base: position 37,949 of record CAWLCO010000001.1, on the reverse strand, counting down.
AGATATATAGATATATAGATATATAGATATATAGATATATAGATATATAGATATATAGATATATAGATATATAGATATATAGATATATAGATATATAGATATATAGATATATAGATATATAGATATATAGATATATAGATATATAGATATATAGATATATAGATATATAGATATATAGATATATAGATATATAGATATATAGATATATAGATATATAGATATATAGATATATAGATATATAGATATATAGATATATAGATATATAGATATATAGATATATAGATATATAGATATATAGATATATAGATATATAGATATATAGATATATAGATATATAGATATATAGATATATAGATATATAGATATATAGATATATAGATATATAGATATATAGATATATAGATATATAGATATATAGATATATAGATATATAGATATATAGATATATAGATATATAGATATATAGATATATAGATATATAGATATATAGATATATAGATATATAGATATATAGATATATAGATATATAGATATATAGATATATAGATATATAGATATATAGATATATAGATATATAGATATATAGATATATAGATATATAGATATATAGATATATAGATATATAGATATATAGATATATAGATATATAGATATATAGATATATAGATATATAGATATATAGATATATAGATATATAGATATATAGATATATAGATATATAGATATATAGATATATAGATATATAGATATATAGATATATAGATATATAGATATATAGATATATAGATATATAGATATATAGATATATAGATATATAGATATATAGATATATAGATATATAGATATATAGATATATAGATATATAGATATATAGATATATAGATATATAGATATATAGATATATAGATATATAGATATATAGATATATAGATATATAGATATATAGATATATAGATATATAGATATATAGATATATAGATATATAGATATATAGATATATAGATATATAGATATATAGATATATAGATATATAGATATATAGATATATAGATATATAGATATATAGATATATAGATATATAGATATATAGATATATAGATATATAGATATATAGATATATAGATATATAGATATATAGATATATAGATATATAGATATATAGATATATAGATATATAGATATATAGATATATAGATATATAGATATATAGATATATAGATATATAGATATATAGATATATAGATATATAGATATATAGATATATAGATATATAGATATATAGATATATAGATATATGATATATAGATATATAGATATATAGATATATAGATATATAGATATATAGATATATAGATATATAGATATATAGATATATAGATATATAGATATATAGATATATAGATATATAGATATATAGATATATAGATATATAGATATATAGATATATAGATATATAGATATATAGATATATAGATATATAGATATATAGATATATAGATATATAGATATATAGATATATAGATATATAGATATATAGATATATAGATATATAGATATATAGATATATAGATATATAGATATATAGATATATAGATATATAGATATATAGATATATAGATATATAGATATATAGATATATAGATATATAGATATATAGATATATAGATATATAGATATATAGATATATAGATATATAGATATATAGATATATAGATATATAGATATATAGATATATAGATATATAGATATATAGATATATAGATATATAGATATATAGATATATAGATATATAGATATATAGATATATAGATATATAGATATATAGATATATAGATATATAGATATATAGATATATAGATATATAGATATATAGATATATAGATATATAGATATATAGATATATAGATATATAGATATATAGATATATAGATATATAGATATATAGATATATAGATATATAGATATATAGATATATAGATATATAGATATATAGATATATAGATATATAGATATATAGATATATAGATATATAGATATATAGATATATAGATATATAGATATATAGATATATAGATATATAGATATATAGATATATAGATATATAGATATATAGATATATAGATATATAGATATATAGATATATAGATATATAGATATATAGATTATATAGATATATAGATATATAGATATATAGATATATAGATATATAGATATATAGATATATAGATATATAGATATATAGATATATAGATATATAGATATATAGATATATAGATATATAGATATATAGATATATAGATATATAGATATATAGATATATAGATATATAGATATATAGATATATAGATATATAGATATATAGATATATAGATATATAGATATATAGATATATAGATATATAGATATATAGATATATAGATATATAGATATATAGATATATAGATATATAGATATATAGATATATAGATATATAGATATATAGATATATAGATATATAGATATATAGATATATAGATATATAGATATATAGATATATAGATATATAGATATATAGATATATAGATATATAGATATATAGATATATAGATATATAGATATATAGATATATAGATATATAGATATATAGATATATAGATATATAGATATATAGATATATAGATATATAGATATATAGATATATAGATATATAGATATATAGATATATAGATATATAGATATATAGATATATAGATATATAGATATATAGATATATAGATATATAGATATATAGATATATAGATATATAGATATATAGATATATAGATATATAGATATATAGATATATAGATATATAGATATATAGATATATAGATATATAGATATATAGATATATAGATATATAGATATATAGATATATAGATATATAGATATATAGATATATAGATATATAGATATATAGATATATAGATATATAGATATATAGATATATAGATATATAGATATATAGATATATAGATATATAGATATATAGATATATAGATATATAGATATATAGATATATAGATATATAGATATATAGATATATAGATATATAGATATATAGATATATAGATATATAGATATATAGATATATAGATATATAGATATATAGATATATAGATATATAGATATATAGATATATAGATATATAGATATATAGATATATAGATATATAGATATATAGATATATAGATATATAGATATATAGATATATAGATATATAGATATATAGATATATAGATATATAGATATATAGATATATAGATATATAGATATATAGATATATAGATATATAGATATATAGATATATAGATATATAGATATATAGATATATAGATATATAGATATATAGATATATAGATATATAGATATATAGATATATAGATATATAGATATATAGATATATAGATATATAGATATATAGATATATAGATATATGATATATAGATATATAGATATATAGATATATAGATATATAGATATATAGATATATAGATATATAGATATATAGATATATAGATATATAGATATATAGATATATAGATATATAGATATATAGATATATAGATATATAGATATATAGATATATAGATATATAGATATATAGATATATAGATATATAGATATATAGATATATAGATATATAGATATATAGATATATAGATATATAGATATATAGATATATAGATATATAGATATCTATATATATATATATATATATATATATATATATATATATATATATATATATATATATATATATATATAGATATATCTATATATATATATATATAGATATATAGATATATATATATATATATATATATATATATATATATATATATATATATATCTATATATCTATATATCTATATATCTATATATCTATATATCTATATATCTATATATCTATATATCTATATATCTATATATCTATATATCTATATATCTATATATCTATATATCTATATATCTATATATCTATATATCTATATATCTATATATCTATATATCTATATATCTATATATCTATATATCTATATATCTATATATCTATATATCTATATATCTATATATCTATATATCTATATATCTATATATCTATATATCTATATATCTATATATCTATATATCTATATATCTATATATCTATATATCTATATATCTATATATCTATATATCTATATATCTATATATCTATATATCTATATATCTATATATCTATATATCTATATATCTATATATCTATATATCTATATATCTATATATCTATATATCTATATATCTATATATCTATATATCTATATATCTATATATCTATATATCTATATATCTATATATCTATATATCTATATATCTATATATCTATATATCTATATATCTATATATCTATATATCTATATATCTATATATCTATATATCTATATATCTATATATCTATATATCTATATATCTATATATCTATATATCTATATATCTATATATCTATATATCTATATATCTATATATCTATATATCTATATATCTATATATCTATATATCTATATATCTATATATCTATATATCTATATATCTATATATCTATATATCTATATATCTATATATCTATATATCTATATATCTATATATCTATATATCTATATATCTATATATCTATATATCTATATATCTATATATCTATATATCTATATATCTATATATCTATATATCTATATATCTATATATCTATATATCTATATATCTATATATCTATATATCTATATATCTATATATCTATATATCTATATATCTATATATCTATATATCTATATATCTATATATCTATATATCTATATATCTATATATCTATATATCTATATATCTATATATCTATATATCTATATATCTATATATCTATATATCTATATATCTATATATCTATATATCTATATATCTATATATCTATATATCTATATATCTATATATCTATATATCTATATATCTATATATCTATATATCTATATATCTATATATCTATATATCTATATATCTATATATCTATATATCTATATATCTATATATCTATATATCTATATATCTATATATCTATATATCTATATATCTATATATCTATATATCTATATATCTATATATCTATATATCTATATATCTATATATCTATATATCTATATATCTATATATCTATATATCTATATATCTATATATCTATATATCTATATATCTATATATCTATATATCTATATATCTATATATCTATATATCTATATATCTATATATCTATATATCTATATATCTATATATCTATATATCTATATATCTATATATCTATATATCTATATATCTATATATCTATATATCTATATATCTATATATCTATATATCTATATATCTATATATCTATATATCTATATATCTATATATCTATATATCTATATATCTATATATCTATATATCTATATATCTATATATCTATATATCTATATATCTATATATCTATATATCTATATATCTATATATCTATATATCTATATATCTATATATCTATATATCTATATATCTATATATCTATATATCTATATATCTATATATCTATATATCTATATATCTATATATCTATATATCTATATATCTATATATCTATATATCTATATATCTATATATCTATATATCTATATATCTATATATCTATATATCTATATATCTATATATCTATATATCTATATATCTATATATCTATATATCTATATATCTATATATCTATATATCTATATATCTATATATCTATATATCTATATATCTATATATCTATATATCTATATATCTATATATCTATATATCTATATATCTATATATCTATATATCTATATATCTATATATCTATATATCTATATATCTATATATCTATATATCTATATATCTATATATCTATATATCTATATATCTATATATCTATATATCTATATATCTATATATCTATATATCTATATATCTATATATCTATATATCTATATATCTATATATCTATATATCTATATATCTATATATCTATATATCTATATATCTATATATCTATATATCTATATATCTATATATCTATATATCTATATATCTATATATCTATATATCTATATATCTATATATCTATATATCTATATATCTATATATCTATATATCTATATATCTATATATCTATATATCTATATATCTATATATCTATATATCTATATATCTATATATCTATATATCTATATATCTATATATCTATATATCTATATATCTATATATCTATATATCTATATATCTATATATCTATATATCTATATATCTATATATCTATATATCTATATATCTATATATCTATATATCTATATATCTATATATCTATATATCTATATATCTATATATCTATATATCTATATATCTATATATCTATATATCTATATATCTATATATCTATATATCTATATATCTATATATCTATATATCTATATATCTATATATCTATATATCTATATATCTATATATCTATATATCTATATATCTATATATCTATATATCTATATATCTATATATCTATATATCTATATATCTATATATCTATATATCTATATATCTATATATCTATATATCTATATATCTATATATCTATATATCTATATATCTATATATCTATATATCTATATATCTATATATCTATATATCTATATATCTATATATCTATATATCTATATATCTATATATCTATATATCTATATATCTATATATCTATATATCTATATATCTATATATCTATATATCTATATATCTATATATCTATATATCTATATATCTATATATCTATATATCTATATATCTATATATCTATATATCTATATATCTATATATCTATATATCTATATATCTATATATCTATATATCTATATATCTATATATCTATATATCTATATATCTATATATCTATATATCTATATATCTATATATCTATATATCTATATATCTATATATCTATATATCTATATATCTATATATCTATATATCTATATATCTATATATCTATATATCTATATATCTATATATCTATATATCTATATATCTATATATCTATATATCTATATATCTATATATCTATATATCTATATATCTATATATCTATATATCTATATATCTATATATCTATATATCTATATATCTATATATCTATATATCTATATATCTATATATCTATATATCTATATATCTATATATCTATATATCTATATATCTATATATCTATATATCTATATATCTATATATCTATATATCTATATATCTATATATCTATATATCTATATATCTATATATCTATATATCTATATATCTATATATCTATATATCTATATATCTATATATCTATATATCTATATATCTATATATCTATATATCTATATATCTATATATCTATATATCTATATATCTATATATCTATATATCTATATATCTATATATCTATATATCTATATATCTATATATCTATATATCTATATATCTATATATCTATATATCTATATATCTATATATCTATATATCTATATATCTATATATCTATATATCTATATATCTATATATCTATATATCTATATATCTATATATCTATATATCTATATATCTATATATCTATATATCTATATATCTATATATCTATATATCTATATATCTATATATCTATATATCTATATATCTATATATCTATATATCTATATATCTATATATCTATATATCTATATATCTATATATCTATATATCTATATATCTATATATCTATATATCTATATATCTATATATCTATATATCTATATATCTATATATCTATATATCTATATATCTATATATCTATATATCTATATATCTATATATCTATATATCTATATATCTATATATCTATATATCTATATATCTATATATCTATATATCTATATATCTATATATCTATATATCTATATATCTATATATCTATATATCTATATATCTATATATCTATATATCTATATATCTATATATCTATATATCTATATATCTATATATCTATATATCTATATATCTATATATCTATATATCTATATATCTATATATCTATATATCTATATATCTATATATCTATATATCTATATATCTATATATCTATATATCTATATATCTATATATCTATATATCTATATATCTATATATCTATATATCTATATATCTATATATCTATATATCTATATATCTATATATCTATATATCTATATATCTATATATCTATATATCTATATATCTATATATCTATATATCTATATATCTATATATCTATATATCTATATATCTATATATCTATATATCTATATATCTATATATCTATATATCTATATATCTATATATCTATATATCTATATATCTATATATCTATATATCTATATATCTATATATCTATATATCTATATATCTATATATCTATATATCTATATATCTATATATCTATATATCTATATATCTATATATCTATATATCTATATATCTATATATCTATATATCTATATATCTATATATCTATATATCTATATATCTATATATCTATATATCTATATATCTATATATCTATATATCTATATATCTATATATCTATATATCTATATATCTATATATCTATATATCTATATATCTATATATCTATATATCTATATATCTATATATCTATATATCTATATATCTATATATCTATATATCTATATATCTATATATCTATATATCTATATATCTATATATCTATATATCTATATATCTATATATCTATATATCTATATATCTATATATCTATATATCTATATATCTATATATCTATATATCTATATATCTATATATCTATATATCTATATATCTATATATCTATATATCTATATATCTATATATCTATATATCTATATATCTATATATCTATATATCTATATATCTATATATCTATATATCTATATATCTATATATCTATATATCTATATATCTATATATCTATATATCTATATATCTATATATCTATATATCTATATATCTATATATCTATATATCTATATATCTATATATCTATATATCTATATATCTATATATCTATATATCTATATATCTATATATCTATATATCTATATATCTATATATCTATATATCTATATATCTATATATCTATATATCTATATATCTATATATCTATATATCTATATATCTATATATCTATATATCTATATATCTATATATCTATATATCTATATATCTATATATCTATATATCTATATATCTATATATCTATATATCTATATATCTATATATCTATATATCTATATATCTATATATCTATATATCTATATATCTATATATCTATATATCTATATATCTATATATCTATATATCTATATATCTATATATCTATATATCTATATATCTATATATCTATATATCTATATATCTATATATCTATATATCTATATATCTATATATCTATATATCTATATATCTATATATCTATATATCTATATATCTATATATCTATATATCTATATATCTATATATCTATATATCTATATATCTATATATCTATATATCTATATATCTATATATCTATATATCTATATATCTATATATCTATATATCTATATATCTATATATCTATATATCTATATATCTATATATCTATATATCTATATATCTATATATCTATATATCTATATATCTATATATCTATATATCTATATATCTATATATCTATATATCTATATATCTATATATCTATATATCTATATATCTATATATCTATATATCTATATATCTATATATCTATATATCTATATATCTATATATCTATATATCTATATATCTATATATCTATATATCTATATATCTATATATCTATATATCTATATATCTATATATCTATATATCTATATATCTATATATCTATATATCTATATATCTATATATCTATATATCTATATATCTATATATCTATATATCTATATATCTATATATCTATATATCTATATATCTATATATCTATATATCTATATATCTATATATCTATATATCTATATATCTATATATCTATCTATATATCTATATATCTATATATCTATATATCTATATATCTATATATCTATATATCTATATATCTATATATCTATATATCTATATATCTATATATCTATATATCTATATATCTATATATCTATATATCTATATATCTATATATCTATATATCTATATATCTATATATCTATATATCTATATATCTATATATCTATATATCTATATATCTATATATCTATATATCTATATATCTATATATCTATATATCTATATATCTATATATCTATATATCTATATATCTATATATCTATATATCTATATATCTATATATCTATATATCTATATATCTATATATCTATATATCTATATATCTATATATCTATATATCTATATATCTATATATCTATATATCTATATATCTATATATCTATATATCTATATATCTATATATCTATATATCTATATATCTATATATCTATATATCTATATATCTATATATCTATATATCTATATATCTATATATCTATATATCTATATATCTATATATCTATATATCTATATATCTATATATCTATATATCTATATATCTATATATCTATATATCTATATATCTATATATCTATATATCTATATATCTATATATCTATATATCTATATATCTATATATCTATATATCTATATATCTATATATCTATATATCTATATATCTATATATCTATATATCTATATATCTATATATCTATATATCTATATATCTATATATCTATATATCTATATATCTATATATCTATATATCTATATATCTATATATCTATATATCTATATATCTATATATCTATATATCTATATATCTATATATCTATATATCTATATATCTATATATCTATATATCTATATATCTATATATCTATATATCTATATATCTATATATCTATATATCTATATATCTATATATCTATATATCTATATATCTATATATCTATATATCTATATATCTATATATCTATATATCTATATATCTATATATCTATATATCTATATATCTATATATCTATATATCTATATATCTATATATCTATATATCTATATATCTATATATCTATATATCTATATATCTATATATCTATATATCTATATATCTATATATCTATATATCTATATATCTATATATCTATATATCTATATATCTATATATCTATATATCTATATATCTATATATCTATATATCTATATATCTATATATCTATATATCTATATATCTATATATCTATATATCTATATATCTATATATCTATATATCTATATATCTATATATCTATATATCTATCTATATATCTATATATCTATATATCTATATATCTATATATCTATATATCTATATATCTATATATCTATATATCTATATATCTATATATCTATATATCTATATATCTATATATCTATATATCTATATATCTATATATCTATATATCTATATATCTATATATCTATATATTTATATATCTATATATCTATATATCTATATATCTATATATCTATATATCTATATATCTATATATCTATATATCTATATATCTATATATCTATATATCTGTATATCTATATATCTATATATCTATATATCTATATATCTATATATCTATATATCTATATATCTATATATCTATATATCTATATATCTGTTAAACTCCACCTCAAATATTACCATTAGGATTAAGACATTTAGATATTAATATTAATTTAATTAAATTCGAATTGAAATTTGCAAAGAAGTAGAAACATTTGTAAGGTTTAACTTTTTATTTTTATTTGATGCATGTGATTCACAGGCAAAACCAGCTTACCAAGCATTAAGTCTCAATTGCCTTAAGTTAAGGGCAGACTTTGAGTTTAACCAAGTCTGGGCAGTTTTGTAAACAGTCAACATTTTTTGAAGAAATAGCCATCGACTCACTTAAACCAAACAGGTCATGGTGAGCAAATGCTATTTCATTTATGTAATGGGAGTGGGTATAAATCCAAAATAAATTTTTTTACTACTTAATTTATTTTTTTTTTGTTGTTTAGATTTGTTATTTCAGGCAGGGCCAACGAAATTGGCATAGGGCGGGAATCGTTGGTTTCTTCCACTTTCTCTCTGACAACTGCTTCCTAGTATGCTAAGTATACGACGCACGATCAATGCTCAACAGAGTCATCATACGTCAAATGCTAGTAGCCTAGTGAGAGCCAACAAGGAGAACACAATAATCGCAGCACCGCTAAACCAAAGTCTAGGTATAACAATTTTTTCATCTTCATACAAAATTTTCCCCCCGCTGGTTGTGTGCGTGCATATATGAACATCATTGCTGAGCACAACTCAACGCATACATCGTGAACTCGGCGAGACAAAGCCAGATTCCCTCTCTTCGATAAATTATGCAGAACAGAAAAGGAAAAAAAATGGAATCAGCTGTTTTCTTTCATAAATTGAATTTTTGAGTATGGGTCTTGTTCGTTAAATTGTCAACATATGAATAGGAGAACAAATTACTGCAATTATTAGGAAATGTTAAACTTTAAATTACAGGAAGAAACCCTAAAGATAATTTTAGGGTTTTTGATTAGTCGAATAAATTAAATAGTTCATTTAAATAATAATTAATTTAATAATAAATAATAAATTTGATTGAAATAAAAGAAAATTAAATTTTTTCTGTTAACGTTATAATAAATACTTATCGCAATTTTGTACAATATGTACATTTGTTATTTTCATGATGTTTCTTAAGGAAACGATCCTAGTGAAGTTATATAATTAAAAAGTAATTGTAAATTTATATAAGACTACATTAAAAATTCAAACGCGTGCCAAATCATTCTGCTCAAATCAAATCAGTGCTCCTCTCCTCGTCCTCTTTGTTGTGCCTAAATAAAAATTTACGTTAGTGAAATTAACTGAACAAAATATGGTAATTTAAATACATATACTGACCTTACGCTGAGTGTCTACAAATTTTCTACGCTAATAGCTGGAAAGGAATATTTGGAGGAGGGACATTCAGAAAGCCATGAAAACCATATTAACCCTTTGCACTGCAGCGACAATCATGAAAACCGGTGGCGCCACAATCACAAAACAATCTTTGATACCTATTTTTATCTTACTAAAAATTAAATGCCACCTAACACTGGTACAATAAAAAAGAATAGAAAAAATGTACCATGTTTCAGCGCGAAACAACAAGAAGTAAGTACCTAAGCTGAAACAACAAAAATGCTAAAACTCAGGTTATTTAAACATACAAAAAGATACATAAAACTAACCAATAATTGATAAACTAATATAAAACACGAATTAAATTAAACAATAATATAAAAATACATTATACCAAACAATAGACAATGTAAACAAAAAAACTACACAAAACCTTAAACAAACTGCACTATGCACATAATTCGAAATACACACCTAAAAAGATAATAATAATTACGCATAAAAACCAGTAAACTATAAAACAATTACCACATAATTTCGCCCGAATCACAGCAACGTAAATAAATCTAAAATACACAAAAAAACCATTAATAGCAACAAACTTCTAAACAACCACAACAAACTTGAAATCAGCAAATGTCAGCGACAAACAGCTGATTGCTTACAAAATAAAATATGGAACGCAGTCGCAAGTAAGTTTTTATCCAAAGCTACTATCGCCAGTGTGTTCCAGTATAGAAAGCTTTCTAGCAGCAGAAAGCTACAGAACCGCCATTTGTATAGCAGTTAGGGCTATATAAATCGATGCACAGCACGGAACTGGCACTTGTTAATGCCGGTTTCGAATTGACAGGTCAGTAGATTGGTTGGGTTTACAACCATTAGATAGGGATTTAGATAGTTGGCGCGTTTTCACCGCTGGCTCCAAGAGGTTTAGTTAGGACTTATAATTTTTTTTGAGAAACATATTAAAAAAAGACTTGGGGTTTTTTTTGGAAGTTTGAATTTTTGGGGACTTGGAGATTTTTTTGTAAATCTCCAGGACTTATAAAATTTTTGACTTCTTTTCCAAGTGTTTTTCTGAGACTTTGAAAAGTTTGCGATTTTTCAAAGACTTAGAAAAAATACGTGGATATTCGTTTTGTTTTGGGTATTTTTCTGAGACTTTGAAAAATTTGCGATTTTTCAAAGACTTAGAAAAAATACGTAAATGTTCCCTTTTTCTGGGACTTTGAAGAGGTTGTGATTTTTCAAACACTTAGAAAAAATACTGACTGGTATTTTTTCTGAGACTTTGACGAATTTACGAATTTTAAAAGACTTAGAAAAAATACGTAAATGTTCCCTTTTTTCTGAGACTTTGACGATTTTACGATTTTTTAGAGACTTAGAGGGAATCCGTGTAAAAGGAAAAAAATTCTCGAGAGCAAGAACAATTTGAAGGAATTTGCTGCTCGGGGGTTTTAGTTGGTGGTGGACAAATTCTATCAAGTGGTAAGGTACTTTGATAGAATTTCAAAATAAATTGGATTTTGTCAATTATTAACAATTGGAGTTTGCCAATAATTCCCATTGGAGTTTGCCGATGATACTAACCACATTTAAATATTTTGACAGTATTTTTTTCTAATACGTATATTTTCAGCTCCAACTAAGGAATTTTAGTTGTAAGAGAGCATTTAAGTTTGAATTGAATTTTTTTTGAATAAAGTAAAGTAGAGTAGCTATAATCGTTAGATATTAAGTTAGCTTTGTACGATATAGGGAAAATAAATTTGTTTAAAACTGACCCAAGCTCTTTCATTGAGAAGTGAACCAATTCGACCATCCTCTTTTTATATTGCAGCTCGTTGACGCTGCAACATATGGTCCTTCGAGCCGGATTGGTTGTAGGTCAAACAAATTTATTCTGCCATATTGTCGTTCATACACTGTCAAAATATTTTCTAACAAGTCCGTATACTACTAACCTCAATGGCCGCAACAATTCGTGCACTGCAACAGCAGACTGACTTAAAGTTGCAATTAGATCAGACGATATCTAATTACAACACAATTCCGAAACCCAGGCGAACGCCAGGATACGTCAGCGGGAAAATAGAAACCGTCAAAGACCAGTGGAAGGCATTTAGGGAAAATCATGCGCAATTAAATGGAATAGACGCTAGCAGTATCAAGGATGAAAAAACACAAGCCAATCTAATTGCGTACCAAGAGAGCACTCAGTACCAACAGTTTGAAGCGACTTATTCTGAGTTTTTAGGGGATCTGCGAGACGCAATGGCCGCTAGCGTACCACAAGTACCGGCAACAACCAGTCAAGGTGAACAGCCAAATCCATTAAGAATTGCAACAAAACTTCCACCGATGGAAATTCCAAAATTCGACGGCCAATACTCGGCATGGAGAACCTTTCACGACCGATTCGTAGCATTAATCCACAACGATGATTGCTTGACGCCCGTCGATAAACTACACTATTTAAAGGGAAGCCTCACGGGAGAGGCAAGCATGGATCTCGACTCTTTCGACATGATCTCCGCGAACTATCTGGCAGCTTGGGAACTTCTGTGCACACGGTATAATAAGAGAAGGCTCTTAATATACGCGCAACTCAAGCTTCTGTTTAATCAACCGAAGATTAAACAGGAGTCCTACAGGGATTTAAGGACAATGCTGGATGGATTAAATCATATTCGGCATTCACTTCAGGTGTTGAAAGTGAGCACAGCCGACTGGGACCCTATTTTCGTGTTTGTGACAGCGCAACGGTTGCCAGACATCACAAGGAATAAATGGGAACAGAAGATAGCAGAATCGGACAATCTGCCATCATTGAAGGAACTACTTAACTTCCTCGAGAACAGATACCGGAGCCTGGAGGCCACCAAGGACATCCACGGCAACAAATCCTTAACAGAAGGAAACAGGACAGAAAGGCCTCGACACAAAACGAGTAGCTACCACATCAAGGAACAGAAGGGATGCCCAATGTGCAAGGGAAACCATACCCTTCAATACTGCACCATGCTTCAGCGCAAGGATCCAGCATCACGGAACAACCTTATAAAGAAGTACGGACACTGCAACCAGTGCTTGGGTAATCATGGTGGTGGACCATGCAAATTGACAACAAATTGTCCAATGTGCAAGGACAAACATTTATTATATCAATGCGGTGATTTTAAAGATCTAGCCACCACTGCAAAACGAAGTTTCGTAGGGAAACATAATTTATGTTACAATTGTTTGAGACCACATCACAGTAGGATGTGCACAAGCAGCAACAAGTGCTTCAAGTGTGGCAAGCAGCATCACTCATTGCTACATGAAGAAGAAATTAGGGCGATAGTCAAGGGGGATGCAGCAGGGGATGCAGCTTCCACCAGCCCTGAGCAAGCAGTAACAATCTGCAATTTTTTTTTTTTTTTTTTTTTTTATGTGGAAGACTAGAGCTCAGGGAAAGCCCTTTGTACTGTCGACAATCTATTTTCTTCGTATAGAGTGCAATGTCGAACAGCAAGCTCTAGTCGATAGATAGTGAATGGGAAGAGAGAAGTAGGAAGGAACTGCCACAACCACCTAACCCCAACTATTTCTATCGCGACTCTGGCATCGGGGCAATGAGAAACAACTCGCTGGAGTGTTATGCCTCCTGAAACAAGTTGAATCCCATCAACCAACCGATGACATGCGCTTGGTGGAGCGGGGCAGTGCTAGCGGAAGGCTATGACAGGAGGGAAGGTGGGAAAGGCGAAGGACCGTGGGGCTCTGCCGGGACTCGAACCCGGGACCTCTGGAATAGTAGCCAGGTGCCTTACTCCCTAGGCTACCGAGGCCCCCAATTACAACGAAAACAGCACCAAGTCAATGTTAGCAACGGCCATTGTGAAGGTGAGAAATCAGAAGGGGAAATGTCTTACTTTGCGAGCATTAATCGATCCAGGCTCACAAAGTTCCTTCATGACAGAATCAGCCCATCAAACACTGCAAGCTAACGTTATCCCAACTACACTAATAGTCACGGGCTTGCAAGAAAAACAGGTAGCATCTTCAAGAAAAATCGCTTGTTTTACATTGGAATCAAACACCAACTCAACTTACAAGTTGGACATGCAGGCATATGTTGTCAAAGCTATAGCAACAATATCGCCACCGAAACGATCCAGTTGGCAAAATTGGTCATATACTGACGGGCTGGAGTTAGCCGACCCGAAATTTATGAACCAAGGGCGAATCGACTTACGTCTGGGCGTCAACATATACGCGAATATTTTAGATAATGGTTTACTGAACGGACCCGAACATTCACCAGTCGCACAGAAAACAAGTTTAGGTTGGATATTGTTTGGCGAATTAGAAGAAGACTCAGCTAGACCAGCTGAAAATATAAGTTTTTCAGGATTAACCACCCTACACCAGGGTATGATGCAACAATTGAATGAACAAGTAAGGCAATTCTGGGAATGGGAGGAAGTACCGACCAGTAGGCTATTAACACCCGAAGAAGAGCAATGCGAAAAATATTATGAAGAATCAACAACTCGTTTGCCAAGCGGCCAATATCAAGTAAAATTGCCGTTTAGGGATGGCGAAACCCCGAGCTTAGGAGATTCTAGGAGACAGGCAGCGATCAGGTTTGCTCATTTGGAGAAAAGGTTCAAACAAACTCCAGAATTACATCAATCATATTCCCAATGTCTACGCGAGTACTCAGATATGAGCCACATGACACCAGTAACAGACAATAGTACACAGCGATATTATTTACCACACCACGCAGTGTTTAAGGAAAGCTCAACGACCCAGGTGAGAGTGGTCTTCGATGCCTCTGCAAAGTCGTCAAATGGAAAGAGCCTGAATGAACAGCTTCTCACAGGCCCTACACTACAACCGAAACTATTCGCCACTCTGATGAATTGGAGGAAATATAAATATGCAATGACGGCCGACATCGAAAAGATGTACAGGATGATCCCGATGGACCCAGTACATAGAAGATATCAAACCATACTCTGGAGAGCCGATCCCAACGAACCTATACAAGAATATGAACTCAACACGGTAACATTCGGTACTGCGTCAGCACCATACTTGGCCATCAAAACGCTACATAGACTGGCAACGGACAACAAGGCGCGTTATCCCAGAGCATCTGACATAGCCCTGTCCGAGTTTTATGTTGACGACGTTCTCACTGGAGCAGACAGTTTACAGGAGGCACAAACGGTGCAAGGAGAATTAATCAACTTATTGAAGGATGGAGGATTTCACCTGAGGAAATGGGCAGCAAACCATCATTCACTTTTGGAGTCAATACCAGCCGGAGACCGTGAACTACAACTGCCTTTGGATCTGAATGAATCCAATCAGATCAAGGCCTTGGGAATATTATGGCATCCAGTGAAGGATTGCTTCACATTTAAGATCACAGTCTCAGAGTTCGACAAAACAACTACTACGAAAAGAGGAATATTGTCGGAAGTGGCAAGGCTATTTGATCCACTTGGATGGATAGCACCAGCTGTACTAACGGCCAAACTCATAATGCAGAAATTATGGATGTCCGGATGCGATTGGGATGATGCAGTTAGCGATGACGTCAAAGTAGAATGGGACAACTTCAAGAATGAGTTGCCTCATATCCAGGAAATAAGGCTGCCACGCTGGATCCACATACACAAATCAATGCGTTCGTGCCAGCTGCACGGATTCTGCGATGCGTCCACCCGAGCTTATGCAGCAGCCATTTATGTTAGGACGATAGAAGAAGATGGTAGCATCATCTCGAAACTAGTGATAGCCAAAACACGAGTAGCACCCATAAAGCCCGTATCCTTACCCCGTTTGGAGCTATGTGGCGCCGTGCTACTAAGCAGATTGCTTAAACAAACGAAAATCGACATGAAACTAGACCACATTCAGGGACACTGCTGGACCGACTCCAAGATAGTGCTTGCATGGCTAAGGGGGCTACCGAACAGATGGAAAACGTTCGTAGCAAATCGTACAGTCGAGATAAGAGAAAACACAGCAGAAGCGGCGTGGCATTACATTGCATCGAAGGACAACCCAGCGGATATCGCCTCCAGGGGAACAATGCCATCAAAACTTCAACCCACTCAACTATGGTGGGAAGGACCAAATTGGCTCAGGAAACATGAAAGGGATTGGCCCAACCATTCAAAGGTGGAGTTCACGACACAATTAGAGGAAAAAACGACCACTAAGGCGTTGACGACATTCCAAGCCACTAATCTGGACTGGCTTGGCAAATTCTCGTCGTACCAAAAAATGTTACACATAATAGCTTATTGCCATCGCTTTATACATCACTGCAAGCGCGAACGACAACCAACCACCGAGTATCTATCAGCAGCGGAAATAAATAAGGCCAGAACAACCATCATCAGGATGACACAAGAGCAGATGTTTCCCACGGAATATAAGCAACTACAGAATACAAGAACCGTCAACCCACAAAGCCAGCTAGCGAAGCTCAGCCCGTTTTTAGCCGAAGACGGAACTTTGAGATTAGGAGGTAGACTACAAACATCCACACTTCAGTACAATAAAAAACATCCTTGGATTCTACAACGAGGACATCATATTACAAATATTATCATTGACCATTACCATAAGGTTAGTCTGCATGGTGGAGCTCAACTTGTGTTAAACATACTGAGAGGACAATTTTGGATAATTAACGGAATGTCTGCCGTTAAAGAAAGAATATATAAATGTGCAAGATGTACGCGATATCGAGCGGCAGCACCAACGCAATTAATGGGAATCTTACCAGAAGTTAGGGTCACGCAAGCTCATCCATTCCAAAACGTTGGCGTAGATTATGCAGGACCCATCAAGGAAGATGCCCAGGCAACAAGCGGTCTAGACGACAAGATGTACGATATCATGACAAGGGAAGGGACAATTTTTAAGATTTCTCACTTGCAGCTGCGAACAATTCCTTACCAAGCGATAAGAGAAGGTATAAGGAAACGATACACGGTATTCCTCGGCGGAACACATAAGGTACGAATGAGGACGAAAGGTTAGTGTGGCAAGGATATACCGCCATATTGAATAAAAGGTCTAACGAGTAATAGGACAAATAGGATAACTTTAAATTTAAGCATGAGATAAAAAAAAAACCAACAACAATGAACTGATAGCTTTAAGATGAATTAAAATGAAATGAATAAATAAAAAAGAATTCGAATTGATAACCAAATTTAGCAATATTTTATTTTGATGCAAGGCATCAAGGAGGGGGGAGTATGTTTCAGCGCGAAACAACAAGAAGTAAGTACCTAAGCTGAAACAACAAAAATGCTAAAACTCAGGTTATTTAAACATACAAAAAGATACATAAAACTAACCAATAATTGATAAACTAATATAAAACACGAATTAAATTAAACAATAATATAAAAATACATTATACCAAACAATAGACAATGTAAACAAAAAAACTACACAAAACCTTAAACAAACTGCACTATGCACATAATTCGAAATACACACCTAAAAAGATAATAATAATTACGCATAAAAACCAGTAAACTATAAAACAATTACCACATAATTTCGCCCGAATCACAGCAACGTAAATAAATCTAAAATACACAAAAAAACCATTAATAGCAACAAACTTCTAAACAACCACAACAAACTTGAAATCAGCAAATGTCAGCGACAAACAGCTGATTGCTTACAAAATAAAATATGGAACGCAGTCGCAAGTAAGTTTTTATCCAAAGCTACTATCGCCAGTGTGTTCCAGTATAGAAAGCTTTCTAGCAGCAGAAAGCTACAGAACCGCCATTTGTATAGCAGTTAGGGCTATATAAATCGATGCACAGCACGGAACTGGCACTTGTTAATGCCGGTTTCGAATTGACAGGTCAGTAGATTGGTTGGGTTTACAACCATTAGATAGGGATTTAGATAGTTGGCGCGTTTTCACCGCTGGCTCCAAGAGGTTTAGTTAGGACTTATAATTTTTTTTGAGAAACATATTAAAAAAAGACTTGGGGTTTTTTTTGGAAGTTTGAATTTTTGGGGACTTGGAGATTTTTTTGTAAATCTCCAGGACTTATAAAATTTTTGACTTCTTTTCCAAGTGTTTTTCTGAGACTTTGAAAAGTTTGCGATTTTTCAAAGACTTAGAAAAAATACGTGGATATTCGTTTTGTTTTGGGTATTTTTCTGAGACTTTGAAAAATTTGCGATTTTTCAAAGACTTAGAAAAAATACGTAAATGTTCCCTTTTTCTGGGACTTTGAAGAGGTTGTGATTTTTCAAACACTTAGAAAAAATACTGACTGGTATTTTTTCTGAGACTTTGACGAATTTACGAATTTTAAAAGACTTAGAAAAAATACGTAAATGTTCCCTTTTTTCTGAGACTTTGACGATTTTACGATTTTTTAGAGACTTAGAGGGAATCCGTGTAAAAGGAAAAAAATTCTCGAGAGCAAGAACAATTTGAAGGAATTTGCTGCTCGGGGGTTTTAGTTGGTGGTGGACAAATTCTATCAAGTGGTAAGGTACTTTGATAGAATTTCAAAATAAATTGGATTTTGTCAATTATTAACAATTGGAGTTTGCCAATAATTCCCATTGGAGTTTGCCGATGATACTAACCACATTTAAATATTTTGACAGTATTTTTTTCTAATACGTATATTTTCAGCTCCAACTAAGGAATTTTAGTTGTAAGAGAGCATTTAAGTTTGAATTGATTTTTTTTTGAATAAAGTAAAGTAGAGTAGCTATAATCGTTAGATATTAAGTTAGCTTTGTACGATATAGGGAAAATAAATTTGTTTAAAACTGACCCAAGCTCTTTCATTGAGAAGTGAACCAATTCGACCATCCTCTTTTTATATTGCAGCTCGTTGACGCTGCAACATACCACCAGTAATAAAGAAAGTTTTTTAGGGAAAAAATTGTGGCATATAGAAAATTTGCTTTTTGCTTGGAATGATAAGAGAATTGTAACTCTATTGACTAATTTTTACAATGAGTAAAACGTAATGGCCAAAAAATCTAATGTGGTTTTCGGCGATTCGAATTCCATTGGTGGCAGATGGCAGACTGCTTATTACAATTAAGAAATTTAAAATGTGGAATTTAAGTTTTTTTATAATAAAATGAAGCAAATTAATAAAAGTAATACAAACAAATGAATTTATAAACATTAATAATCTTTCTAAAGAAAACCTTTAATTTTCGAAAATTGTCACTGCAAATGTGTGAGGGATTTGCTGGTCAATCGAATCAAAAAATGGTTGAGTGCAAAGAATTAAAAATTTACAAAAAAACGATATTTAAAATATTTAAATCCGTACTAGTAGTTACCGATGCCGAACCGTAGTCTCTTTGTTCCGATCATCTGGAACTCTGAGCCTTCTATTAAATAGCATAACAATATAATATAACCGAACGCGCAAGAAATACCAAATGAACTTTTCCTTATTAAATGACGCGCAACAAAATGGCCCTAGCACTAGAAGTAGTTTATCGAAAAGTAGCGAATCAAAATTCATTTGGTGCATAATTTGATAAACTGTCGAATCAAGACAGTCATCTAATCGCCTCACATACTCGAAGAAATTCTTCGGTGGAATGGTCAGCTGGCAATTTTCAAACCGCTTGAATTCAAGGAGAGGATACTCGTACGTATCGATATTACCTGAGTCGTCCGAATGACTACAGTTATGAAACTGTTTATTTTTTTGTAAAAAAAACCGGCACAATACGCGGAACTATTCTCTTCTAAAAATTTAACGTCTTTGTAGTCCACAGAGAATTTATGGGTGGCATATGAAAGGCAATTGTGTGTTCTTGATCTTATGCATTGCGGTACTTGAAACGGCTGTCGTGACTCAGGATTCACAAACGCGGGCTCAGCATAATGTGTATCCCTCTCATATACACAATTTCCTGTTTTTGCAAGATCAAGATATTTCCTACCCCACAATTTTTTAAACGATTGAATAAACTGCCAGGGTGTGGGATGACGGTTATTTCCGCCCTGCTGGCGAATTGCCCCAAAGAAATTCTCTAGAGAATCTTGGTTTATACGCCGGGTAAGTATAAATTCAAAATTCTTGGACTTTAAATTGGTCCATAATCGTTTTAAACTTCTTATATTACTTTTCCACCCAGAAATACATTTAATACGATTGCTCCAATCATGACCGTTGAAATCAACAAATTTTACTTTTTCGAAAAAATCTAACATTTCATCTAAAACGCGTAGTTGGTCAACTGTTCTTGAAAAAGGCTTCATCGTGGGCTTATCGTACAAATTCGAAGAATTAAAAAGATCGAAAAGTGTGTCCATTTTTGAAACAAATTCCGCGGTGTCAAGGAATTCAGGACTTTTTATATTACCTGCTACAAGAGAATACAAGCCTGATGCAACCGAATGGCTAAAAAGTTGTGTAGCGGCTTTAACACACATTTTTTTATATTTACGCGGACTAATGTGAATTTCGGTAAGGCGTGGCGCGGCCCTATAACTGAAATCAAGTTTGGAATCAATTTCATAAAAATCCCGAATGTGTGAAAACTTAGCGCATTTATTATTATCATAGTAAACATTGTACCGTGTAAAATTATTTCGCATGGATTTTATTAAATGAGGTGTATCAAAGAAATATACCATTTCATGTTCATCCACAGTAAACCATGTTCGCGTCTGTTAAATTGAATCCGTACTTAAAAAGATTTAAAAAATTTTGCCCCTGGTCGCTAACAACAGCTACAGGCGTATATCCAATTGATAACAAACCCCGAACCGCTTTCAAAATTAACTTTTTAGCCTGTGCAGGTGAACACGAATTTTTAACGAAAACGTAATCGAGAGGAATCTTCCAATTTTCACCTAAACCGCGCACCTGTATTACAAACGCGTTATGAGCTAGCTCATTTGTTGTTGTTTCACCGTTGTCTTCGATAAAAATTTATATTCCATTGCTTTTAAATAAAAATCCATACTACCTGGGCCAGAAGCCCAAGATTCTTTCATTTTATTTAAAGTGTTTAAGCATGGAAGACTTAAAACATGCGCGTTCAAATATCTATAAGTGCCTGGTGATAAAAAATGAATCATAAGTGCGAATGACTTAAATTTGTCACTATACCGTACACCTTTACTTTTGCGTCTTTTATTTAGGGCCGCCCCTTCTACTAAAGTTGCCAGATTTTCCGGTAGAACATCGTAACTACGTTTAATATAAAAAGCGACCGTCGATTGACTACGAATTTTCTTTTCTAATCCAGCGCGCGAATTCTCATACTCTAATGATTTTAAAAGAAGTTCCTCTTCCAATTTTTGAACACGCGCCCGCAAAACAATATTTTCTTCGGATTCACGATTGAGCCGTTGCTCTAATTCTTCAATACGTTCCCGTAAGTTTAAATAATTTGGGGGAGAGGAATTAGAGTCCGAAGACACCTTTTCAGGAACAGTTGAGTCAAAAAACCCGGATGAATTATTATGGGATGAATCATGGGATTCCAAAGACTCCCTTTCTGGCTCAAACATACATTCTGAATGTCCCCCTTCTCGTAAATTGTGCAAAAAAAAACATTTATCCTACATTGAACAAAAAAGAACGAAGAAGGACGGAAAGGATTTAAATAAAGTAAAAAGGGAAAAATAACCGATAATAAAATAAAATAATATAAAATACACAAGTTAAATAAAAGTAAAAAAAAGTTAAATATAATATAAACATACCGGATTTGGTGCCATTCCTGCACGTACCCGTTTTCCCGATGGATATAACCTGTCATGGGAAAAATGTTTTTCACAGACATGAGACCTTCTCGCAGGATAGCTTGTAGTTACGCCCATATTTTTGAGCCATATGCTTCGTCTGCAATATTCAGAAAAGAATTCTACAAATCTGCACTAAAAGCCAAATACCTAATATATTTATCTATATGGCCATTTTCATAAACAGTAATTGGAAATCTGTAACTGAATATTGCAGAATGGTTTATGAAAATGCCCTTTCTAATTGGTAATATGAATAAAAAAAATTCAAGTACAAAGAGATAATATTATTATAATAATAGAGTCGTTTTCTTTGAAAGTGGTGTATGTCCATTTTAGATCATCAAAAGTATAAATTTCTTTTAACTAATACTTTAAAAACGATCACGTTATAAAATTAAATCAATTTAATATTTAAAAAACATAAAATGAGCGTATTAGCAAATACCAATATTTTTCAAACCATTCAAATGCAAACCCTTAAATATCTCCACATAATAGAAAATGGCTTTCAAAGAAAACGGTTCAATATTACTTAACACAATATATTTTTATTTATATCTATATTAAACTCTGGTACATACCTGTAATCATTTGGTATTTCAAACAAGTGCTTCGGGTTAGCACATCTAAAAAAACAACGGTCCCCCATAATTCTGAAATTATTTCATAAATGTACCTTTATTTTTAATTAAAACTTAATTAATCATAGTAAAAGTACTTACGGGAATTTTTAAATAATTATTAGACTTTAAAATACTTATTATAGATCTTTAAATCACACTTATAACGCACTTAACCACGTGAATTGGTTGACTTTTATTAAATCTGTTTTGCTAGAAAACAACGGTTTTTTACCCGCCAAATTGAATATTTTTTAATGTTCAGGCGAACACATCGAACATTCCAATATAAAAACCAAACAAAAAAGAGCAAAGATGCACCAATACATCAACTTTATCCCCATATAAAATCATAAAATCGTCCGCTGGCTAGTTGTGTGCGAGCGTGTATAAAAATGTTGCATTCTCTCTCTGGTACCCTGACATCGCCATTTGAAGAATGAGTGCATATAGCTGTTCGCCTTTCACTCACTAACCATATGAAGATGAAAGACTTGTTAATATCTAGACTTTGCGCTAAACTTGCACTTTCTACGTTTTTTCTCTCCGCATCCACATTGGCTGTGCTACATTTTTTGGTGGTTCCATCCAGGAAGTGCAGTTGCTTGCTGCTGAATTACGTGTTTCTGTTTGTCTCGGTTATTGCGTTATCACATTAATTCTTTGGGAAAAATAAATCTGAGATCTACAACATGGCTTCTTTGGACGAATTACTGGTCAAAGCGAAGACCATACGAGGAAGAGTGGATAAGGAAATTGAAAATGGAAAAAAAACAGCACTGATAAAACGTACGCAAGGTTTTTTCGAATCGAAAATTACCACATTGAAGAAAGCATGGGAAGACTTCGCAGCCATAGATTTGCAAATTATGCAACAAATCGGTTTAGATCCAGCAAAGCAACCAAGCTCATATATAGTAGAGGACCATTATAGCAAGGTGGAAGCAAAAGTCACCGACTATATGAGCGAATTGATAGAAGGTCTGCGAAATTTTACTACTGCAAATGATAGCACCTGCAGTGAAGCAAATCCAATCAATACAACCATCGTACATCAGGAATCCTCGTCTCTCCCCAGAATATCTCTACCAAAATTCAATGGTGATTTTGATATGTGGAATTCATTTCATGACCTCTTTGTGTCATTAGTTCACCAAAATCCAAATCTGAAACCAGTACAAAAATTATATTATTTGAAAACGTCTTTAGTCGGAGATGCCGAACGCATTTTAAGACACGTACCCATCACAAATGAGGATTTTGCACCAGCATGGAATAAATTAAAGGAAGGATTTGAAAACAAAAGAATCCTTGTAAACCATCAGTTGAAGCGTTTAATGAGTCAACCAAAACTAAATACAGAATCCAAGACGGGTTTGAAGGAGCTGATAGAGACCACCGAGGAATGTCTACAGCAACTCAAAAACCTCAAGGTTGACACGACTTCATTCACATATTAGTTCAAAAATTACCCTTTGTCACACTCAGATATTGGGAAGAGAAATTGGGGTCTCAAAAAGAGTTACCAAGCCTCACACAATTCATACAGTTCATAGGCGTTCGAAGACAGGTGTTGGAATCCATTGCAGACACTATCAGTCCAAAGAATGAAATTTCGAAACCGTCGAAATTAAGGGAAAAAACCGCGTCATATCATATCACGAAGGGGAACAAATGTCCAGCGTGTGAAGGAAAACATTACGTATGCAATTGTCCCACATATAAGCAAATGAATCCAAACACCAGATCCCGCATTATCAAATCCGCAGGGCGCTGTCTAAATTGTCTCTCAAACAACCATACCCAAGCCGAATGCACAAGCAGATTTAGCTGCCTCATGTGTAAACAACGACATCACACATCGCTCCATGTTGATAGGAAACAACAGGATGCGAACCAAAGGGAAAGGGATACACCTTCTACAAGCAAGGATCAACCCAATCCAACACCAGCAAATAGTGAAGATCACAGATCTAACACCGATCAAACCACTCACGCATTCATCACAAGTCAAAACGTTCACGCACTTTTGTCCACAGCATTAGTAGCGTTCAAGGGCAAACATGGAGAGAGACATGTTCTTCGGTGTCTCATAGATCCAGGCTCACAATCCTCATTTATCACTCAGGCTGTCTGCAAAAGATTAGGGGCCAGCTGCACACCGGCATCAATGATAATCACTGGGGTAAACACCAGCACTGCGGGAACGCAAACAAGCAAACTACGTTACAGTTGCAAGGATGCAATTCAGACACCCCACAAATCACGGAAACCTTCTTCGTTCTTCAAACAATAACAGATCCTCTTCCAAAATATAGGATCCAAAAACGGGATCTCGGACACATAGTGGGACTCCCATTAGCCGATTCATCTTTTTGGAAGCCAGGACGAATAGACGCCTTACTAGGAGTTAACGCATATACACAAATTCTACTGGAAGGAATAGTACGAACAACAAAAACAGGCCCACTAGCGGTCAACACCATTTTCGGTTGGATTGTACTCGGTCCAACAGCCAGTGTACCAAATAGCAATCCGGTCACTTTGGCAGTCACAACAGAAACCCTAAGCCAACAGATCTCAAGGTTTTGGGAAATCGAAGAAATCCCATCAACATGTATGCTCACTGAGGAGGAGGAACAATGCCAAGAATTGTATAAGACCTCCCACAAACGCCTTAGCGATGGCAGATATGAAGTAAAACTACCATTCAAAAACAACGAGTTGCCGATGTTAGGCGAATCCAAACAACAAGCACTCAAACGATTCAATGCACTGCAAAGGAAATTTCAGAGATGTCCTGAGCTAGCTAAAAACTACACATCATGTCTAAACGAATACTTAGAATTGGGTCACATGGAAATGGTGAAGTCAGATGACGGAAACCCGCAATACTACATCCCTCACCACGCTGTGTTCAAGGACAGCACTACCACGAAACTACGGGTAGTGTTCGATGCTTCATGCGAAACCTCTAACGGAAAATCTCTAAATGAATGTTTAGCAAAGGGACCAAGCCTACAACAAAAACTTTTTTCAATCCTGCTAAATTGGCGTAAACATAAAATTGTCATAACAGGAGACATCGAGAAGATGTATCGAATGATTTGGATTCACCCAGACCACCGCAATCTTCAAAGAATAATTTGGCAACATCCAACGGAATCAAGATTACAAGAATATAAACTCAAAACAGTCACCTTTGGCACAACGTCCGCCCCGTATTTAGCAGTCAGGACACTACGTCAGCTGGCAGAGGATGAAAGAAATAGATGGCCCCTAGCTTCAAGAGCCACCCTGACAAACTTCTACGTTGATGATCTCCTAACAGGTGCAAATAATGTAACCGATGCAAAAAATCTACAATTAGAGATGATCGACATGATGAAATCAGGGGGATTCAATTTAAGAAAGTGGGCAAGTAATCATCCAGCTTTACTGTGTCATTTACCAAAGGAGTACCTCCAATTATCGGACAGCCTACCACTCGGTGATGAAGAACATATAAAAACCCTAGGAATTCGATGGCACCCTTCATCAGATAACTTTACGTTTAAGTTGACAGCATACCCACAGAACAAGGCCTTTACAAAGCGAACACTGCTATCAGAAATAGCATCGCTTTATGATCCACTAGGGTGGCTATCACCCATAATTATTGTAGCAAAAATATTGATCCAGGAACTGTGGATCACAGGTTGTTCATGGGATACTCAAGTCACTACTTCTATGGCCCACAAATGGACAGAATTCAAAGGTGATTTGGAGAAGTTGAGTCAATTAAAGATTCCCAGATGGATTTGTTACAGCCCAAATGCTCACCTCCAATTGCATGGATTTTGTGATGCCTCAAATAAAGCGTATGCAGCAGTTGTTTACCTACGCGTTGAAGTTAACAATCAAATATCAAGCACGTTGCTAACGTCCAAGACCAAGGTAGCTCCAGTCAAACCGACAACGATACCACGATTAGAGCTAAATGCAGCCTTAATTTTGGCACGACTTATTAAAACTATCACCAAAGATATGGAATTCGAACACGTGCCAGCAGTTGCCTGGACAGACTCCACAATAGTTCTACAATGGATCAACAGCAAATACGCTGTGGTGGAAGGGTCCAGACTGGCTATGTTATCCTGAAGACAAGTGGCCAATGTTTCAAAAAACCTCCAATAACTCAGATTTAGAAGCTAAGAAACCAACATGTCTCACAATCAACACTACAATAGATGACGACATATTGCTAAGGTATTCGTCCTTCACGCGACTAATACGAGTCGTCGCCACGATACTTTGATTTATTAGAAGGTGTCGAAGAACATCTGTACAGCAGTTCAAATTTGTATCGACGAACGATTGGACCCAAGCTGAAGGTGTGGTGTTTCGTTTAGTACAACAAAGGGAGTTCAAGGAAGAATATACCAACCTAGTGAATAACGGTCCACTACCAAGTAAGAGCAAGCTCCTACAACTCAATCCTTTCATAGACGAGCATGGGCTACTCAGAGTCGGAGGTCGCTTACAAAATGCCAACATCAACTTTAATACAAGGCATCCGCTCATATTGCCAAGGGATCATCACGTAACTCGCCTACTCATTGATAAAATTCACAAGGAAACAATGCATGGAGGATGCTCGCTAGTGTTAGCAACAAGTCGTCAAAAATTTTGGATATTAGATGCTAGACGCGTCATAACAAGCCAAATTCATAGATGCATCACATGTGCACGTCATCGAAAGGAGAAAATCACCCAGTTAATGGGCAACTTACCTGATGCAAGAGTAAATGTGAGCAGACCGTTCAGTAGAGTAGGTATCGACTATGCCGGGCCAATCACCATAAAAACATCAAATTTTCGAAAGGCAAAACAATTCAAGGCTTACTTTTGCATATTCGTATGCATGGCTACAAGAGCAGTTCACATTGAACCAGTGTCGTCATTGGCATCAGAAGCTTTCCTCGCCGCGTTAAAGCGATTTGTTTCTCGAAGAGGACTGTGCACGGATATATTTTCAGATTGCGGAACGAATTTCGTTGGAGGTAAAACAAAACTCGAAAAGGACCTACGAAAGGCTATTGCAGAATCAACACCAATAGCCGTAGAATACTTATCGTCTAAGGCGATAAGGTGGCATTTTAATCCACCCGCAGCTCCGCACTTTGGCGGAATATGGGAGGCTGGAGTAAAGTCCATTAAATACCATCTACGTAGAAGCTTAGGTAATGCCATCTGCACCTTTGATGAGTTGACCACCATATTGACACAGATTGAATGTTGTTTAAATTCTCGACCGTTATCATACATCAGCAACGATCCAAACGATATATTTATACTAACGCCAGGACATTTTGTAATTGGTGAGGCACTCAATGCAATTCCAGAACCAGATCTCACAGATGAAAAACTACCTCCTCTACAAAGATGGAAACATCTCCAACAGCGAGTTGGACAATTTTGGAAAAATTGGTCCAGGAGTTACCTCCACCAGCTTCAAAACCGACCCAAATGGTTAACGCAAAAGAAAAACTTAAAGATAGGAGACATTGTTTTAATACAAAATGAAAATGCTCCTCCAACATATTGGCCACTGGGTAAGGTGGAACAAGTATACCCAGGTAAAGATGGACTCATTAGAGTGGTACAAGTAAGAACGCAAAACAGTACCTTCAAAAGACCAGTTTCAAAATTAAGCCTATTGCCAGTAGAGTCCTCGTCAATAGAAGAAGGGACAACAAACATGGTGTGAGGTTGCACGTTACTTGTGTGCGTGTCCTGTCTTGTGTCGTCTTGTATAACAAAAAAAAAACATAAGCTAACAGTTTAATTTCTAGGAATATTACGCACCAGATGGAGTGTTAACAATCCTAGAGGAAATTTATTTCTCGCCACCAGGAAGTCCTAATCCGAGCTTCTTCGAGACAAGTCCTGAGAAGGTGCCCGACGTTTCGGAAAGGGACAATGAACCATCAACGTGCAGGAATGTCACTGAAGGTTCCATAACCACTCATACCCATCCTTGTTTAAAGGAACCTGCCGTGATCAACGGAGCATGGAGGACAAACCTAGAGGTCCTACGTGTAACTACTACCATCAAGGAGTTCCACATGAGGATGGAAAACACTTTCCAACGTTTTTTAACGAAAGAAGGTGTCAGCATCTACCTCACAAGCGAGATAAACAGGCGCATCTACCCTGAAGAAATAAAAAACGGCGAAACCGGACGAAGACCATCAATCTGCCAGATCGTTATCAAGTTCGACTTCGTATTAAGGCAGATGATACAATGGTATTCTCCCATTACCACAAGAGAGGGCTCGTTAAGCGACTTAAAAAACTAGGAACTATGTTGAACAAAGATGTTCAACGGCGGGGACAATGTTAAACTCCACCTCAAATATTACCATTAGGATTAAGACATTTAGATATTAATATTAATTTAATTAAATTCGAATTGAAATTTGCAAAGAAGTAGAAACATTTGTAAGGTTTAACTTTTTATTTTTATTTGATGCATGTGATTCACAGGCAAAACCAGCTTACCAAGCATTAAGTCTCAATTGCCTTAAGTTAAGGGCAGACTTTGAGTTTAACCAAGTCTGGGCAGTTTTGTAAACAGCCAACATTTTTTGAAGAAATAGCCATCGACTCACGTAAACCAAACAGGTCATGGTGAGCAAATGCTATTTCATTTATGTAATGGGAGTGGGTATAAATCCAAAATAAATTTTTTTACTACTTAATTTATTTTTTTTGTTTGTTGTTTAGATTTGTTATTTCAGGCAGGGCCAACGAAATTGGCATAGGGCGGGGATCGTTGGTTTCTTCCACTTTCTCTCTGACAACTGCTTCCTAGTATGCTAAGTATACGACGCACGATCAATGCTCAACAGAGTCATCATACGTCAAATGCTAGTAGCCTAGTGAGAGCCAACAAGGAGAACACAATAATCGCAGCACCGCTAAACTTGCACTTTCTACGTTTTTTCTCTCCGCATCCACATTGGCTGCGCTACAATATCTATATATCTATATATCTATATATCTATATATCTATATATCTATATATCTATATATCTATATACCTATATATCTATATATCTATATATCTATATACCTATATACCTATATACCTATATATCTATATATCTATATATCTATATATCTATATATCTATATATCTACATACCTATATATCTATATATCTATATATCTATATATCTATATATCTATATATCTATATATCTATATATCTATATATCTATATACCTATATACCTATATACCTATATACCTATATACCTATATACCTATATACCTATATACCTATATACCTATATTCCTATATACCTATATACCTATATACCTATATATCTATATATCTATATATCTATATATCTATATATCTATATATCTATATATCTATATATCTATATATCTATATATCTA
>OY979699.1:18274079-18680471 GCA_963855945.1 Thereva nobilitata | reverse complement strand
GCACTTGCACT
Organism: Thereva nobilitata; assembly: GCA_963855945.1. Lineage (NCBI taxonomy): Eukaryota > Metazoa > Arthropoda > Insecta > Diptera > Therevidae > Thereva > Thereva nobilitata. The sequence goes on along the minus strand of OY979699.1, from coordinate 18,680,460 downwards.
TGCACTTGCACTTGCACTTGCACTTGCACTTGCACTTGCACTTGCACTTGCACTTGCACTTGCACTTGCACTTGCACTTGCACTTGCACTTGCACTTGCACTTGCACTTGCACTTGCACTTGCACTTGCACTTGCACTTGCACTTGCACTTGCACTTGCACTTGCACTTGCACTTGCACTTGCACTTGCACTTGCACTTGCACTTGCACTTGCACTTGCACTTGCACTTGCACTTGCACTTGCACTTGCACTTGCACTTGCACTTGCACTTGCACTTGCACTTGCACTTGCACTTGCACTTGCACTTGCACTTGCACTTGCACTTGCACTTGCACTTGCACTTGCACTTGCACTTGCACTTGCACTTGCACTTGCACTTGCACTTGCACTTGCACTTGCACTTGCACTTGCACTTGCACTTGCACTTGCACTTGCACTTGCACTTGCACTTGCACTTGCACTTGCACTTGCACTTGCACTTGCACTTGCACTTGCACTTGCACTTGCACTTGCACTTGCACTTGCACTTGCACTTGCACTTGCACTTGCACTTGCACTTGCACTTGCACTTGCACTTGCACTTGCACTTGCACTTGCACTTGCACTTGCACTTGCACTTGCACTTGCACTTGCACTTGCACTTGCACTTGCACTTGCACTTGCACTTGCACTTGCACTTGCACTTGCACTTGCACTTGCACTTGCACTTGCACTTGCACTTGCACTTGCACTTGCACTTGCACTTGCACTTGCACTTGCACTTGCACTTGCACTTGCACTTGCACTTGCACTTGCACTTGCACTTGCACTTGCACTTGCACTTGCACTTGCACTTGCACTTGCACTTGCACTTGCACTTGCACTTGCACTTGCACTTGCACTTGCACTTGCACTTGCACTTGCACTTGCACTTGCACTTGCACTTGCACTTGCACTTGCACTTGCACTTGCACTTGCACTTGCACTTGCACTTGCACTTGCACTTGCACTTGCACTTGCACTTGCACTTGCACTTGCACTTGCACTTGCACTTGCACTTGCACTTGCACTTGCACTTGCACTTGCACTTGCACTTGCACTTGCACTTGCACTTGCACTTGCACTTGCACTTGCACTTGCACTTGCACTTGCACTTGCACTTGCACTTGCACTTGCACTTGCACTTGCACTTGCACTTGCACTTGCACTTGCACTTGCACTTGCACTTGCACTTGCACTTGCACTTGCACTTGCACTTGCACTTGCACTTGCACTTGCACTTGCACTTGCACTTGCACTTGCACTTGCACTTGCACTTGCACTTGCACTTGCACTTGCACTTGCACTTGCACTTGCACTTGCACTTGCACTTGCACTTGCACTTGCACTTGCACTTGCACTTGCACTTGCACTTGCACTTGCACTTGCACTTGCACTTGCACTTGCACTTGCACTTGCACTTGCACTTGCACTTGCACTTGCACTTGCACTTGCACTTGCACTTGCACTTGCACTTGCACTTGCACTTGCACTTGCACTTGCACTTGCACTTGCACTTGCACTTGCACTTGCACTTGCACTTGCACTTGCACTTGCACTTGCACTTGCACTTGCACTTGCACTTGCACTTGCACTTGCACTTGCACTTGCACTTGCACTTGCACTTGCACTTGCACTTGCACTTGCACTTGCACTTGCACTTGCACTTGCACTTGCACTTGCACTTGCACTTGCACTTGCACTTGCACTTGCACTTGCACTTGCACTTGCACTTGCACTTGCACTTGCACTTGCACTTGCACTTGCACTTGCACTTGCACTTGCACTTGCACTTGCACTTGCACTTGCACTTGCACTTGCACTTGCACTTGCACTTGCACTTGCACTTGCACTTGCACTTGCACTTGCCTTGCACTTGCACTTGCACTTGCACTTGCACTTGCACTTGCACTTGCACTTGCACTTGCACTTGCACTTGCACTTGCACTTGCACTTGCACTTGCACTTGCACTTGCACTTGCACTTGCACTTGCACTTGCACTTGCACTTGCACTTGCACTTGCACTTGCACTTGCACTTGCACTTGCACTTGCACTTGCACTTGCACTTGCACTTGCACTTGCACTTGCACTTGCACTTGCACTTGCACTTGCACTTGCACTTGCACTTGCACTTGCACTTGCACTTGCACTTGCACTTGCACTTGCACTTGCACTTGCACTTGCACTTGCACTTGCACTTGCACTTGCACTTGCACTTGCACTTGCACTTGCACTTGCACTTGCACTTGCACTTGCACTTGCACTTGCACTTGCACTTGCACTTGCACTTGCACTTGCACTTGCACTTGCACTTGCACTTGCACTTGCACTTGCACTTGCACTTGCACTTGCACTTGCACTTGCACTTGCACTTGCACTTGCACTTGCACTTGCACTTGCACTTGCACTTGCACTTGCACTTGCACTTGCACTTGCACTTGCACTTGCACTTGCACTTGCACTTGCACTTGCACTTGCACTTGCACTTGCACTTGCACTTGCACTTGCACTTGCACTTGCACTTGCACTTGCACTTGCACTTGCACTTGCACTTGCACTTGCACTTGCACTTGCACTTGCACTTGCACTTGCACTTGCACTTGCACTTGCACTTGCACTTGCACTTGCACTTGCACTTGCACTTGCACTTGCACTTGCACTTGCACTTGCACTTGCACTTGCACTTGCACTTGCACTTGCACTTGCACTTGCACTTGCACTTGCACTTGCACTTGCACTTGCACTTGCACTTGCACTTGCACTTGCACTTGCACTTGCACTTGCACTTGCACTTGCACTTGCACTTGCACTTGCACTTGCACTTGCACTTGCACTTGCACTTGCACTTGCACTTGCACTTGCACTTGCACTTGCACTTGCACTTGCACTTGCACTTGCACTTGCACTTGCACTTGCACTTGCACTTGCACTTGCACTTGCACTTGCACTTGCACTTGCACTTGCACTTGCACTTGCACTTGCACTTGCACTTGCACTTGCACTTGCACTTGCACTTGCACTTGCACTTGCACTTGCACTTGCACTTGCACTTGCACTTGCACTTGCACTTGCACTTGCACTTGCACTTGCACTTGCACTTGCACTTGCACTTGCACTTGCACTTGCACTTGCACTTGCACTTGCACTTGCACTTGCACTTGCACTTGCACTTGCACTTGCACTTGCACTTGCACTTGCACTTGCACTTGCACTTGCACTTGCACTTGCACTTGCACTTGCACTTGCACTTGCACTTGCACTTGCACTTGCACTTGCACTTGCACTTGCACTTGCACTTGCACTTGCACTTGCACTTGCACTTGCACTTGCACTTGCACTTGCACTTGCACTTGCACTTGCACTTGCACTTGCACTTGCACTTGCACTTGCACTTGCACTTGCACTTGCACTTGCACTTGCACTTGCACTTGCACTTGCACTTGCACTTGCACTTGCACTTGCACTTGCACTTGCACTTGCACTTGCACTTGCACTTGCACTTGCACTTGCACTTGCACTTGCACTTGCACTTGCACTTGCACTTGCACTTGCACTTGCACTTGCACTTGCACTTGCACTTGCACTTGCACTTGCACTTGCACTTGCACTTGCACTTGCACTTGCACTTGCACTTGCACTTGCACTTGCACTTGCACTTGCACTTGCACTTGCACTTGCACTTGCACTTGCACTTGCACTTGCACTTGCACTTGCACTTGCACTTGCACTTGCACTTGCACTTGCACTTGCACTTGCACTTGCACTTGCACTTGCACTTGCACTTGCACTTGCACTTGCACTTGCACTTGCACTTGCACTTGCACTTGCACTTGCACTTGCACTTGCACTTGCACTTGCACTTGCACTTGCACTTGCACTTGCACTTGCACTTGCACTTGCACTTGCACTTGCACTTGCACTTGCACTTGCACTTGCACTTGCACTTGCACTTGCACTTGCACTTGCACTTGCACTTGCACTTGCACTTGCACTTGCACTTGCACTTGCACTTGCACTTGCACTTGCACTTGCACTTGCACTTGCACTTGCACTTGCACTTGCACTTGCACTTGCACTTGCACTTGCACTTGCACTTGCACTTGCACTTGCACTTGCACTTGCACTTGCACTTGCACTTGCACTTGCACTTGCACTTGCACTTGCACTTGCACTTGCACTTGCACTTGCACTTGCACTTGCACTTGCACTTGCACTTGCACTTGCACTTGCACTTGCACTTGCACTTGCACTTGCACTTGCACTTGCACTTGCACTTGCACTTGCACTTGCACTTGCACTTGCACTTGCACTTGCACTTGCACTTGCACTTGCACTTGCACTTGCACTTGCACTTGCACTTGCACTTGCACTTGCACTTGCACTTGCACTTGCACTTGCACTTGCACTTGCACTTGCACTTGCACTTGCACTTGCACTTGCACTTGCACTTGCACTTGCACTTGCACTTGCACTTGCACTTGCACTTGCACTTGCACTTGCACTTGCACTTGCACTTGCACTTGCACTTGCACTTGCACTTGCACTTGCACTTGCACTTGCACTTGCACTTGCACTTGCACTTGCACTTGCACTTGCACTTGCACTTGCACTTGCACTTGCACTTGCACTTGCACTTGCACTTGCACTTGCACTTGCACTTGCACTTGCACTTGCACTTGCACTTGCACTTGCACTTGCACTTGCACTTGCACTTGCACTTGCACTTGCACTTGCACTTGCACTTGCACTTGCACTTGCACTTGCACTTGCACTTGCACTTGCACTTGCACTTGCACTTGCACTTGCACTTGCACTTGCACTTGCACTTGCACTTGCACTTGCACTTGCACTTGCACTTGCACTTGCACTTGCACTTGCACTTGCACTTGCACTTGCACTTGCACTTGCACTTGCACTTGCACTTGCACTTGCACTTGCACTTGCACTTGCACTTGCACTTGCACTTGCACTTGCACTTGCACTTGCACTTGCACTTGCACTTGCACTTGCACTTGCACTTGCACTTGCACTTGCACTTGCACTTGCACTTGCACTTGCACTTGCACTTGCACTTGCACTTGCACTTGCACTTGCACTTGCACTTGCACTTGCACTTGCACTTGCACTTGCACTTGCACTTGCACTTGCACTTGCACTTGCACTTGCACTTGCACTTGCACTTGCACTTGCACTTGCACTTGCACTTGCACTTGCACTTGCACTTGCACTTGCACTTGCACTTGCACTTGCACTTGCACTTGCACTTGCACTTGCACTTGCACTTGCACTTGCACTTGCACTTGCACTTGCACTTGCACTTGCACTTGCACTTGCACTTGCACTTGCACTTGCACTTGCACTTGCACTTGCACTTGCACTTGCACTTGCACTTGCACTTGCACTTGCACTTGCACTTGCACTTGCACTTGCACTTGCACTTGCACTTGCACTTGCACTTGCACTTGCACTTGCACTTGCACTTGCACTTGCACTTGCACTTGCACTTGCACTTGCACTTGCACTTGCACTTGCACTTGCACTTGCACTTGCACTTGCACTTGCACTTGCACTTGCACTTGCACTTGCACTTGCACTTGCACTTGCACTTGCACTTGCACTTGCACTTGCACTTGCACTTGCACTTGCACTTGCACTTGCACTTGCACTTGCACTTGCACTTGCACTTGCACTTGCACTTGCACTTGCACTTGCACTTGCACTTGCACTTGCACTTGCACTTGCACTTGCACTTGCACTTGCACTTGCACTTGCACTTGCACTTGCACTTGCACTTGCACTTGCACTTGCACTTGCACTTGCACTTGCACTTGCACTTGCACTTGCACTTGCACTTGCACTTGCACTTGCACTTGCACTTGCACTTGCACTTGCACTTGCACTTGCACTTGCACTTGCACTTGCACTTGCACTTGCACTTGCACTTGCACTTGCACTTGCACTTGCACTTGCACTTGCACTTGCACTTGCACTTGCACTTGCACTTGCACTTGCACTTGCACTTGCACTTGCACTTGCACTTGCACTTGCACTTGCACTTGCACTTGCACTTGCACTTGCACTTGCACTTGCACTTGCACTTGCACTTGCACTTGCACTTGCACTTGCACTTGCACTTGCACTTGCACTTGCACTTGCACTTGCACTTGCACTTGCACTTGCACTTGCACTTGCACTTGCACTTGCACTTGCACTTGCACTTGCACTTGCACTTGCACTTGCACTTGCACTTGCACTTGCACTTGCACTTGCACTTGCACTTGCACTTGCACTTGCACTTGCACTTGCACTTGCACTTGCACTTGCACTTGCACTTGCACTTGCACTTGCACTTGCACTTGCACTTGCACTTGCACTTGCACTTGCACTTGCACTTGCACTTGCACTTGCACTTGCACTTGCACTTGCACTTGCACTTGCACTTGCACTTGCACTTGCACTTGCACTTGCACTTGCACTTGCACTTGCACTTGCACTTGCACTTGCACTTGCACTTGCACTTGCACTTGCACTTGCACTTGCACTTGCACTTGCACTTGCACTTGCACTTGCACTTGCACTTGCACTTGCACTTGCACTTGCACTTGCACTTGCACTTGCACTTGCACTTGCACTTGCACTTGCACTTGCACTTGCACTTGCACTTGCACTTGCACTTGCACTTGCACTTGCACTTGCACTTGCACTTGCACTTGCACTTGCACTTGCACTTGCACTTGCACTTGCACTTGCACTTGCACTTGCACTTGCACTTGCACTTGCACTTGCACTTGCACTTGCACTTGCACTTGCACTTGCACTTGCACTTGCACTTGCACTTGCACTTGCACTTGCACTTGCACTTGCACTTGCACTTGCACTTGCACTTGCACTTGCACTTGCACTTGCACTTGCACTTGCACTTGCACTTGCACTTGCACTTGCACTTGCACTTGCACTTGCACTTGCACTTGCACTTGCACTTGCACTTGCACTTGCACTTGCACTTGCACTTGCACTTGCACTTGCACTTGCACTTGCACTTGCACTTGCACTTGCACTTGCACTTGCACTTGCACTTGCACTTGCACTTGCACTTGCACTTGCACTTGCACTTGCACTTGCACTTGCACTTGCACTTGCACTTGCACTTGCACTTGCACTTGCACTTGCACTTGCACTTGCACTTGCACTTGCACTTGCACTTGCACTTGCACTTGCACTTGCACTTGCACTTGCACTTGCACTTGCACTTGCACTTGCACTTGCACTTGCACTTGCACTTGCACTTGCACTTGCACTTGCACTTGCACTTGCACTTGCACTTGCACTTGCACTTGCACTTGCACTTGCACTTGCACTTGCACTTGCACTTGCACTTGCACTTGCACTTGCACTTGCACTTGCACTTGCACTTGCACTTGCACTTGCACTTGCACTTGCACTTGCACTTGCACTTGCACTTGCACTTGCACTTGCACTTGCACTTGCACTTGCACTTGCACTTGCACTTGCACTTGCACTTGCACTTGCACTTGCACTTGCACTTGCACTTGCACTTGCACTTGCACTTGCACTTGCACTTGCACTTGCACTTGCACTTGCACTTGCACTTGCACTTGCACTTGCACTTGCACTTGCACTTGCACTTGCACTTGCACTTGCACTTGCACTTGCACTTGCACTTGCACTTGCACTTGCACTTGCACTTGCACTTGCACTTGCACTTGCACTTGCACTTGCACTTGCACTTGCACTTGCACTTGCACTTGCACTTGCACTTGCACTTGCACTTGCACTTGCACTTGCACTTGCACTTGCACTTGCACTTGCACTTGCACTTGCACTTGCACTTGCACTTGCACTTGCACTTGCACTTGCACTTGCACTTGCACTTGCACTTGCACTTGCACTTGCACTTGCACTTGCACTTGCACTTGCACTTGCACTTGCACTTGCACTTGCACTTGCACTTGCACTTGCACTTGCACTTGCACTTGCACTTGCACTTGCACTTGCACTTGCACTTGCACTTGCACTTGCACTTGCACTTGCACTTGCACTTGCACTTGCACTTGCACTTGCACTTGCACTTGCACTTGCACTTGCACTTGCACTTGCACTTGCACTTGCACTTGCACTTGCACTTGCACTTGCACTTGCACTTGCACTTGCACTTGCACTTGCACTTGCACTTGCACTTGCACTTGCACTTGCACTTGCACTTGCACTTGCACTTGCACTTGCACTTGCACTTGCACTTGCACTTGCACTTGCACTTGCACTTGCACTTGCACTTGCACTTGCACTTGCACTTGCACTTGCACTTGCACTTGCACTTGCACTTGCACTTGCACTTGCACTTGCACTTGCACTTGCACTTGCACTTGCACTTGCACTTGCACTTGCACTTGCACTTGCACTTGCACTTGCACTTGCACTTGCACTTGCACTTGCACTTGCACTTGCACTTGCACTTGCACTTGCACTTGCACTTGCACTTGCACTTGCACTTGCACTTGCACTTGCACTTGCACTTGCACTTGCACTTGCACTTGCACTTGCACTTGCACTTGCACTTGCACTTGCACTTGCACTTGCACTTGCACTTGCACTTGCACTTGCACTTGCACTTGCACTTGCACTTGCACTTGCACTTGCACTTGCACTTGCACTTGCACTTGCACTTGCACTTGCACTTGCACTTGCACTTGCACATGCACTTGCACTTGCACTTGCACTTGCACTTGCACTTGCACTTGCACTTGCACTTGCACTTGCACTTGCACTTGCACTTGCACTTGCACTTGCACTTGCACTTGCACTTGCACTTGCACTTGCACTTGCACTTGCACTTGCACTTGCACTTGCACTTGCACTTGCACTTGCACTTGCACTTGCACTTGCACTTGCACTTGCACTTGCACTTGCACTTGCACTTGCACTTGCACTTGCACTTGCACTTGCACTTGCACTTGCACTTGCACTTGCACTTGCACTTGCACTTGCACTTGCACTTGCACTTGCACTTGCACTTGCACTTGCACTTGCACTTGCACTTGCACTTGCACTTGCACTTGCACTTGCACTTGCACTTGCACTTGCACTTGCACTTGCACTTGCACTTGCACTTGCACTTGCACTTGCACTTGCACTTGCACTTGCACTTGCACTTGCACTTGCACTTGCACTTGCACTTGCACTTGCACTTGCACTTGCACTTGCACTTGCACTTGCACTTGCACTTGCACTTGCACTTGCACTTGCACTTGCACTTGCACTTGCACTTGCACTTGCACTTGCACTTGCACTTGCACTTGCACTTGCACTTGCACTTGCACTTGCACTTGCACTTGCACTTGCACTTGCACTTGCACTTGCACTTGCACTTGCTTGCACTTGCACTTGCACTTGCACTTGCACTTGCACTTGCACTTGCACTTGCACTTGCACTTGCACTTGCACTTGCACTTGCACTTGCACTTGCACTTGCACTTGCACTTGCACTTGCACTTGCACTTGCACTTGCACTTGCACTTGCACTTGCACTTGCACTTGCACTTGCACTTGCACTTGCACTTGCACTTGCACTTGCACTTGCACTTGCACTTGCACTTGCACTTGCACTTGCACTTGCACTTGCACTTGCACTTGCACTTGCACTTGCACTTGCACTTGCACTTGCACTTGCACTTGCACTTGCACTTGCACTTGCACTTGCACTTGCACTTGCACTTGCACTTGCACTTGCACTTGCACTTGCACTTGCACTTGCACTTGCACTTGCACTTGCACTTGCACTTGCACTTGCACTTGCACTTGCACTTGCACTTGCACTTGCACTTGCACTTGCACTTGCACTTGCACTTGCACTTGCACTTGCACTTGCACTTGCACTTGCACTTGCACTTGCACTTGCACTTGCACTTGCACTTGCACTTGCACTTGCACTTGCACTTGCACTTGCACTTGCACTTGCACTTGCACTTGCACTTGCACTTGCACTTGCACTTGCACTTGCACTTGCACTTGCACTTGCACTTGCACTTGCACTTGCACTTGCACTTGCACTTGCACTTGCACTTGCACTTGCACTTGCACTTGCACTTGCACTTGCACTTGCACTTGCACTTGCACTTGCACTTGCACTTGCACTTGCACTTGCACTTGCACTTGCACTTGCACTTGCACTTGCACTTGCACTTGCACTTGCACTTGCACTTGCACTTGCACTTGCACTTGCACTTGCACTTGCACTTGCACTTGCACTTGCACTTGCACTTGCACTTGCACTTGCACTTGCACTTGCACTTGCACTTGCACTTGCACTTGCACTTGCACTTGCACTTGCACTTGCACTTGCACTTGCACTTGCACTTGCACTTGCACTTGCACTTGCACTTGCACTTGCACTTGCACTTGCACTTGCACTTGCACTTGCACTTGCACTTGCACTTGCACTTGCACTTGCACTTGCACTTGCACTTGCACTTGCACTTGCACTTGCACTTGCACTTGCACTTGCACTTGCACTTGCACTTGCACTTGCACTTGCACTTGCACTTGCACTTGCACTTGCACTTGCACTTGCACTTGCACTTGCACTTGCACTTGCACTTGCACTTGCACTTGCACTTGCACTTGCACTTGCACTTGCACTTGCACTTGCACTTGCACTTGCACTTGCACTTGCACTTGCACTTGCACTTGCACTTGCACTTGCACTTGCACTTGCACTTGCACTTGCACTTGCACTTGCACTTGCACTTGCACTTGCACTTGCACTTGCACTTGCACTTGCACTTGCACTTGCACTTGCACTTGCACTTGCACTTGCACTTGCACTTGCACTTGCACTTGCACTTGCACTTGCACTTGCACTTGCACTTGCACTTGCACTTGCACTTGCACTTGCACTTGCACTTGCACTTGCACTTGCACTTGCACTTGCACTTGCACTTGCACTTGCACTTGCACTTGCACTTGCACTTGCACTTGCACTTGCACTTGCACTTGCACTTGCACTTGCACTTGCACTTGCACTTGCACTTGCACTTGCACTTGCACTTGCACTTGCACTTGCACTTGCACTTGCACTTGCACTTGCACTTGCACTTGCACTTGCACTTGCACTTGCACTTGCACTTGCACTTGCACTTGCACTTGCACTTGCACTTGCACTTGCACTTGCACTTGCACTTGCACTTGCACTTGCACTTGCACTTGCACTTGCACTTGCACTTGCACTTGCACTTGCACTTGCACTTGCACTTGCACTTGCACTTGCACTTGCACTTGCACTTGCACTTGCACTTGCACTTGCACTTGCACTTGCACTTGCACTTGCACTTGCACTTGCACTTGCACTTGCACTTGCACTTGCACTTGCACTTGCACTTGCACTTGCACTTGCACTTGCACTTGCACTTGCACTTGCACTTGCACTTGCACTTGCACTTGCACTTGCACTTGCACTTGCACTTGCACTTGCACTTGCACTTGCACTTGCACTTGCACTTGCACTTGCACTTGCACTTGCACTTGCACTTGCACTTGCACTTGCACTTGCACTTGCACTTGCACTTGCACTTGCACTTGCACTTGCACTTGCACTTGCACTTGCACTTGCACTTGCACTTGCACTTGCACTTGCACTTGCACTTGCACTTGCACTTGCACTTGCACTTGCACTTGCACTTGCACTTGCACTTGCACTTGCACTTGCACTTGCACTTGCACTTGCACTTGCACTTGCACTTGCACTTGCACTTGCACTTGCACTTGCACTTGCACTTGCACTTGCACTTGCACTTGCACTTGCACTTGCACTTGCACTTGCACTTGCACTTGCACTTGCACTTGCACTTGCACTTGCACTTGCACTTGCACTTGCACTTGCACTTGCACTTGCACTTGCACTTGCACTTGCACTTGCACTTGCACTTGCACTTGCACTTGCACTTGCACTTGCACTTGCACTTGCACTTGCACTTGCACTTGCACTTGCACTTGCACTTGCACTTGCACTTGCACTTGCACTTGCACTTGCACTTGCACTTGCACTTGCACTTGCACTTGCACTTGCACTTGCACTTGCACTTGCACTTGCACTTGCACTTGCACTTGCACTTGCACTTGCACTTGCACTTGCACTTGCACTTGCACTTGCACTTGCACTTGCACTTGCACTTGCACTTGCACTTGCACTTGCACTTGCACTTGCACTTGCACTTGCACTTGCACTTGCACTTGCACTTGCACTTGCACTTGCACTTGCACTTGCACTTGCACTTGCACTTGCACTTGCACTTGCACTTGCACTTGCACTTGCACTTGCACTTGCACTTGCACTTGCACTTGCACTTGCACTTGCACTTGCACTTGCACTTGCACTTGCACTTGCACTTGCACTTGCACTTGCACTTGCACTTGCACTTGCACTTGCACTTGCACTTGCACTTGCACTTGCACTTGCACTTGCACTTGCACTTGCACTTGCACTTGCACTTGCACTTGCACTTGCACTTGCACTTGCACTTGCACTTGCACTTGCACTTGCACTTGCACTTGCACTTGCACTTGCACTTGCACTTGCACTTGCACTTGCACTTGCACTTGCACTTGCACTTGCACTTGCACTTGCACTTGCACTTGCACTTGCACTTGCACTTGCACTTGCACTTGCACTTGCACTTGCACTTGCACTTGCACTTGCACTTGCACTTGCACTTGCACTTGCACTTGCACTTGCACTTGCACTTGCACTTGCACTTGCACTTGCACTTGCACTTGCACTTGCACTTGCACTTGCACTTGCACTTGCACTTGCACTTGCACTTGCACTTGCACTTGCACTTGCACTTGCACTTGCACTTGCACTTGCACTTGCACTTGCACTTGCACTTGCACTTGCACTTGCACTTGCACTTGCACTTGCACTTGCACTTGCACTTGCACTTGCACTTGCACTTGCACTTGCACTTGCACTTGCACTTGCACTTGCACTTGCACTTGCACTTGCACTTGCACTTGCACTTGCACTTGCACTTGCACTTGCACTTGCACTTGCACTTGCACTTGCACTTGCACTTGCACTTGCACTTGCACTTGCACTTGCACTTGCACTTGCACTTGCACTTGCACTTGCACTTGCACTTGCACTTGCACTTGCACTTGCACTTGCACTTGCACTTGCACTTGCACTTGCACTTGCACTTGCACTTGCACTTGCACTTGCACTTGCACTTGCACTTGCACTTGCACTTGCACTTGCACTTGCACTTGCACTTGCACTTGCACTTGCACTTGCACTTGCACTTGCACTTGCACTTGCACTTGCACTTGCACTTGCACTTGCACTTGCACTTGCACTTGCACTTGCACTTGCACTTGCACTTGCACTTGCACTTGCACTTGCACTTGCACTTGCACTTGCACTTGCACTTGCACTTGCACTTGCACTTGCACTTGCACTTGCACTTGCACTTGCACTTGCACTTGCACTTGCACTTGCACTTGCACTTGCACTTGCACTTGCACTTGCACTTGCACTTGCACTTGCACTTGCACTTGCACTTGCACTTGCACTTGCACTTGCACTTGCACTTGCACTTGCACTTGCACTTGCACTTGCACTTGCACTTGCACTTGCACTTGCACTTGCACTTGCACTTGCACTTGCACTTGCACTTGCACTTGCACTTGCACTTGCACTTGCACTTGCACTTGCACTTGCACTTGCACTTGCACTTGCACTTGCACTTGCACTTGCACTTGCACTTGCACTTGCACTTGCACTTGCACTTGCACTTGCACTTGCACTTGCACTTGCACTTGCACTTGCACTTGCACTTGCACTTGCACTTGCACTTGCACTTGCACTTGCACTTGCACTTGCACTTGCACTTGCACTTGCACTTGCACTTGCACTTGCACTTGCACTTGCACTTGCACTTGCACTTGCACTTGCACTTGCACTTGCACTTGCACTTGCACTTGCACTTGCACTTGCACTTGCACTTGCACTTGCACTTGCACTTGCACTTGCACTTGCACTTGCACTTGCACTTGCACTTGCACTTGCACTTGCACTTGCACTTGCACTTGCACTTGCACTTGCACTTGCACTTGCACTTGCACTTGCACTTGCACTTGCACTTGCACTTGCACTTGCACTTGCACTTGCACTTGCACTTGCACTTGCACTTGCACTTGCACTTGCACTTGCACTTGCACTTGCACTTGCACTTGCACTTGCACTTGCACTTGCACTTGCACTTGCACTTGCACTTGCACTTGCACTTGCACTTGCACTTGCACTTGCACTTGCACTTGCACTTGCACTTGCACTTGCACTTGCACTTGCACTTGCACTTGCACTTGCACTTGCACTTGCACTTGCACTTGCACTTGCACTTGCACTTGCACTTGCACTTGCACTTGCACTTGCACTTGCACTTGCACTTGCACTTGCACTTGCACTTGCACTTGCACTTGCACTTGCACTTGCACTTGCACTTGCACTTGCACTTGCACTTGCACTTGCACTTGCACTTGCACTTGCACTTGCACTTGCACTTGCACTTGCACTTGCACTTGCACTTGCACTTGCACTTGCACTTGCACTTGCACTTGCACTTGCACTTGCACTTGCACTTGCACTTGCACTTGCACTTGCACTTGCACTTGCACTTGCACTTGCACTTGCACTTGCACTTGCACTTGCACTTGCACTTGCACTTGCACTTGCACTTGCACTTGCACTTGCACTTGCACTTGCACTTGCACTTGCACTTGCACTTGCACTTGCACTTGCACTTGCACTTGCACTTGCACTTGCACTTGCACTTGCACTTGCACTTGCACTTGCACTTGCACTTGCACTTGCACTTGCACTTGCACTTGCACTTGCACTTGCACTTGCACTTGCACTTGCACTTGCACTTGCACTTGCACTTGCACTTGCACTTGCACTTGCACTTGCACTTGCACTTGCACTTGCACTTGCACTTGCACTTGCACTTGCACTTGCACTTGCACTTGCACTTGCACTTGCACTTGCACTTGCACTTGCACTTGCACTTGCACTTGCACTTGCACTTGCACTTGCACTTGCACTTGCACTTGCACTTGCACTTGCACTTGCACTTGCACTTGCACTTGCACTTGCACTTGCACTTGCACTTGCACTTGCACTTGCACTTGCACTTGCACTTGCACTTGCACTTGCACTTGCACTTGCACTTGCACTTGCACTTGCACTTGCACTTGCACTTGCACTTGCACTTGCACTTGCACTTGCACTTGCACTTGCACTTGCACTTGCACTTGCACTTGCACTTGCACTTGCACTTGCACTTGCACTTGCACTTGCACTTGCACTTGCACTTGCACTTGCACTTGCACTTGCACTTGCACTTGCACTTGCACTTGCACTTGCACTTGCACTTGCACTTGCACTTGCACTTGCACTTGCACTTGCACTTGCACTTGCACTTGCACTTGCACTTGCACTTGCACTTGCACTTGCACTTGCACTTGCACTTGCACTTGCACTTGCACTTGCACTTGCACTTGCACTTGCACTTGCACTTGCACTTGCACTTGCACTTGCACTTGCACTTGCACTTGCACTTGCACTTGCACTTGCACTTGCACTTGCACTTGCACTTGCACTTGCACTTGCACTTGCACTTGCACTTGCACTTGCACTTGCACTTGCACTTGCACTTGCACTTGCACTTGCACTTGCACTTGCACTTGCACTTGCACTTGCACTTGCACTTGCACTTGCACTTGCACTTGCACTTGCACTTGCACTTGCACTTGCACTTGCACTTGCACTTGCACTTGCACTTGCACTTGCACTTGCACTTGCACTTGCACTTGCACTTGCACTTGCACTTGCACTTGCACTTGCACTTGCACTTGCACTTGCACTTGCACTTGCACTTGCACTTGCACTTGCACTTGCACTTGCACTTGCACTTGCACTTGCACTTGCACTTGCACTTGCACTTGCACTTGCACTTGCACTTGCACTTGCACTTGCACTTGCACTTGCACTTGCACTTGCACTTGCACTTGCACTTGCACTTGCACTTGCACTTGCACTTGCACTTGCACTTGCACTTGCACTTGCACTTGCACTTGCACTTGCACTTGCACTTGCACTTGCACTTGCACTTGCACTTGCACTTGCACTTGCACTTGCACTTGCACTTGCACTTGCACTTGCACTTGCACTTGCACTTGCACTTGCACTTGCACTTGCACTTGCACTTGCACTTGCACTTGCACTTGCACTTGCACTTGCACTTGCACTTGCACTTGCACTTGCACTTGCACTTGCACTTGCACTTGCACTTGCACTTGCACTTGCACTTGCACTTGCACTTGCACTTGCACTTGCACTTGCACTTGCACTTGCACTTGCACTTGCACTTGCACTTGCACTTGCACTTGCACTTGCACTTGCACTTGCACTTGCACTTGCACTTGCACTTGCACTTGCACTTGCACTTGCACTTGCACTTGCACTTGCACTTGCACTTGCACTTGCACTTGCACTTGCACTTGCACTTGCACTTGCACTTGCACTTGCACTTGCACTTGCACTTGCACTTGCACTTGCACTTGCACTTGCACTTGCACTTGCACTTGCACTTGCACTTGCACTTGCACTTGCACTTGCACTTGCACTTGCACTTGCACTTGCACTTGCACTTGCACTTGCACTTGCACTTGCACTTGCACTTGCACTTGCACTTGCACTTGCACTTGCACTTGCACTTGCACTTGCACTTGCACTTGCACTTGCACTTGCACTTGCACTTGCACTTGCACTTGCACTTGCACTTGCACTTGCACTTGCACTTGCACTTGCACTTGCACTTGCACTTGCACTTGCACTTGCACTTGCACTTGCACTTGCACTTGCACTTGCACTTGCACTTGCACTTGCACTTGCACTTGCACTTGCACTTGCACTTGCACTTGCACTTGCACTTGCACTTGCACTTGCACTTGCACTTGCACTTGCACTTGCACTTGCACTTGCACTTGCACTTGCACTTGCACTTGCACTTGCACTTGCACTTGCACTTGCACTTGCACTTGCACTTGCACTTGCACTTGCACTTGCACTTGCACTTGCACTTGCACTTGCACTTGCACTTGCACTTGCACTTGCACTTGCACTTGCACTTGCACTTGCACTTGCACTTGCACTTGCACTTGCACTTGCACTTGCACTTGCACTTGCACTTGCACTTGCACTTGCACTTGCACTTGCACTTGCACTTGCACTTGCACTTGCACTTGCACTTGCACTTGCACTTGCACTTGCACTTGCACTTGCACTTGCACTTGCACTTGCACTTGCACTTGCACTTGCACTTGCACTTGCACTTGCACTTGCACTTGCACTTGCACTTGCACTTGCACTTGCACTTGCACTTGCACTTGCACTTGCACTTGCACTTGCACTTGCACTTGCACTTGCACTTGCACTTGCACTTGCACTTGCACTTGCACTTGCACTTGCACTTGCACTTGCACTTGCACTTGCACTTGCACTTGCACTTGCACTTGCACTTGCACTTGCACTTGCACTTGCACTTGCACTTGCACTTGCACTTGCACTTGCACTTGCACTTGCACTTGCACTTGCACTTGCACTTGCACTTGCACTTGCACTTGCACTTGCACTTGCACTTGCACTTGCACTTGCACTTGCACTTGCACTTGCACTTGCACTTGCACTTGCACTTGCACTTGC
Source organism: Thereva nobilitata (assembly GCA_963855945.1). Taxonomy (NCBI): domain Eukaryota; kingdom Metazoa; phylum Arthropoda; class Insecta; order Diptera; family Therevidae; genus Thereva; species Thereva nobilitata. Next base: position 18,662,664 of record OY979699.1, on the reverse strand, counting down.
ACTTGCACTTGCACTTGCACTTGCACTTGCACTTGCACTTGCACTTGCACTTGCACTTGCACTTGCACTTGCACTTGCACTTGCACTTGCACTTGCACTTGCACTTGCACTTGCACTTGCACTTGCACTTGCACTTGCACTTGCACTTGCACTTGCACTTGCACTTGCACTTGCACTTGCACTTGCACTTGCACTTGCACTTGCACTTGCACTTGCACTTGCACTTGCACTTGCACTTGCACTTGCACTTGCACTTGCACTTGCACTTGCACTTGCACTTGCACTTGCACTTGCACTTGCACTTGCACTTGCACTTGCACTTGCACTTGCACTTGCACTTGCACTTGCACTTGCACTTGCACTTGCACTTGCACTTGCACTTGCACTTGCACTTGCACTTGCACTTGCACTTGCACTTGCACTTGCACTTGCACTTGCACTTGCACTTGCACTTGCACTTGCACTTGCACTTGCACTTGCACTTGCACTTGCACTTGCACTTGCACTTGCACTTGCACTTGCACTTGCACTTGCACTTGCACTTGCACTTGCACTTGCACTTGCACTTGCACTTGCACTTGCACTTGCACTTGCACTTGCACTTGCACTTGCACTTGCACTTGCACTTGCACTTGCACTTGCACTTGCACTTGCACTTGCACTTGCACTTGCACTTGCACTTGCACTTGCACTTGCACTTGCACTTGCACTTGCACTTGCACTTGCACTTGCACTTGCACTTGCACTTGCACTTGCACTTGCACTTGCACTTGCACTTGCACTTGCACTTGCACTTGCACTTGCACTTGCACTTGCACTTGCACTTGCACTTGCACTTGCACTTGCACTTGCACTTGCACTTGCACTTGCACTTGCACTGCACTTGCACTTGCACTTGCACTTGCACTTGCACTTGCACTTGCACTTGCACTTGCACTTGCACTTGCACTTGCACTTGCACTTGCACTTGCACTTGCACTTGCACTTGCACTTGCACTTGCACTTGCACTTGCACTTGCACTTGCACTTGCACTTGCACTTGCACTTGCACTTGCACTTGCACTTGCACTTGCACTTGCACTTGCACTTGCACTTGCACTTGCACTTGCACTTGCACTTGCACTTGCACTTGCACTTGCACTTGCACTTGCACTTGCACTTGCACTTGCACTTGCACTTGCACTTGCACTTGCACTTGCACTTGCACTTGCACTTGCACTTGCACTTGCACTTGCACTTGCACTTGCACTTGCACTTGCACTTGCACTTGCACTTGCACTTGCACTTGCACTTGCACTTGCACTTGCACTTGCACTTGCACTTGCACTTGCACTTGCACTTGCACTTGCACTTGCACTTGCACTTGCACTTGCACTTGCACTTGCACTTGCACTTGCACTTGCACTTGCACTTGCACTTGCACTTGCACTTGCACTTGCACTTGCACTTGCACTTGCACTTGCACTTGCACTTGCACTTGCACTTGCACTTGCACTTGCACTTGCACTTGCACTTGCACTTGCACTTGCACTTGCACTTGCACTTGCACTTGCACTTGCACTTGCACTTGCACTTGCACTTGCACTTGCACTTGCACTTGCACTTGCACTTGCACTTGCACTTGCACTTGCACTTGCACTTGCACTTGCACTTGCACTTGCACTTGCACTTGCACTTGCACTTGCACTTGCACTTGCACTTGCACTTGCACTTGCACTTGCACTTGCACTTGCACTTGCACTTGCACTTGCACTTGCACTTGCACTTGCACTTGCACTTGCACTTGCACTTGCACTTGCACTTGCACTTGCACTTGCACTTGCACTTGCACTTGCACTTGCACTTGCACTTGCACTTGCACTTGCACTTGCACTTGCACTTGCACTTGCACTTGCACTTGCACTTGCACTTGCACTTGCACTTGCACTTGCACTTGCACTTGCACTTGCACTTGCACTTGCACTTGCACTTGCACTTGCACTTGCACTTGCACTTGCACTTGCACTTGCACTTGCACTTGCACTTGCACTTGCACTTGCACTTGCACTTGCACTTGCACTTGCACTTGCACTTGCACTTGCACTTGCACTTGCACTTGCACTTGCACTTGCACTTGCACTTGCACTTGCACTTGCACTTGCACTTGCACTTGCACTTGCACTTGCACTTGCACTTGCACTTGCACTTGCACTTGCACTTGCACTTGCACTTGCACTTGCACTTGCACTTGCACTTGCACTTGCACTTGCACTTGCACTTGCACTTGCACTTGCACTTGCACTTGCACTTGCACTTGCACTTGCACTTGCACTTGCACTTGCACTTGCACTTGCACTTGCACTTGCACTTGCACTTGCACTTGCACTTGCACTTGCACTTGCACTTGCACTTGCACTTGCACTTGCACTTGCACTTGCACTTGCACTTGCACTTGCACTTGCACTTGCACTTGCACTTGCACTTGCACTTGCACTTGCACTTGCACTTGCACTTGCACTTGCACTTGCACTTGCACTTGCACTTGCACTTGCACTTGCACTTGCACTTGCACTTGCACTTGCACTTGCACTTGCACTTGCACTTGCACTTGCACTTGCACTTGCACTTGCACTTGCACTTGCACTTGCACTTGCACTTGCACTTGCACTTGCACTTGCACTTGCACTTGCACTTGCACTTGCACTTGCACTTGCACTTGCACTTGCACTTGCACTTGCACTTGCACTTGCACTTGCACTTGCACTTGCACTTGCACTTGCACTTGCACTTGCACTTGCACTTGCACTTGCACTTGCACTTGCACTTGCACTTGCACTTGCACTTGCACTTGCACTTGCACTTGCACTTGCACTTGCACTTGCACTTGCACTTGCACTTGCACTTGCACTTGCACTTGCACTTGCACTTGCACTTGCACTTGCACTTGCACTTGCACTTGCACTTGCACTTGCACTTGCACTTGCACTTGCACTTGCACTTGCACTTGCACTTGCACTTGCACTTGCACTTGCACTTGCACTTGCACTTGCACTTGCACTTGCACTTGCACTTGCACTTGCACTTGCACTTGCACTTGCACTTGCACTTGCACTTGCACTTGCACTTGCACTTGCACTTGCACTTGCACTTGCACTTGCACTTGCACTTGCACTTGCACTTGCACTTGCACTTGCACTTGCACTTGCACTTGCACTTGCACTTGCACTTGCACTTGCACTTGCACTTGCACTTGCACTTGCACTTGCACTTGCACTTGCACTTGCACTTGCACTTGCACTTGCACTTGCACTTGCACTTGCACTTGCACTTGCACTTGCACTTGCACTTGCACTTGCACTTGCACTTGCACTTGCACTTGCACTTGCACTTGCACTTGCACTTGCACTTGCACTTGCACTTGCACTTGCACTTGCACTTGCACTTGCACTTGCACTTGCACTTGCACTTGCACTTGCACTTGCACTTGCACTTGCACTTGCACTTGCACTTGCACTTGCACTTGCACTTGCACTTGCACTTGCACTTGCACTTGCACTTGCACTTGCACTTGCACTTGCACTTGCACTTGCACTTGCACTTGCACTTGCACTTGCACTTGCACTTGCACTTGCACTTGCACTTGCACTTGCACTTGCACTTGCACTTGCACTTGCACTTGCACTTGCACTTGCACTTGCACTTGCACTTGCACTTGCACTTGCACTTGCACTTGCACTTGCACTTGCACTTGCACTTGCACTTGCACTTGCACTTGCACTTGCACTTGCACTTGCACTTGCACTTGCACTTGCACTTGCACTTGCACTTGCACTTGCACTTGCACTTGCACTTGCACTTGCACTTGCACTTGCACTTGCACTTGCACTTGCACTTGCACTTGCACTTGCACTTGCACTTGCACTTGCACTTGCACTTGCACTTGCACTTGCACTTGCACTTGCACTTGCACTTGCACTTGCACTTGCACTTGCACTTGCACTTGCACTTGCACTTGCACTTGCACTTGCACTTGCACTTGCACTTGCACTTGCACTTGCACTTGCACTTGCACTTGCACTTGCACTTGCACTTGCACTTGCACTTGCACTTGCACTTGCACTTGCACTTGCACTTGCACTTGCACTTGCACTTGCACTTGCACTTGCACTTGCACTTGCACTTGCACTTGCACTTGCACTTGCACTTGCACTTGCACTTGCACTTGCACTTGCACTTGCACTTGCACTTGCACTTGCACTTGCACTTGCACTTGCACTTGCACTTGCACTTGCACTTGCACTTGCACTTGCACTTGCACTTGCACTTGCACTTGCACTTGCACTTGCACTTGCACTTGCACTTGCACTTGCACTTGCACTTGCACTTGCACTTGCACTTGCACTTGCACTTGCACTTGCACTTGCACTTGCACTTGCACTTGCACTTGCACTTGCACTTGCACTTGCACTTGCACTTGCACTTGCACTTGCACTTGCACTTGCACTTGCACTTGCACTTGCACTTGCACTTGCACTTGCACTTGCACTTGCACTTGCACTTGCACTTGCACTTGCACTTGCACTTGCACTTGCACTTGCACTTGCACTTGCACTTGCACTTGCACTTGCACTTGCACTTGCACTTGCACTTGCACTTGCACTTGCACTTGCACTTGCACTTGCACTTGCACTTGCACTTGCACTTGCACTTGCACTTGCACTTGCACTTGCACTTGCACTTGCACTTGCACTTGCACTTGCACTTGCACTTGCACTTGCACTTGCACTTGCACTTGCACTTGCACTTGCACTTGCACTTGCACTTGCACTTGCACTTGCACTTGCACTTGCACTTGCACTTGCACTTGCACTTGCACTTGCACTTGCACTTGCACTTGCACTTGCACTTGCACTTGCACTTGCACTTGCACTTGCACTTGCACTTGCACTTGCACTTGCACTTGCACTTGCACTTGCACTTGCACTTGCACTTGCACTTGCACTTGCACTTGCACTTGCACTTGCACTTGCACTTGCACTTGCACTTGCACTTGCACTTGCACTTGCACTTGCACTTGCACTTGCACTTGCACTTGCACTTGCACTTGCACTTGCACTTGCACTTGCACTTGCACTTGCACTTGCACTTGCACTTGCACTTGCACTTGCACTTGCACTTGCACTTGCACTTGCACTTGCACTTGCACTTGCACTTGCACTTGCACTTGCACTTGCACTTGCACTTGCACTTGCACTTGCACTTGCACTTGCACTTGCACTTGCACTTGCACTTGCACTTGCACTTGCACTTGCACTTGCACTTGCACTTGCACTTGCACTTGCACTTGCACTTGCACTTGCACTTGCACTTGCACTTGCACTTGCACTTGCACTTGCACTTGCACTTGCACTTGCACTTGCACTTGCACTTGCACTTGCACTTGCACTTGCACTTGCACTTGCACTTGCACTTGCACTTGCACTTGCACTTGCACTTGCACTTGCACTTGCACTTGCACTTGCACTTGCACTTGCACTTGCACTTGCACTTGCACTTGCACTTGCACTTGCACTTGCACTTGCACTTGCACTTGCACTTGCACTTGCACTTGCACTTGCACTTGCACTTGCACTTGCACTTGCACTTGCACTTGCACTTGCACTTGCACTTGCACTTGCACTTGCACTTGCACTTGCACTTGCACTTGCACTTGCACTTGCACTTGCACTTGCACTTGCACTTGCACTTGCACTTGCACTTGCACTTGCACTTGCACTTGCACTTGCACTTGCACTTGCACTTGCACTTGCACTTGCACTTGCACTTGCACTTGCACTTGCACTTGCACTTGCACTTGCACTTGCACTTGCACTTGCACTTGCACTTGCACTTGCACTTGCACTTGCACTTGCACTTGCACTTGCACTTGCACTTGCACTTGCACTTGCACTTGCACTTGCACTTGCACTTGCACTTGCACTTGCACTTGCACTTGCACTTGCACTTGCACTTGCACTTGCACTTGCACTTGCACTTGCACTTGCACTTGCACTTGCACTTGCACTTGCACTTGCACTTGCACTTGCACTTGCACTTGCACTTGCACTTGCACTTGCACTTGCACTTGCACTTGCACTTGCACTTGCACTTGCACTTGCACTTGCACTTGCACTTGCACTTGCACTTGCACTTGCACTTGCACTTGCACTTGCACTTGCACTTGCACTTGCACTTGCACTTGCACTTGCACTTGCACTTGCACTTGCACTTGCACTTGCACTTGCACTTGCACTTGCACTTGCACTTGCACTTGCACTTGCACTTGCACTTGCACTTGCACTTGCACTTGCACTTGCACTTGCACTTGCACTTGCACTTGCACTTGCACTTGCACTTGCACTTGCACTTGCACTTGCACTTGCACTTGCACTTGCACTTGCACTTGCACTTGCACTTGCACTTGCACTTGCACTTGCACTTGCACTTGCACTTGCACTTGCACTTGCACTTGCACTTGCACTTGCACTTGCACTTGCACTTGCACTTGCACTTGCACTTGCACTTGCACTTGCACTTGCACTTGCACTTGCACTTGCACTTGCACTTGCACTTGCACTTGCACTTGCACTTGCACTTGCACTTGCACTTGCACTTGCACTTGCACTTGCACTTGCACTTGCACTTGCACTTGCACTTGCACTTGCACTTGCACTTGCACTTGCACTTGCACTTGCACTTGCACTTGCACTTGCACTTGCACTTGCACTTGCACTTGCACTTGCACTTGCACTTGCACTTGCACTTGCACTTGCACTTGCACTTGCACTTGCACTTGCACTTGCACTTGCACTTGCACTTGCACTTGCACTTGCACTTGCACTTGCACTTGCACTTGCACTTGCACTTGCACTTGCACTTGCACTTGCACTTGCACTTGCACTTGCACTTGCACTTGCACTTGCACTTGCACTTGCACTTGCACTTGCACTTGCACTTGCACTTGCACTTGCACTTGCACTTGCACTTGCACTTGCACTTGCACTTGCACTTGCACTTGCACTTGCACTTGCACTTGCACTTGCACTTGCACTTGCACTTGCACTTGCACTTGCACTTGCACTTGCACTTGCACTTGCACTTGCACTTGCACTTGCACTTGCACTTGCACTTGCACTTGCACTTGCACTTGCACTTGCACTTGCACTTGCACTTGCACTTGCACTTGCACTTGCACTTGCACTTGCACTTGCACTTGCACTTGCACTTGCACTTGCACTTGCACTTGCACTTGCACTTGCACTTGCACTTGCACTTGCACTTGCACTTGCACTTGCACTTGCACTTGCACTTGCACTTGCACTTGCACTTGCACTTGCACTTGCACTTGCACTTGCACTTGCACTTGCACTTGCACTTGCACTTGCACTTGCACTTGCACTTGCACTTGCACTTGCACTTGCACTTGCACTTGCACTTGCACTTGCACTTGCACTTGCACTTGCACTTGCACTTGCACTTGCACTTGCACTTGCACTTGCACTTGCACTTGCACTTGCACTTGCACTTGCACTTGCACTTGCACTTGCACTTGCACTTGCACTTGCACTTGCACTTGCACTTGCACTTGCACTTGCACTTGCACTTGCACTTGCACTTGCACTTGCACTTGCACTTGCACTTGCACTTGCACTTGCACTTGCACTTGCACTTGCACTTGCACTTGCACTTGCACTTGCACTTGCACTTGCACTTGCACTTGCACTTGCACTTGCACTTGCACTTGCACTTGCACTTGCACTTGCACTTGCACTTGCACTTGCACTTGCACTTGCACTTGCACTTGCACTTGCACTTGCACTTGCACTTGCACTTGCACTTGCACTTGCACTTGCACTTGCACTTGCACTTGCACTTGCACTTGCACTTGCACTTGCACTTGCACTTGCACTTGCACTTGCACTTGCACTTGCACTTGCACTTGCACTTGCACTTGCACTTGCACTTGCACTTGCACTTGCACTTGCACTTGCACTTGCACTTGCACTTGCACTTGCACTTGCACTTGCACTTGCACTTGCACTTGCACTTGCACTTGCACTTGCACTTGCACTTGCACTTGCACTTGCACTTGCACTTGCACTTGCACTTGCACTTGCACTTGCACTTGCACTTGCACTTGCACTTGCACTTGCACTTGCACTTGCACTTGCACTTGCACTTGCACTTGCACTTGCACTTGCACTTGCACTTGCACTTGCACTTGCACTTGCACTTGCACTTGCACTTGCACTTGCACTTGCACTTGCACTTGCACTTGCACTTGCACTTGCACTTGCACTTGCACTTGCACTTGCACTTGCACTTGCACTTGCACTTGCACTTGCACTTGCACTTGCACTTGCACTTGCACTTGCACTTGCACTTGCACTTGCACTTGCACTTGCACTTGCACTTGCACTTGCACTTGCACTTGCACTTGCACTTGCACTTGCACTTGCACTTGCACTTGCACTTGCACTTGCACTTGCACTTGCACTTGCACTTGCACTTGCACTTGCACTTGCACTTGCACTTGCACTTGCACTTGCACTTGCACTTGCACTTGCACTTGCACTTGCACTTGCACTTGCACTTGCACTTGCACTTGCACTTGCACTTGCACTTGCACTTGCACTTGCACTTGCACTTGCACTTGCACTTGCACTTGCACTTGCACTTGCACTTGCACTTGCACTTGCACTTGCACTTGCACTTGCACTTGCACTTGCACTTGCACTTGCACTTGCACTTGCACTTGCACTTGCACTTGCACTTGCACTTGCACTTGCACTTGCACTTGCACTTGCACTTGCACTTGCACTTGCACTTGCACTTGCACTTGCACTTGCACTTGCACTTGCACTTGCACTTGCACTTGCACTTGCACTTGCACTTGCACTTGCACTTGCACTTGCACTTGCACTTGCACTTGCACTTGCACTTGCACTTGCACTTGCACTTGCACTTGCACTTGCACTTGCACTTGCACTTGCACTTGCACTTGCACTTGCACTTGCACTTGCACTTGCACTTGCACTTGCACTTGCACTTGCACTTGCACTTGCACTTGCACTTGCACTTGCACTTGCACTTGCACTTGCACTTGCACTTGCACTTGCACTTGCACTTGCACTTGCACTTGCACTTGCACTTGCACTTGCACTTGCACTTGCACTTGCACTTGCACTTGCACTTGCACTTGCACTTGCACTTGCACTTGCACTTGCACTTGCACTTGCACTTGCACTTGCACTTGCACTTGCACTTGCACTTGCACTTGCACTTGCACTTGCACTTGCACTTGCACTTGCACTTGCACTTGCACTTGCACTTGCACTTGCACTTGCACTTGCACTTGCACTTGCACTTGCACTTGCACTTGCACTTGCACTTGCACTTGCACTTGCACTTGCACTTGCACTTGCACTTGCACTTGCACTTGCACTTGCACTTGCACTTGCACTTGCACTTGCACTTGCACTTGCACTTGCACTTGCACTTGCACTTGCACTTGCACTTGCACTTGCACTTGCACTTGCACTTGCACTTGCACTTGCACTTGCACTTGCACTTGCACTTGCACTTGCACTTGCACTTGCACTTGCACTTGCACTTGCACTTGCACTTGCACTTGCACTTGCACTTGCACTTGCACTTGCACTTGCACTTGCACTTGCACTTGCACTTGCACTTGCACTTGCACTTGCACTTGCACTTGCACTTGCACTTGCACTTGCACTTGCACTTGCACTTGCACTTGCACTTGCACTTGCACTTGCACTTGCACTTGCACTTGCACTTGCACTTGCACTTGCACTTGCACTTGCACTTGCACTTGCACTTGCACTTGCACTTGCACTTGCACTTGCACTTGCACTTGCACTTGCACTTGCACTTGCACTTGCACTTGCACTTGCACTTGCACTTGCACTTGCACTTGCACTTGCACTTGCACTTGCACTTGCACTTGCACTTGCACTTGCACTTGCACTTGCACTTGCACTTGCACTTGCACTTGCACTTGCACTTGCACTTGCACTTGCACTTGCACTTGCACTTGCACTTGCACTTGCACTTGCACTTGCACTTGCACTTGCACTTGCACTTGCACTTGCACTTGCACTTGCACTTGCACTTGCACTTGCACTTGCACTTGCACTTGCACTTGCACTTGCACTTGCACTTGCACTTGCACTTGCACTTGCACTTGCACTTGCACTTGCACTTGCACTTGCACTTGCACTTGCACTTGCACTTGCACTTGCACTTGCACTTGCACTTGCACTTGCACTTGCACTTGCACTTGCACTTGCACTTGCACTTGCACTTGCACTTGCACTTGCACTTGCACTTGCACTTGCACTTGCACTTGCACTTGCACTTGCACTTGCACTTGCACTTGCACTTGCACTTGCACTTGCACTTGCACTTGCACTTGCACTTGCACTTGCACTTGCACTTGCACTTGCACTTGCACTTGCACTTGCACTTGCACTTGCACTTGCACTTGCACTTGCACTTGCACTTGCACTTGCACTTGCACTTGCACTTGCACTTGCACTTGCACTTGCACTTGCACTTGCACTTGCACTTGCACTTGCACTTGCACTTGCACTTGCACTTGCACTTGCACTTGCACTTGCACTTGCACTTGCACTTGCACTTGCACTTGCACTTGCACTTGCACTTGCACTTGCACTTGCACTTGCACTTGCACTTGCACTTGCACTTGCACTTGCACTTGCACTTGCACTTGCACTTGCACTTGCACTTGCACTTGCACTTGCACTTGCACTTGCACTTGCACTTGCACTTGCACTTGCACTTGCACTTGCACTTGCACTTGCACTTGCACTTGCACTTGCACTTGCACTTGCACTTGCACTTGCACTTGCACTTGCACTTGCACTTGCACTTGCACTTGCACTTGCACTTGCACTTGCACTTGCACTTGCACTTGCACTTGCACTTGCACTTGCACTTGCACTTGCACTTGCACTTGCACTTGCACTTGCACTTGCACTTGCACTTGCACTTGCACTTGCACTTGCACTTGCACTTGCACTTGCACTTGCACTTGCACTTGCACTTGCACTTGCACTTGCACTTGCACTTGCACTTGCACTTGCACTTGCACTTGCACTTGCACTTGCACTTGCACTTGCACTTGCACTTGCACTTGCACTTGCACTTGCACTTGCACTTGCACTTGCACTTGCACTTGCACTTGCACTTGCACTTGCACTTGCACTTGCACTTGCACTTGCACTTGCACTTGCACTTGCACTTGCACTTGCACTTGCACTTGCACTTGCACTTGCACTTGCACTTGCACTTGCACTTGCACTTGCACTTGCACTTGCACTTGCACTTGCACTTGCACTTGCACTTGCACTTGCACTTGCACTTGCACTTGCACTTGCACTTGCACTTGCACTTGCACTTGCACTTGCACTTGCACTTGCACTTGCACTTGCACTTGCACTTGCACTTGCACTTGCACTTGCACTTGCACTTGCACTTGCACTTGCACTTGCACTTGCACTTGCACTTGCACTTGCACTTGCACTTGCACTTGCACTTGCACTTGCACTTGCACTTGCACTTGCACTTGCACTTGCACTTGCACTTGCACTTGCACTTGCACTTGCACTTGCACTTGCACTTGCACTTGCACTTGCACTTGCACTTGCACTTGCACTTGCACTTGCACTTGCACTTGCACTTGCACTTGCACTTGCACTTGCACTTGCACTTGCACTTGCACTTGCACTTGCACTTGCACTTGCACTTGCACTTGCACTTGCACTTGCACTTGCACTTGCACTTGCACTTGCACTTGCACTTGCACTTGCACTTGCACTTGCACTTGCACTTGCACTTGCACTTGCACTTGCACTTGCACTTGCACTTGCACTTGCACTTGCACTTGCACTTGCACTTGCACTTGCACTTGCACTTGCACTTGCACTTGCACTTGCACTTGCACTTGCACTTGCACTTGCACTTGCACTTGCACTTGCACTTGCACTTGCACTTGCACTTGCACTTGCACTTGCACTTGCACTTGCACTTGCACTTGCACTTGCACTTGCACTTGCACTTGCACTTGCACTTGCACTTGCACTTGCACTTGCACTTGCACTTGCACTTGCACTTGCACTTGCACTTGCACTTGCACTTGCACTTGCACTTGCACTTGCACTTGCACTTGCACTTGCACTTGCACTTGCACTTGCACTTGCACTTGCACTTGCACTTGCACTTGCACTTGCACTTGCACTTGCACTTGCACTTGCACTTGCACTTGCACTTGCACTTGCACTTGCACTTGCACTTGCACTTGCACTTGCACTTGCACTTGCACTTGCACTTGCACTTGCACTTGCACTTGCACTTGCACTTGCACTTGCACTTGCACTTGCACTTGCACTTGCACTTGCACTTGCACTTGCACTTGCACTTGCACTTGCACTTGCACTTGCACTTGCACTTGCACTTGCACTTGCACTTGCACTTGCACTTGCACTTGCACTTGCACTTGCACTTGCACTTGCACTTGCACTTGCACTTGCACTTGCACTTGCACTTGCACTTGCACTTGCACTTGCACTTGCACTTGCACTTGCACTTGCACTTGCACTTGCACTTGCACTTGCACTTGCACTTGCACTTGCACTTGCACTTGCACTTGCACTTGCACTTGCACTTGCACTTGCACTTGCACTTGCACTTGCACTTGCACTTGCACTTGCACTTGCACTTGCACTTGCACTTGCACTTGCACTTGCACTTGCACTTGCACTTGCACTTGCACTTGCACTTGCACTTGCACTTGCACTTGCACTTGCACTTGCACTTGCACTTGCACTTGCACTTGCACTTGCACTTGCACTTGCACTTGCACTTGCACTTGCACTTGCACTTGCACTTGCACTTGCACTTGCACTTGCACTTGCACTTGCACTTGCACTTGCACTTGCACTTGCACTTGCACTTGCACTTGCACTTGCACTTGCACTTGCACTTGCACTTGCACTTGCACTTGCACTTGCACTTGCACTTGCACTTGCACTTGCACTTGCACTTGCACTTGCACTTGCACTTGCACTTGCACTTGCACTTGCACTTGCACTTGCACTTGCACTTGCACTTGCACTTGCACTTGCACTTGCACTTGCACTTGCACTTGCACTTGCACTTGCACTTGCACTTGCACTTGCACTTGCACTTGCACTTGCACTTGCACTTGCACTTGCACTTGCACTTGCACTTGCACTTGCACTTGCACTTGCACTTGCACTTGCACTTGCACTTGCACTTGCACTTGCACTTGCACTTGCACTTGCACTTGCACTTGCACTTGCACTTGCACTTGCACTTGCACTTGCACTTGCACTTGCACTTGCACTTGCACTTGCACTTGCACTTGCACTTGCACTTGCACTTGCACTTGCACTTGCACTTGCACTTGCACTTGCACTTGCACTTGCACTTGCACTTGCACTTGCACTTGCACTTGCACTTGCACTTGCACTTGCACTTGCACTTGCACTTGCACTTGCACTTGCACTTGCACTTGCACTTGCACTTGCACTTGCACTTGCACTTGCACTTGCACTTGCACTTGCACTTGCACTTGCACTTGCACTTGCACTTGCACTTGCACTTGCACTTGCACTTGCACTTGCACTTGCACTTGCACTTGCACTTGCACTTGCACTTGCACTTGCACTTGCACTTGCACTTGCACTTGCACTTGCACTTGCACTTGCACTTGCACTTGCACTTGCACTTGCACTTGCACTTGCACTTGCACTTGCACTTGCACTTGCACTTGCACTTGCACTTGCACTTGCACTTGCACTTGCACTTGCACTTGCACTTGCACTTGCACTTGCACTTGCACTTGCACTTGCACTTGCACTTGCACTTGCACTTGCACTTGCACTTGAAGTGCGATCAGCTGATTCTGTGCCTTCAGAAAATTTGTCGACTTGCTGCCTGCGATTTCTGAGACCCTAGTGCAAATCCTGGCGAAACCAAGAAATTGTGAAGAAAACGAGCGAGACTGGCTGATTGACGAGAAACTGGGGAACTCGGTCGATGATTTATGAATGGATGAGAGAAAAACAATTCGAGGAACGTGGAAATAGTTAAAAATACTATTAAGGGGAAGTGCAATCAGCTGATCCTGTGCCATCAGTTGAGACTGTCGATTTGCTGCCTGCCCATTTATGATACCCTGGTGCAAATCCTGGCGAATGCAAGAAATTTCTTCCGTCGTTTTTGAAGAGAAAAAAAGTGTGCGACGACAATGAATTTATTCTCAAGCATTTTTTTTTCTTAAATCTATATTTTAAAGATTTACAATTTATTGAAATGGGCGATCTGTTAGTTTCTTCTTTAAATTGTTATACAAAACTAGAACGTTCAATATTTTTGAATGAATGTTGCTCTATTGAATAGAGTACACATTCGGATTTTATGGAAAACAATTTAAATGGTTGCCACGGTCTGAAAATGCGACCCGAGGATCCGGCTTTGTAGGACCATTTGATGCCACAAACTCGTCTACCTAATATGGTGGTTGTTTGACTTACTGTGGCAGAGGTATAAAGCAATCCGATGGCGTTTAGGAAGTTTATCAGCGCTCTGGCCTTAGGTCTGGAGAACTCTTCAGTCCTCCAGAACGTATCTGCCTGGTGTGGGCTTCTTGGCTTTAATTAGCGCCCGACAATTTTTGTTATGGAAACAAAACTTACAATTCAAAAATGTCAATGCTGATCCCAAATAAATTAACATATATTCAAGTAATGCTGGTGATCTTTGTAATATATGTACACGATGCCAAAACCATATCATAATGGCTACAATAAATGGGAAAAATGCTGTGTTTAGAGCAACCCAGACCTTTGTAAAGCCGCCATTTTGATATAGAGCTGTCAGTTGTAAATTATGCATATGACCTCTATTTAAATTCATTTTTAGATCTGTATCAACTGGTAAACGAATATTTAATAAATAGAAATCATGATGAAGTGATCCTAGCTCAAACAATGGTATTACATCGCATGAGTATAAGTTATCCTAGAAGGGAACATTTTAATATTATATATTTTTATATATGTACATATATTGTCATATATATATACACGTATGGGTCTACAGTCTAAATGGGTCTTTTCTAATGATGAGGCATATAATTTCCATGAATTATCCGGATCACCTTTATTACGATAGGCTAAGCGTGCATCAATTGTCATCTCTGTATGAGGATCTAAAAAAAGTATTAATAAAATATTAATTTCATACATTCATTCATTCTTTAAGGGAGAACCCATTTTAATTGGTTTATTGTGCCAACCCCGTCGTTAAAAATATTATAGGTTAGGCTTTTGATATAGTCTGAAATTGATTTAGGATTTATATCCCAAATTCTCCTAAGAGCAGGGAGGCTGCGATGGAGGAGACAATCTCCCCGCTGTAGCCTCACAATGACATAGGAAATGCTCCGCTGTTACAGGACTGTTCCGCAGAACCGACAGCTACAATCAACTGCCAATCCTATTCTGCTTAAATAATAAGAAATGACCCATCAGGAAACTGTTATTCATTTTAAGTTCCCACCTCTTGAAATTGTCCGGTTTAGATTTGTTGATTTGAGCTGGACGAGCGCCCTGGGCCTTTATTTAGGTTATTTACAATTTAAATATCACTTTCTGTGACTGGGTCAATTTTATGTTTGTTTATTTATTTAGCCAAACAAGGCACACTTAAATGAAAACATAGTAGTACAACGTCCATAGCCATAGCTATACAAAAATCAATAAACACTTCTTCCTACTTACCTACAAGTACATTTGAATCGTATGCTATATCAACTTGAAGTACACCTATTAGGTTTTGCTGCCATCGAGAATAGTCAAGTACCAGCCCTTCTCTTGGTAGAGGCATCTATACATAACAAGAAGTTTTTGCTATTGTTAATAATAATTTTAAACGTGGTCTTTTGTACCATATTAAATATTATAATTTACCTGAAAAACAAACACTATCTGATTCGCCAATTTAACATCATGCTTTTCAATATCCTCTTGGCTAATATCAGCACATTTACCATTTCCACGTGTATAAAGCCAAACTGTTGTATCATTTTGTGACCCTGGAATAGCCCTGCATATCATTCCTAAGATTTCTTGATAAGATGCTGGCACAGGGGCTAAATTACAGAACAAAAAAAATTGCACTTAAGGTATTTATTTAAAACTGAATTGTATAAACAAAAAAAAATAAGGATAAGGATGGGTAACTTCAAAAACTCATCAATCCCGCATCACTGCAGAATTCAGCTTCAGCCTTCCATTTGCTGAATTCTGCAATGATGCGGCAATGATGAGTTTTTGAAGATACCCGATATTATAACACTTTTTTCATATACCAATTAATCCACCAATAAGGAAGCATATAACTTGACAAATTAGCAAGCAACTCACTAAAATTGCTAATTTTCTACCACTTAAATTCTCTAATATTGTTCCAGACATCTTATTTTATTAATTTTAATTGAATATTTATTATTATTTTATAGAATTTCACTGTAAATATGTGTTCGGATCAACACCGGCGTCTCTTTGTACCGTTCCTTTGTTTGTGTATCACCAAGCGTCTTTCATAAATTTTTTAGGCAACAACCAAAAGGGTCCCAAGATTGGTACAATTTAAATAATTAAAAATCGAATAAAAATAATAATTTAAAGTAGATTGAATTTAGAGCATAGCCTTCGAAAGTTGAAACTTTAAATAAAATAAATAAGAACAGGACCAAAAATCGGATATATCTTTCCTAGGGATTTTTTTTCGGGATTTTTGTAGAGCTTAATAAAGATGCTTTCTACTTCAATTTATAGAGGGCGCTAGGTTTTTATTTATTAATTTATTTTTTTCTCAGGTGCTTTTACATAATTATAGATATAGATCATAATGTAATTACTTATTTTATAATATTATATAGTCCTTTTAACCCGCGTGGAAGCATACGGCTTTAAATACAGCTTTTCCATTGGAGCCCAACAGCTTTTAGTTTAGTTTCAAACCAACATATGTTAACCACTACTGTGTTTCCATGAGCCAGGGTAGAGTTTCCGTTAAGTAAACAGAAAGCTTTTTCTCTCAAGATCACTCGATGCTGTTTCCATGACGGTTCTGGGTTAAAGTGACAGATAATTAATTTTACATTGCGTCGCCGTTGGTATATGTGCAGTAAAACCAATATTAACAAGAGTTAGCCTAGATCATAGATTAACAGCAATAACAGTTGATCCGCAAATTGTTGCCATGGATGGTAGTACATATGATATTATATTTGCTGGTACAGATGATGGTAAAGTAATTAAATTTGTGAATATACGACAAAGTGATAATGATAGTAATAATAATAATATAAATAATAATAATGTACAAACAGTTGTTATATCTGAAATGCAGACATTACCATCTGGTATGCCTGTACGTGAATTGACAATTGCACAAAAAACAAAAAGTATTATTGTTGTTGGAGATGGGCATATTGTATCAGTACCGTTATATCATTGTTCTGAAATAAGATATTGTTTAGAATGTATAAATTTACAAGATCCATACTGTGTATGGGATATTAATAATCATGATTGCCGATCAATAAGTAATATAAAAAGAGTGGCAGGAATTAGTGAAAAACAGGCTACGACGATTGCAAAATCAAGGAACAAAACAGAAAATCAAGGCTAAGAGACAATATAACATAATTAAAAATATTATATTAATTTTATTGATGTATAAGATTTTTATTTTAACGTTTGAAATTTCTAATTTGTAAATCTTTAAAATATAGATTTAAGAACAAAATGCTTGAGAATAAATAAATTCATTGTGATTAAATTGTTTGTTTTATTTATTTGAGAAATCTGCTTGGGAGTCACCTTTAATTTCCCACCTCATGCATACATCCCATCCCCGAGACTTACCTGGCCCTGTATCGTGTCCAGGTTGAGGGAGAACAGAATTTCATGAATGCCCCGCCCCGCCCCATCGGTTTTTAGCATTTTGAAACACTAAAAACAGTTTTCAACAGCAAAAAAACCAAGGCAGCTGGAGTGTGGGAGTTTTTTTAAGACACATTCGCATACATATTTTATGTTTATGAATTTCTAATAGAACCACCCATGCGAGAAAAAATGTGAAAGCAGTCCACAAACAACAAGCATCTCTGCTCCATTCTGGTTAAACCGCGAACCAATTTCTTGCATTCGCCAGGATTTGCACCAGGGTATCATAAATGGGCAGGCAGCAAATCGAAAGTCTCAATGATGATACAGGATCAGCTGATTGCACTTCCCCTTAATAGTTTTTAACTATTTCCATGTTCCTCGAATTGGTTTTCGGTCATTCATAAATCAACGACCGAGTTCCCCAGTTTCTCGTCAATAAGGAACCCACAGCCGGTCTCGCTAGATGGCTCCGAAACGTTTTCTTTCACAATTTCTTGGTTTCACCAGGATTTGCACTAGGGTCTCAGAAATCGCAGGCAGCAAGTCGACAAATTTTCTGAAGACACAGAACCAGCTGATCGCACTTCCCCTTAATAAAATGAATAGTATTTTTAACTATTTCCATGTTCCTCGAATTGTTTTTCGGTCATTCATTCTTTAAATCAACGACCGAGTTCCCCAGTTTGTCGCCAATAAGGAACCCACAGCCAGTCTCGCTCGGTGGCTCCGAAACGTTTTCTTTCACAATTTCTTGGTTTCACCAGGATTTGCACTAGGGTCTCAGAAATCGCAGGCTGCAAGTCGACAAATTTTCTGAAAGCACAGAATCAGCTGATCGCACTTCCCCTTAATAAAATGAATAGTATTTTTAACTATTTCCACCTTCCTCGAAATATTTTTCTCTCATTCTCTAAAATCATCGACCGAGTTCCCCATCCATCCCCAATCCTCGCCATTCATGAAATTTTTATATTTCTGGTTCATATTTTGTACTGAATTTCTTGATTTGCACCCGGGTATCATAAATGGCAGGCAGCAAATCGACAGTCTCAACTGATGGCACCGGATCAGCTGATAGCACTACCCCTGAATAAAAAGAAAGTTCACAATTGCATTTTTAACTATTTCAATCTTCCTCGAAATATTTTTCTTTCAATCTAAATAAAATATCGAGTTCCCCAGTCACGCATTTCTGAAATGTGTATTTTCTAGCCTCACATGGCTGTTCAAAATTGTACTGAATTTCTTGGTTTTCACCCGGGTATCATAAATGGCAGGCAGCAACTTAACAAATTTTTCGGATGGCATCGGATCAGCTGATCGCATTTCTCCTCATTCAAATTAAAAATTCACAATTGCCACTGGGAACCCAAAAGCCCATTTGAAAATAAAAATTTGAATTATTTTTATTTTATCATTTATTTTTCGCAAGCATTAAGCAATTTACAAATAAATAAATTTTTATAACATTTGCCGTTGATTAATCAATGATGACCTCAGCCATATTTAACTGCAAACGATGCTTGTTTATACTCCGCCATTTCAGGCTCGGATGTCAGTCCCTTCAATGCAAATACCCCCATGAAAGAAAAACTGAAAACACAGAATTATTATTAGAAAACTTAAATCACACAAAATAGCACAATTATTATACCATATTCTGAATTTATTATATCCATCACGGATCACGGGCATTGGTAATGGGATTACATGATAACATGATGGCCGCCCACCGCCAATTTTATTGTAAAAATTTCCCGATAACGTGCCAAAACAATCAAAATACCGACTGAAATCACACAATATTATTATTAAGAACACGCATTACACGAAATTACGATTTTTTAAGTTAAACATTCTTATTTACAGCAACAAGTTGACAGCTGTGGGTGCCGGCAAAGCTGGTGCTGGTGGTGAAATTATTTAGGTGTTTTTACAAATTTTTGATATATCAGCTGCAAATAATATAATAAATCATTAATTCTTTGAAAATTTCCCTATTTTTAATAATACTAACGAAAACTAAATAATAAAATAACTAGAATTTTAAATTTTTATTTTCTGGGCTCCCAGTTTAGCAAGCAAATGTACATTAAGCGATTTCTCCTACAGAATTTGCAAGCAGGATAGTTAAAAATGCAATTGTGAACTTTTCATTTTATTGAGGGAAGTGCGATCAGCTGATCCTGTGCCATCAGAAAAATTTGTCCAGTTGCCGCCTGCCATTTATGATACCCGGGTGAAAACCAAGAAATTCAGTACAAAATATGAACAAATTTCTCAGGCATGGAAATATAAAAATTTCAGAATCGAGACTGGGAATTACGCTGGCATATTGACTGACAGACTGGGGAACTCAGTCTATGGGTTTAAAATGAGAAAAACATTTTGAAGAATATGAAAATAGTTAAAAATGCAATTGTGAACTTTTCATTTTATTGAGGAGAAGTGCGATCAGCTGATTCTGTGCCATGAGAAAAATTTGTCGAGTTGCTGCCTGCCATTTATGATACCCGGGTGCAATTCGAGAAATTCAGTACAAAATATGAACCAAGCAAACCAGGAAATATAAAAATTTATGAATGGCGAGGATTGGTGAACTCGGTCCATGCTTTAGACTGAGAGAAAAATATTTCATGGAAGATGGAAATAGGTAAAAATACTATTAATTTAATAATGGGAAGTGCGATCAGCTGATTCTGTGCCATCAGAAAAATTTGTCGAGATGCTGCCTGCCATTTATGATACCCGGGTGCAAATCAAGAAATTCAGTACAAAATATGAACCCACAAGCCCAGGAAATATAAAAATTTTATGAATGGGAACTCGGTCGATGATTTTAGACTGAGAGAAAAATATTTCGAGGAAGATGGAAATAGTTAAAAATACTATTCATTTTATTACTGGGAAGTGCGATCAGCTGATTCTGTGCTTTAAGAAAAATTTGTCGAGTTGCTGCCTGCGTTTTCTGAGACCCGAGTGCAAATCCTGGCGAAACCAAGAAATTTGTGTTACGTTTTTGAAACTTTTAATAAGAGAAAAAAAAGAATAATTTTAGGTGTGCGACTTAGTGGTAAATTGGTTCGAGTCTCCGCTTAAACCAGGGCGAAGCAAATGCTTTAATTGTTAATAGATCGGTGGATGACAGGCAAAGAAAAAGTTGATTTTCTTTTTAAATTAAAAAAGCAATTTATTCCTCGAGATGATAAAATAAATTATATGTACATTTTAATAATAACTTATTGTTTTTTTATTTATATTGTGTTTTCCTGTGGTCTATGAGCCTTTTGAAGACTCCTTTCCGTCGTCCGTTGATTTGCTTGCGCTGGGTGTGTGGCCGGGGACGGCAGTGATGCTCAGGATACCAGCTTTGGAGTTTTAATTTTCCTTTAATTTATTACACTGGAAATTAAAGAACATTAATTATTTTGAAGAGTTAAACAATTCATTGAAAATTTACCGTGGATGGCTTCTTTGCTGTCAGCCACCGTCACGTCACGGTCGCCGCTGGTTGTTGAGGTTGTGGGTGGAGTGGCGACTATGATATTGGCGTTGATTTTGAAATGATAAGATATCCCAGCTTTAAGCGAGAATTCCCATATACATAATAATTTATGTTCGTTTTTCCGCCAAACTTTGAAGATTTTATGTCGACCGCGGGCTCCTGGTTTAGCCAGCAGATATAAATATGTAATGCTGGAATATATAAATTTGTTCAAGCATTAGTGGTTTGTTTTCAATTTAATGTTTTAAGTTTTGGAATTAGATAAAATTAATGGTTATTCGCGATGGATTAGAAAGAAAAACTGACATTTCGATCGATGATTTAGAATGAAATAAAAAACGTTTCGAGAGGGATGGAAATATTTAATATTGCAATTGTGAACATTTTACAATTTTTTTATTGGCAGTTTTGAGGGGAAATGTGCCATAAGCTGGGTAAGGTGACAACCTTATTGCTGCCTGCGACTTCGAATAAATCTTCTTTAAGGCCTGCGTAATGAAAATGAAAATCCTAGCGAAACCAAGAGATTTGTTACATTTTTTAAACAAACTTTCTCAATAAGGAAAAAAACCAATAGTAATTAAATTACAGGCGCATTGGAAGAGTGCCAACACGCCAGGTTGGGCGTAATGGGTTATGTCAATGCCAGTTAATTTAGAGAAAGTTAAATTAAGATTCTGAATAAAGACACATATCTTTATATCTTGTTTCGTACGGCTTCGGCAATGTTAATTCCACAATTTTAGCACTTCATACACATACATGCACATACCTGGGGCATGGCTTGTAAATGTAGAAGGCTTTGGCAGTAAAGGATACTGAAACACACACATATGCAAAACCCGGCTTAATCGGACTGGCTTCGTTGAGTTTACTTGGATTTAACGACACTTTACTCAATCCCCGTTTCCATGGGCGCTTAATCTCAGTAAACTCAGGATAAACTCTGCATGGAAACACAGTACACGTCGAATACTTTCCAACATTTCCAAGTATTACATGGACGTCTCTTTGACCGATGTCCTTGCGGATTTATAATCTTAAGCATATCTTGTTATAAAATTTGAACAAGCGCAACGAGCTTAAACTCAGCGTTAAATCAAGGTTAATTTCTCTACAAGTTTATCAATTACGATCGAGCATATGGGTAGGGGAAGGGGACTACTCATTTGAGAGGATCCTTCAACGGTATGGGATCTCTACTGTGTACTATATCTTCTACTACAGCTTACATATAATATAGTACTTGAAAAAAAAACTGAAGTACAGATTACCTAAAATTATATAACACCACAAACTGTCGAGAATTTTGTGATTTTTTTATATTCTACCAAAATCTGATAAAAAAAAATCACGACACTCGTTATTAACCATAAAATTTTATGCTGGTTGGCGGCATGACATTATAACGCAACCCCTTCAAAGATGGGTTGTTTTTTGTTGTTGTGTGTGTTTTTCATTTTTTGTTTTATTAGTTCTACCCTTCAATTGTTTTGAAATTGAATTAACCGCACATATGTTGCAAATCAAAACAATCATTCATACCGTCGGTATGTTCGTCTGGTCTTACCTTTTCTTTTTTGGGTATGTTTCAGCAGGGTAGATGGATTGAGGGAGTGCTTTTTAGCAACATTTTAATCTCCCCGCCCGCCCCAAAAAATAAGAAATATTAATAAGTATGTTTATTATTTCAATGCTTGTAAATCTCTCTCGAAAGTGTAGAAACGGTTTGGTTGTTTTAGTTACCACTTCATTACTACCGGATTATCACTCTTGAAAAGGTTGGGTATAACGAGTCTGGGATATGCCTTCTCTCCTCGTGTATGTCTTCGGTTGTTTGCCAAGGTCTTCCTCCTCTCTAATTTTCTCCCTTTTTGGTTGAATCCTCTTAGATTGATGCTTTTATGTAGCTAGCTAGCACTTTTGTCCCTTAATACTCTTGCTCCCTTGGTGTTCTTCTACTATACTATCATTTCACCACCATCATCCCCAAAAGCAAACCCCATTCCACGCCCGGTCTCTCACCCCACCAAATTTAGATCCTCTCGAGAGTTTGATCATTTCTAAGGTTGTTTTTTTGTTGCGTTGTGTTGACTGAGCTTGTTCTGTTGAAAGGCAAAGAAAGGAGCAAGGAGCGAATACCTTCTTGTTTTTTAGATGACAGGTAAGCCTGGTGATGCGAAGAATGAAGCCTTTAATCTATGAAATCTTATCCGAGTATTTTTGGGGGTGATGAAGGAAGACTTGAAAAATAAATCACAATCAATAGGAAATTAATTAGATGTGGGAAATTACTTCAATTACAGTTAAGCTCTTAACATTTAACACAAAATAATTACGATTAATTACGCAAACCATTTTCATCATTAAATCCGTGGGAGATGGGGTGGGGATATACATATATTTGTATATATAATTTACTCCTATGGAATCTTGTATTTTAATAGCATTAAAGTCGCTAATGTACGCTTATTTTAAATATCGTCCCTTTAAAATATTTTTTTTTAATTAATTTCTAATTTTATCTCTGAATAGAATTTAAATTTCACGTCTAATAAAACAATTGCCACCATCATCGCAATAAGTGTTCTGATTATACCAAACGGGGACAACCTGTCTTCTTTATTTATTTATTTTTTTTGTTAAGCAATGTTTCGAATTAGTCTCAGCTCGCGTAGCTTTGACTTCAAGTACATCTCCTCTCCAGGGGGCTGGTTTACTAAAAATGCAGACTTTGATTAGCGTAAACATGATTCGCATATGTTCCGTGAAATTGATTTGAAAAAATGTTGCTGTATCCGAAACAAACATTCAACGGGAAAAAAAACTTAAGAATCACAAGCTATCTACAACTGGCAAATGTTTGCAATAGAGTTGTTGTTTTTGTTTTTTGAAGGACCTTGTTTTGTTTGTCCTGAATAGGAAAGAACAAAAAAAAACAATTACAAAAATCACCCTAAGCATCCTTTATACAACCCTCTCTAAATTCGGTGATAGTTTCAAGTGGCGTTACTAATTCATGATTTTTTTTTGTTATTTTGAGAAGGATTCTGTGTGTGTTTTGGGGGGTGGAGGTGGTGGGCTACTTTTGTTCAAAAATCTCAAATTAATGAAGTAAATTAAATAACTTTCCACCAGGGATTAAGGGTTATCTGTAATGCTATTAAATTTAGATTCCCCTTTGGATGTTAAATCACAGTGTAAACACATGTTTCCCGGGGGGGGGAAAAAGCATCCCGAACATCCCCTCAATTCGATGAGTCTTTTTTTGGTTCGTTTGCTTTTTTTTTTTGTTTTTTGATTTTATTATTGTAACACTTGGTGCAGTCGATAGTATATAGAAAGGTTAGATAAACTCCAAATTGAATAGAAAAAATAAAGGATTTCAATAATCCTCCTCCAGAATAATCTATGGCCACATAACTGGTTCTTCGGAGGGGATGGGGGACATTCACGATATCATTAAGCTCTTATTATGACATCTGTCAAATGTTGTTGAATTATTGCTGATATTATGATGATTTTCTTTAGATATGGAATAATAGATAATTTGTTTGGTTTACTAATAAATCTCTTACTAAATATATAGATCGATATCTGTATAAGGTCAATGCAACAGTAAAAAGAGGCTTATGCACTAGAAATAATATAGTCTAGAATAACCTTGATCCTGGGCCCTTAAAGATTAAATATATAGATAATCCCTCAAGCTGTTGAATAATTCACAGTCATAGAAGATCTCGGTAGCTTAAAATATTTAGGCGTCCGGCCGTTACCAACCGAGAGATCGCTAACTCAGTCACATTTTAATTTGTTTTTGCCGCCCCTTCCTCAAATACGTAATCTCATTGCGAAAGTTTTTCTAACTGCAGCATTCGCTCTTGTGTTCTCTCTGATGCTATTTCCAGGATCTTTCGTGGGGCACAACCTAGACGAGATAGACGTCTTATCGGTTCGATCTAAACTTGATCGTTCTGTCGATTATCATCCTCATGATGCCGTTAGTTCTCCGACTCTGATACTTATGGACATTTCCTTCCATCTTTTGCTGATCAGCAAAACCTTTGTTTGTTTCAGGATTTTTAGGATTTCGTTTTTTTGTTACCAATATTTTGAATTCCCAGATCGCGCCCTTTGCATAAAATTTAGCATTTAGGGTAGCCCTAATAAGGCATCCCGCCGGCTTAACCGGTTAATAATAGGGTACCAAAGTTCCGCTTAGGTCGGGTCTTCACCTAGTGGACGGTGCACCTCTTTGTTCACCTGGTAGTCTGGTACTGCCTGCGTCACAGCCTTTGTCCGCTGGTGAGCGGCATTCTCTTGTTTCAGGAGGCATAACACTTCGAGGAGGCTGTGTCCTGCGACCCCGACTGTTGTGGCTCAGCCGGCTGCTAAAAAAATAGCTCATACAACATCCAAGGGTTCAAACGGGAGGTTCACTACCTCCTCATGCATCCTCGAGACTACACCCTTAACCTATCATGCCCTTTTCTATTTTCGAGCTAAGCTTACTACAAGACATTGCACCATAACGTGAACGACATGACGGACTGGTAGTATAAAGGGTGACACCTAAGCTGACTCTTTTACATAAAAAAAATTCTAGTGGGTGGTCATTGAATGATCCTTCAAAGCCATCAATTATCTCGTGATATATTTCCACCCAATCTTCTTCTATCATATTCCTAGCCATATATTTTTTCGAGTCTCTTCCGTTTAAATTTTTTTTATTTGTTTCCTTTAAGGATATTGTTTGTTTTTTGGTTTCAATGGACTTCTATTTAATAACTTCTTTTGTCCTCAGTCGCTTGTAATTATTATTTGCATATAAAACATAGTACAATGAAAATAAAGTAATTTTTTCTTGTTCTTTCTCTCTCTGCACCTTTCCATTTTTCTTGAACGAATATAATCAGATTTTGAATTAGCGTAATTGAGTCTTGAGCCAGTAATCAAGTTTAAAATTCATTAAATATTAAAATAAACGCACAGGACAGGACGACACCCTCACAAGCAGCAGCTCTACACAAGCCTTAAAAAAGGAGTTTTTATGAACATAAAATGAAAGGTATATACATTGTACACGTCTATATTTTTGTTCTTGTTATTTTCTAAAAAGAAAATTAACAGAAAAAAAACAAAAAGATTTTTTTTTAATTTAAAAAAAAGAAGAAAATTTTGAAGGTAGATAAGGCTTCTCTCCTGTGCCTGCTCTGGTATGTTTTGTCCTTCTAGTAGTATGTTGTGCACCTCCTTTGAATTGCTAAAATTTTCAGGACTTACTTAAGACGGGGGGTGGCAACCATAGGACCAAATGTTATAGTACTACTATACACTATATAGTGCCATACAACACGAACAAAAACCAACAAAGGGAGAAAACGAAAGAGAAGTGCTCTATGCTGTGCAAAGGGACGGTAAAGTGAATGAAAATTAAATAAGGACCCCCGCCTCAACGCATACATTTATATTACTGATGTCTACATATATATATATAATATAAATATGTATGCCCTAAGGATATTGTTGCTCCTTCAATATCCTGGATAAATATCAAATTCACTGGAATTATATTGGAATTGTAAGGGTGTGTATAACAAAAATTCATTCAGTTTTTATTTGACAAAGAGGATTGTGGGCGTTTATTCTTTTAACCAATAGAAACTTGTTTCTATATTATCCTTAAATATTCTGTGTAAGGATATGAAAGAGATAAATCTATAAATTATTTCGATATACCCATCTTTTTCTCGGTATGTTTTTGTCATGTTGCCAGATATAGAATAGCACATTTGGGATTTTGTTCAAGGGTAGTATCGTTCAGTGTCCTGTCAAACACTGTTAAAAGCAAGAACATTTCCTTCCTTACAGTATTTTTTTATGAGGCTTAAAAAAATATAAGGCGAGGAAGATAATATAAACATACAATTTCATTATTGTGTATAATATCAGCGCAGTGATTTCGATCTTAGAACAATTACGCTCGCTAGTTGGTTGAGATGCCATCCGGACAGGGTTTAATTTCACGTTGAAGTAATTAAATTAAATAAAAAAAACAAATTAGGAATTATATATGATATTTAAATTTAACTCAAAAAAATCAACTTTTTAGAGAACGTGTGCAATATTTAAAATAAAAATAAAAAAGTTAAACTCTAAAAAAAACAAAAGTAAAAAAAATGTAATTGAAAAAAATAGTCAAAAATTTTGTGGTGTATAAAGTTCATGTGAAATTTTGTATTTAAATAACAAAAAACAAAAATTAATAATTTCGAGAAAAGTTATAGCACAACATGCTTGGATAATTTTATGGTAATTTTACTTTCCAAAGGTAATATCGTATATTTTTTTCTTATAATTAATTAAACAAAAAAATATAGTACACAAAAAAAATATTTTACTAATAAGAAATTAATAAATAATTAAGCCTTATATATTTTTTTATCAAGAATTGCTCTAAATGGCGATAAAAAGAAATAAGGCATATTTAGTTTTGATTACGCATTTAAGTATGATCACCTACAACACTATATACACCTTATACACTTAAGATCAAAAGTTTCACTATTTTTTTTAGAATAATGAACATTTTAGTTATTTCATTGAAAATATTTATAAACAAGAAATAGTTTTCTACAATCGAAATTAAAAGAATTTATTAAGATTTGAGAGTTATTTGTTGGTTCTCAATCAATTTTTGAAATTAAAAGATTCAAAGTATATTTTTAATTTTACTTATATTACAACGAACACGAAGAAATCACACATTTCTTTATCTTTATTTTTTAAAGTACAAACACACACAATTTTATTTGAAAAGTATTATTATCCCAAATGGCCGCCATGTACTTCTTGTTGCAGATGACGAACTTTTTTTTTCTTTTCAAAAGTTTCAATATGAAGTTTCTGTTACAGTGCGCAGCTTATTTAATCGACAATAGCTTCATAAATGTTGCGTTTCAGGTCGTGTCAATATTTTGTTTATAGATTATTATACCGTAGACAATGCATCCCTTTGATGTATAGCCTGTATTTCGAAATAGAATCCAGTATATTGTCCAGTGCTAATATGGCGTTTTAAATCGCACGCAATTAATATTGAAAAAAACACAGAATAGCGTGCAATTTAAGATGTCATTAGCAAAGGAAAATTTTAATGGCCTTAAATTGCAAGATCTTCCACTTCCACTTTGACTTTGAGATGTAAATCGGGCTTAATTCGGCCTAATTTCGCTTAGAGACTAGAAAATCACGTCATTATCCTCTGGGAATGATGTTGCGATTAAAATCAGCTCAGATACTTTCCCCAACAGCTTCAATTTGAGAATGTACGATGTTGTAAATGAGTTCGTATGTCTTCATTCTTCAGCCAGTTGAACTTTTTATATGTTCGTTATTGTTGATATCGCAATTTTTCTGTGATGTTATTCAACACTTTTCTCTAATTTCTTCGATAATCTCACTGGAATGAGACCTGCAAATGATGCAAAATTCAAATCCTAAAGGTACTTTGGGAAAACAAGTTCAAACTTCGAAGGAAATCTTTTCTAGATTAATTTTTTAGAATCAAAATAGATGAAGAAAATAGGTTTATAGATAAAAGGGAGTGGAGGCAAACTATTCTATGATATATAGAGCATTCGCGTATCTCTATTCCCATTGGTAAATAATAAAAAAATACCTACCACAAAGTCGTATTTAAAAATTGAAATCCCCATATTCTTCTCGAAATTCTCTCAAAATACATAGTTCAACATGTGCATTACCTATATACATAAAATATACTCTCTACCACATCTCTCAATATAATCTGAAATATGAAATTTCACCATATATGTAGTAAGATTGGATAGATTCGATTATCAATATCTAGCCATGTGGCAATGATTTTCTAATTGAATTGTTGCAATAATTGAAAATTGAATGAATTTCCATGAAAATGCGCTTAACAACAGAAAATCATTATTTTACTTGCTTCCAGTATATTTCTCTTCTTCGTAGATATACTACAAATATTCTATGTTAACTGAATGGGGAAAATATATATGTATATATAAGAGAGGTAAATTTTATACATAGTCGAATTTTTAAATATCTATATTAGTGTATTTTCTCTGTTTGTTTGTCTAGCTATCTCACAAAAAGAATCTTTACTCATATCCTATAACATTTTTCTTGGAATAAAGGATCAATTTTCTATTGTAGTTTCTCAATGTAATTCAACAATAACAATCCGACTTTACGCTACTAGATTTCTTTGAATTAAAATAAAAAAAAATTGCAATAATAGTAAAAGTAAAAATACGATTCACGTGAAAAATGATGTCTTACGAAATATGTACTACATATGTATTTGTTTTTCTCGTATCCTAAATAGAAATCTCGTAATATAATAATATTTGTTTCTTAATTTTTCGGTGCACTGATTCGGAATATAAAGGGTGGGGAACAACCGAGGGCGGAAGAAGTAATATGATTTAATTTTGTTATATTCCTCGTACATACGTGATTTCTTTTCTATCCAATTATATTTACTTATTTATTTTTTTGCTTTCTTGTGGGTTGAATTTTATCGCTCATCGGTAACGATTAGTTTTAGCTTTTTAGGAGTTTTCTTAAAATTCTGTAATAGCACTTTTAAAATTTAAATAAACGAATAATAATTATTGATAAAATTAATAAGGTTAAATTCTTTTTTGAATTACCTTATCGTAAAAAAACAGTTTTTTGTGAAATGCAAAGATTTAAAATGCTGTTATACTGCTAAAAAAAATTCAACAACAATTTTGTGTCAGGATAAATAGTTAGTAAAATACGAAACGTAAGATCCTTTTTTATTTTTATTACTGAGCACACATCACTTATTAAATTTAATGTAAGTTTCACTTTTTTAACGAAGGTTTGTTTTTTGACAATCCATAAGCGCTGCTATTATACGTATGTGTAGTTTCTTTGGCTTATTCTATGTGCACTCAACAAATTGTTGGTCATTGCCTTTCTTTCTAATGTTCATAGCTTTCATAGATTTTAAGCTGATATTCTGTTTGTTTGATCAAGATGCAAGCCTCAGACCCGTAACACATATAGAACTGGACGGATTAATGTTTAATATATTCTCACTTTGTATTGTCTTGATATTTCTTGGTTCCATAGAATCGGGACTAGTGCGAAATAAATTTTATTTGCGGCTGCGATGCGTCTATTGATGGCTCTATAGCCCCATGCGAGCCTTGGCCCGCATTAGCTTCTTCCTCCAGCCGTCTCTTTGCTGTAGCTTGCCTCCAGTTTCTTGTGTTGAGCAGTTTTCCTGCATTAGCCTTAACACCGTCTTCCCACCTTGACGTTGTTTGCCGAATGGTCTTTTCCTATCTGGTAGTAGATACCGTGCTTTTTTCGGGTTTTGGATTTCTGTGGGTATACCATCTGGATCTAGAACGTTATAATTTTTTGAGTTTCGCTGAGGCATTTGCAACTTCTTCTATTATAGGCTCTGGCGCATCATTTTCTGGGTCATCTGTATTTTGCTTTTTAATGTGTAAATCGAAGCTCAATACTATCAGTCCGCCATTTCGTTCACGTCATGGTGCAATGCTTAGCACGAAGGATAGAAAGGATAGATGATGCATGAGGAGGAGACGATGAACCTCGTGTTTGACTTCTTGGATGTCATTTTTATTTGAAGAAATCCCGAAAGTATTTCTCCTACACCTTGAGTTATATCATCGATCGTGAATCAGTTAAGATTCTAGCAATTGTTTACAAGTCTTCTATATTGGATGCCCACTGAGGTATCCTCTGTGTCAAATAATTTTACGCCCAACTATTTCAACTCATAAAGATACTTGAAAGTGTCATTAATTCGGAATCAGGCTTTTACTTATCACCTTAAAAAAGGATCGTTTCAGATGAGTATTCATTTTTTATTAAATAATTAAATTACATATAAATAATCCTTGAATACAGAAACAAATTTTAATTTTTTCACCATTCATGTGTGTGCGTATACATATGTCTCACCTTCTTTAACTCGACTATATTCAAACCATTTAAAATATCATCAATGACTTGTAATTAACATCAGACTAATCCTTGAGTCCTTGTAATTGCTTCATTGCTATTGTTGTTTTTGTTATATGTATGTGTGTATGTTTTCCCGGTTGTTTTTTTGTGTTGCTTTCTTTCTCTTTTTATTGTTATTCGTTTTAAATTCAATTTACTCAAATTAATTATTTAAGGAAATTAATTTTTGTTTAAATTACATACGGCAATTGTGGAAAAATCCCTCTGTTCTGGGTTCTGGGTACTGTTTCTGTTCTGAAACAACACTCATTGTGCCCACACACACTCTTCGCTTGTTCGCTCATCGTTTTGGTTCGCTCTTCATTCATTCAGTTCTTTTTATCCATGCTCTAGCTGCTGGGATGGCACCCTCTAGAAAAATGCCCAGCATAATATGTATATGCCTATGGAATCAAATAAAGTTAGTGTAGCACACCAGGAGTGAAGAGGGTTTGCACTTTTCCCGCTATTTTTTTTTCTTCTACGTGACACGTTCCCTTCATTGCTTGCTGCATTTTATCTTGTGATTTGGTGGTGGTACCCGTTGTCCTCCCTATTTTCGCCCCAGCTAGAGATACTATACTATACGGTGGTGGCGCCTGTGTCTCTATACTGTTATTGTTATACCCAATCCCCGAGGGATGGACTTAATCGGAATCGCTGCTACTGCTGCTGTTGCCGGTGCCGTTATTCTGTAGTGGATTGTTGTTTTCCGTAACAGAAATCCTGACTCTATTTTGCCTTGTTATAGCGTCGTTAACATTGTCGGTTTGTTTTTTTGTAAATCTAATCGGCTATACCCTTCTCTGCTGCCCTACCTATACCTCCACAATTTCTGAAATTCCTCCCCATTCTCTCTCCTTCACATTCTTAACAATCCTAACAAACTGGTGGATTACTTGAGGATTATGAATATGTGTATATTCTAGGGGGTCCTTCGACTTTTTTTGGAAAAAGTTAAGGACACTCAAAATTAAATGATTCGCATTATTTAATTACGCTGTCACAATACAACATTTAACGAATGCCAAATTAAAGGACAAAACTAACAAGAAAGAGGACATAAAAAAACAAGACATAAATGAAGAAATGTTAATTGATTTTTTTACATTATGTATATATATATATATATATTGTTTATCTAACACCCCCGTAAAAAGGGTGGTTTTTCTTGTAACCTTGTTTGTGTTGTTCTTCTTAGTCCTGATGAAATGGTTTAAAATGACTTCTATTTTTTTAGCGTGTACTTTTTTTTCTATTTCACGGTTGGTTGAGTTTTGAACTTTAAAACAGGTTTTCTAATTCTGTTTAGGGTAAAGAAGTGGTTTTGGCGGGTGCGGCAGAGGGTGGGAGCGGTGACAAATGAAGGGACTTGACATATCCAGTCTGTCAACTAAACAGACAAATTAAGATTTATAACAACTATGTTTAACGTAATTCTACTACAGTATCTGTTATTTATTTTTTAGGCCTATTATATGCTGCGTTTTTTTAATCAGTTCTGGAACAGCTTCCATACAAACTCTTGTCCCCGATAATTCGGCCCACAGAGAAACACGCTATAAAGAAGACAATAGAGATGCTTTGTCGCTAATAGCCATAATTAGTGGTTTCGTTAATAGCCTTAAAAGACATCCAATTCCCAGGCTATGGTAAACTAAAAATTTAGCGAGCAAATATTGTAAATTTCCCTCAGTATATAAAGCATTTAATATCTGCCCATAAACATTAATCCAATTTAGCAAAAACATAAACTGTTTGTCACAAATTCCCCAATAATTGTGTGCAATCAAATTTATTTTAGTCATTTTATACAAAAGTTTAAAATTACCCAAATATGCGAAATCGTTCACGAAAATCTCTCTGCTGCTGCCGCGCTACCCTATCACCATCATCATCTCTAAATATTTTCGATGTGCTTAATTTGTTCAATCTTTCCAAGTACATGTCGTCTATTATTGAGATGAACACAGATCGGGTTTATTCTGGAATTGAATAGATTTGAGTTAATTGAGGGGGAGGATAAAGCTTCCGGATTGGTTTAATTATTTACCCCCAAAAACGTAATTGAAATGTCAGATTAACACTGAATAGAAGGTGGCATACAGACGAGAGATTTTCATGGTGAATGGGGTAAATACCTTCCGACATAGAGTCGTGCCGGGGAAGTACATGAATTCCTATAGCCACCAGCCCTCCACCACCACCGACCCAGCAACCACCATTATCGTTACACCATAAAGTGTAGTCGTTCTCAAAAACACGTAGAAAACACGTGCTCATTACATTTTCCCATATCAGAACGATATATATATATATATATATATATATATATATATATATATATATATATATATATATATATATATATATATATATATATATATATATATATATATATATATATATATATATATATATATATATATATATATATATATATATATATATATATATATATATATATATATATATATATATATATATATATATATATATATATATATATATATATATATATATATATATATATATATATATATATATATATATATATATATATATATATATATATATATATATATATATATATATATATATATATATATATATATATATATATATATATATATATATATATATATATATATATATATATATATATATATATATATATATATATATATATATATATATATATATATATATATATATATATATATATATATATATATATATATATATATATATATATATATATATATATATATATATATATATATATATATATATATATATATATATATATATATATATATATATATATATATATATATATATATATATATATATATATATATATATATATATATATATATATATATATATATATATATATATATATATATATATATATATATATATATATATATATATATATATATATATATATATATATATATATATATATATATATATATATATATATATATATATATATATATATATATATATATATATATATATATATATATATATATATATATATATATATATATATATATATATATATATATATATATATATATATATATATATATATATATATATATATATATATATATATATATATATATATATATATATATATATATATATATATATATATATATATATATATATATATATATATATATATATATATATATATATATATATATATATATATATATATATATATATATATATATATATATATATATATATATATATATATATATATATATATATATATATATATATATATATATATATATATATATATATATATATATATATATATATATATATATATATATATATATATATATATATATATATATATATATATATATATATATATATATATATATATATATATATATATATATATATATATATATATATATATATATATATATATATATATATATATATATATATATATATATATATATATATATATATATATATATATATATATATATATATATATATATATATATATATATATATATATATATATATATATATATATATATATATATATATATATATATATATATATATATATATATATATATATATATATATATATATATATATATATATATATATATATATATATATATATATATATACAAACAACTATTCAACCAAAAAAGTGGGGTTGCGTTGGCTTTCATTACCCTTGTTGAGGGTGCCGCAAATAACAAGTCGTATTAAGGGCCATTTGCAAGCGTGAAATCTATCAATTTGCCATATCACACATTCATTGCCATAGATAAATAAACGATTCGCTTGGGGATTCACTTTTCTCTCTCTATGCACGACCATACTCAAGTGTTCCTGCTTTCAGGGCGGCATCCTTCCGGGTCCCCCGTCTCCTTTTCAGTATTAACTTAAGCTTATGTCGTTGTCGTTTTCTGTCAAACTAAATCTTGTTTTCTCTTTATAACATTTTCAGGAAGTGGAGAAAAAAAACTTGTTTTCAAGTATTTTGGGGAAGTGCCACCAAGGGAATCTTTGAATGACGATTCAGGCAGTGCCAGAGCAGAAGCAGCAAGATAGGACAGGAAAAGTGCTTTGAAATGGAGACAGCACAGCAGTCTCATCACCTAATGAAACGGGTCATCGACTCCAAGACACCACAGGAATGCGTAAGGACCGTGGCATCCCCGAAACCGAATCAGGTGAGTGAAATGAAAATACACAACAAAAAAAACACAAAAAACATATAAAAAAGAAAGGCTTTTATATTCCACGAAAACTTCCTATCTCCTATCCTTAACGGCTATAGTAAATACAGCATCAGGCGGTATCAAGTTGTAGCAATACGGTTTGATTGAAGGAATTGCACCCATGAGAATTGGTCCCGTTCATACATATCCTTCCTTAAAAGTTATCCGCTTATTTTGTTTTGGCTTTTTTGTGCTACTCGACTGAGATTTCATTTCAACTAAATTGAGGTATCAGGACGTGAGGACATTAGTCGGATCACGTTTTTCGTTCCCCAAAAAACAGGAAAAAAGTTTTTCCTTTATTTTAAACGTTCTTATCCCACCCAGTTTTGCCCATTATCTCCGTTTTTCTTTCGATTATATTCCAGCTATTAATCAAGAAAAACACGTTAAGAATTCTTTTCCTTTATTTTTTTTTCTTACTATTTTATATATATATATACATATAGGTTGGGACCGTTTTGCTGTATGGAATACCAATTGTTTCATTGTATATTGAGTCACAGGAGCGTCTATGTCTGGCGCAAATATCCAACACATTACTCAAACAATTCAGCTACAATGAAATCCACAATCGACGAGTAGCCCTAGGTATCACCTGTGTCCAATGTACACCAGTTCAGCTAGAGATACTTCGGCGAGCTGGTGCAATGCCAGTTAGCTCAAGACGATGCGGCATGATAACTCGGAGGGAGGCCGAACGACTATGCAAGTCATTTTTGGGTGATAATGCACCACCAAGATTACCAGAAGATTTTGCATTTAGTGTACATCACGAATGTGCCTGGGGATGTCGAGGATCATTCTTACCGTCGCGGTACAATTCATCACGAGCGAAGTGTATAAAGTGTTCATACTGTGGCCTATTCTTTTCACCAAATAAATTTATTTTTCATTCGCATCGGATTGGTCCTGGTGACAAATATGTTCAACCGGATGCTGCTAATTTTAATTCCTGGCGTAGGCATATGAAGCTAAGCGGTAATCCGCCAGAAGAGATTATACATGCATGGGAGGATGTAAAAGCTATGTTTAATGGAGGCACTAGAAAACGATTAATGACAAACTCACCAAGCTCACGTCAGAGTGCCTCCTCACCAAAACGGATTAAGGAGACACAAATCAGTCCGCCACTTATACATGCGGCTGCTGCTGCGGCCGTTGTTTCAGCGGCAGCAACTGTTAATGTAAATCAATTTCCAATTCGTCCTGTAAATATTCATCATCCGACATCACCATCAACAACGAATCCAGCTCCGAGAATACCAAATTTGGGCGCTGAGCTAACTTTACCATTTTCCAGAACATTCATGATGGACTATATGTGGCATGCACAGAATAAATCCAGTACTTTCCAATTTCCAAATTATACGCTTCCATGGATTAAGCGACCAGCATCCTTACTTTTTACACAGCAAACTACAAACGGAGCCGCAAGCAGCGAGGATAGTCCAGCATTTACCAGTCACAATCAAGGCTGTAACGTAAATGGGGCTGCAGTAGGATCTACTGAAACAGACTCGAAGACGCTTCCTTTCTACAATAACTCAGCGTTTAAACCGGTTATCAATCAAGGCAGGAAAACCTTTCCGACAGCAGCTGCTTTAGCTATTGGTGCAATAATCGATGATGAACAAAGGACTTGCAGCCGCAATTCGAAGGAGGACTGCGGCACAATTAAGGAATCATTGTCCAGTGATGATGAAATGGTTGATATTGAAACTACAGAAGAGGAACATCCAGATAATAATATAACCTGCATGAAATTTAAGGGCGATGAACGTTCTATTAGTATAAAATTACCAGAATCGCCACCGATTGAAATTGAGAACTCAAATGATATGGCATGGGAAGGATTCATGAAGAAAGAGGTTGGTACAATGTTTTTTTTGGTGTTTGCTTGGTTTGCGTTTTCATTTGGTTTTCTTTTTTTCATTTTAGCATTAGGAGATGATATCTTGAAATTGTTAAATGTTTGACAAGAATTGCTCCTTCCTTTTTGTGTTTGATTCGTTTTTTTTCATAAGGACTTTCGTTTCGCACAAAACTTATGGTTATAATGCATGATGCATCATAAGGCAGTTTTTACTTTGAATGATATTACAGACTTTATCGCCAAACTAATGAAAGGGCTGGTATTATAAACAATCAAACTGTATCTGAAATTTTCCTTGGTTTCTTTATAAAAATCAACTTTATCATCTCCTTGACCAGTTTAACGATATGTTGTCGTTTGTTACCATGCTGAAAAATCATTTCGTCGCGCCTTTTCGGCGTATTCTGTTGGTTTCTCTTTTTCAGCTGTATTCGGTTCCTAAAAATCTATCAAAACGTATCAATTTTTCACCGCGAGCGATAATGGCAGAAAAATTTATTATATAATACAAAGTAACCATTCCTTTGTCGTTGAAGCACAAAATTCACTCGTAAATAAACCCCATTCCCCATGTCTTTTGGTTTTTTCTCCAAAAAGGTAAGAAATCAATTTAAAATAAATATATTTCTACAAATTCCAAATTCCTTAATACACCGCCCCCACTAAAGCGAATCAATGCATAACGAGCCGCAGCTCAATTATTGCCACCATTCCCATAATTCAATCAGCACGGTTACGTACAAGCGTCCCGGAGTCCCCTTCGCGGGCGACCTTCTTGAAAATCAAAAGTCAGTCAAGCCCTCATCATGACCGTATAATCACTCTCTCTCTCTCGTCACAAGGGGGATATTAACCAATTCAATTTTTGATACTACACTCCCGTTGTTCTATTTCAATTATACGAAATGCCAAGTTATGTAAACAGGACAAGCCCCTCTGCTCCCCCAATGGCTCACCACCTGAAAATACTCTGCCGACAACCAACTACCCTATAGTAAAAGAAACGACACCACTCACGCGGATGTACCTTTCAGCTCCCAGATACTAGGAAGTGATGCCTCTTTTGGCCCTGTATACTGTATTAAACATATGTTACTCTACTCCTCCAGTCTCCCATCCAAAAGTATGTCCTGTTCCTTCCTATTTTCCATTCAATATTATCAGAGCGTTGTCCTTGTTCATGGAATGCTTTAAGCTACCCTCCTTACATTCCAGGATTCTCTCTGGCTCTTCTTATAGATATGTATATACCCGGTATCCTTTTTTTGGGCCATAATTGACTAAGAAGTGTATGCGGAATTATTATATTGCCGTGCCTTAGCTACTTTTGAGCATTCTAGAAACGAAAAAAAGAGAAACGGATGTGGTTGAACGTCCCTTGCTCAAGGACGACTATGATCTTTTTACATTTTGTAGGAGGTATATCCAAATTCAACGCAACTCTATAAAGCACATGCTAAGGAACAACCTAAGGGACCAGAAAGAGATAACTCTATGTACGAGTGAAATACTTGAAAATTTCTAGTGGGTGTGTTACAGAAACGGCATGTCCTTTTTCGTCCTTTCGAAATGTAGTAATAAAAGTGTATGTGTGATTATTGAGAGTGTGTTTGTATAAATATCCTTTTTGGGTGGGCAAATACGGAAGATGATTTTTCTTGTATATTAAGGAGCTTGAGAAAATGTTTTCTGCTATTTTTTTATTGGTTAAGTCTTATTCAAGTGTAGATGTAAATGAAAAACGATATTTTCTCAATGTTAAATTGAAAAAAAATATTTCTTTTCATATATTTCCCGGTAGAATTTTTACAATCAGATTAAAATTTTCAATGTTACAACTATTTACAATCAATGTTATATTTATAAGTTGGTGTCTGATATTTTTACTCATTCATAAATTTGTTTATAGTTTTTTTTAAAGAAGGAATTGAAAATAATCCTTTCAAATTCCAATCAAAACACTCACACTTTCTACATTCCTAAAAATTCCGCGTTAATAGAGATTGTGTAAATTGAATTACGTGCTATAAAAAAAATGAAGAATAGTTCCAAGGCCAATATGCAACCAATTCCTTTTCCAGTATCATATAGTAATAATTTCCATTATTTCTCCACAAAAAAATAGTAACAATTTCCATTGTTTCTTTTGCCGACGTTAGACCATCAAGTTCTTCTCCGTCTATTTCATTTATACCTTGATCTAGAAAGGTTGTAGCAATGTTATGATACTGGATAGATTTCACATTTTGGTTTGGGGAGCTATTGCAGAAAGTGTAGGTGCATTATCAAGAATTAAAAGCACTTAAAATTCAAGACCCTTGGCATTCAAATAGTTTCTCTCTATCTTCTAGTAACATAATCCGATTACTCTTAGTCTAAAGGCAGATAATATATTTTGCGCATAAATTGCCATAACAACTTTCCAAGATAGGTACTAGAAGCATTTAGTAAATTCCCAATCAAGATATTGAACAATTTATATTGGAACGTTAATGCTGTTTTCTTTTCTTTTTTTTTGTGAAAATAGCAAAACAAAAATTGAATAATCCGATCTATACGGGGATTTGTGCATTTAATTGAATCCTCTCAAATTATTTGTTACCCAAAATTAGCAAAAACAAAATGTGTAACGATGCACCCACCATATCGGACTGACGAACCATTTTAAAATTCACTAGCTCATTCATCCGTAGATTTATTCAGTTCAGTTATTTAAATTTATTAATATTTAATTTTAATTTTGAGTCTTTTATGGAGCCTGGATGCAATTTACATATTAAATCACTTACAGTGTCAATAATTCGAGGAAATATTATAACATTATGGGGTTTTCCGAGGCCACCTTTTTCGATGTGGTATTTTTAATCCTATTATTATGGAAATATACATACGGGGCTACAAAGTGTAAATAAATTTATTTTTTTACGGTATAATTATCATTATAATTAAAATCTTTCTATGGAGACTTAATATTATTGATTGAGTAAAGGTTTTTATTCTGTAAATTGTGTTTTTAACGTATCTAAAGTTTCCGTTTAGTTGGTACATTTCGTTTTGTGGTACATTAATCTGAATGTATAACGAATATAATATTCTATAATTCCACAAAACCACAAAACTCAACGTTTTTGTTTATATTTTTTTATGTTATTAATTACTGTATATTAGCATGAACTCGTAATGTTTGATACTGTTTTTGCGTACATTAAAAACGATATACACTAAAAAAAGAAACCTAATCAAATATTGTATTCATTCTTCTTAAAATTTAAAAAAAAAACAACAACAGAATAACATAAGAACTATGGGAGGTAATATAC
The DNA here is from genome assembly GCA_963855945.1 of Thereva nobilitata. Classification (NCBI taxonomy): domain Eukaryota; kingdom Metazoa; phylum Arthropoda; class Insecta; order Diptera; family Therevidae; genus Thereva; species Thereva nobilitata. The sequence goes on along the minus strand of OY979699.1, from coordinate 18,621,577 downwards.
GTTCAACAACACCAGTACCATCACTATTATCACATTCACCATCATCATCTTTAGCCAGCGATCATCAGAGATGTACAACAATATCACCAGTTTCACCAGATCCAACAATAGCAACAGTTAATACATTACCAACATCAATTAGACAAAATAATTTAAGTATTGAACAATTAACATCATCAACAACAACACCATTATCAACATCATCATCATCATCAGCGGCTGCTGCTGCAGCTGCAGCTGTTGCTATAGCAGCATTTGGTCATACATCATCTACTCATAATAATGCTGGTGATAGTTGTGGTGGCGGTGGTGGTGGCAATGTTCAAAATAATAATTGTTCAACAATATCACCATCAACAACACAATTAACGCAAAATAATCGCACAGTGTTATGTAATAATAACAATAATAATAATAATAGTAATAATAACAATAACAGTAGTAGCCATAATAATAATAGCAGTCATAATAATAATAATAACACAACTAGTAATCATAATGGTCATGAATTTTGGAGTGTCGCCAGATTCTCGTTTGATCGTCCTGAATATCGTATACCACTTTATAGGCATGATATAACAAAACATTTTCAAAATTTTCGCCATGGTGAAACAACAACGCAAACAAATGGAGTAGGATAAAAATAATTGTAACAAATATATTTTTTTTATATAAATAAATAAATATTACTATATAAATATACTTTTCTCACAAATTTAAAGCTTTTTGTGATAGATGACGATTCAGTTTAAGATAAAATTAAAAAAAAACATTTGAAGATAACAAAAAAAATAGTTTATAAATACATAATTAAATAATATATAAATAAAAAAAATTACAAAAATCTAATCATATCAAAAATATATACGAAAATCAATAATCATACTGGTTCCTAAATATAACCTTGTAGTACACCAAAAAAAATAAATAAATAAAAAAAAGTAATAAATATAATAAATTCAAATTTCAATGTATTTTTTTCTCAAAATATTGTAATTTTTTTTATAAATAAATATATATATACAAAGCGCGCAATATTTATTTGGTTATAATTGTAAAAAAACATCTTCAAAATAAATAAACTAGAATTTTTGTTTTAATAATCATATTTTACTTTGCAATATTAATAATTAAACACAAAACAAAAGAATAGCCGTAGCTATATCATAAATAATATTAAATATAATAAATGCACAAAAACCAAAAGCAATATAATGTAACAAATAAAAAATAAAAAAAAACGAAAATAAAATGAATTATTATACATATATAAAAATAATTAAATAAACGAAACTATATAAAAGTCGTGTAGAATTGCTAAAAAAAGGAAAACTTATTCTATATTAAAAAGAAAAACAATGCCATAACAACCTTTTTTGAATTCCATGTTATTTTATGTGTTGTTGTTTTTTTAATTTTCAAATTTCTTAATTATAGGATTTTCTTCAAAAAAATAAGGCTTTTGAACGCGCTCCGTGTCGTTTTCAGTCGACGTCGAATTGCGTGAACTGGCCCCAGGTTTTTTTCCTTTTTTTTGTTTAATTTTCTTGTAAATTATATATGTAAATATTTTAAAACAAAGAAAGGCTATAATTGATAATAGAATGTAGATAAAAATCACGCATATACATATATGCACACGAAAATAAAGTCATATTTTAATTAATATTCATTATTTTCTTGGTTTATTATAATTATTCATTATTATTATGATTATATAAACAAAAACAGAAAATCCCAAACCGTTTGTGATCTAATATAACATCTAATTACATCCTGTAGATGAGGGGTACATTTAAACATACAATATATATATATATATATATATATGTATATTTATCAACAAAAAAATAAAAACCTATAAGAGATAGGTGAAGTGGTGCGTATATAGAAGAATAAGAGTTTCAAAATAAAAAAAAATTTAACAAAAACAAAATAAAAAAAAAACTCAACAAAAAAAATCGAAACATAATTGTTAGTAATATTTTAATTAAGAAACATATTTTTCTCAACGTGTACGCACACATTCTATTATCACACTATTTTAGAATGTATTCTACACCATTAAAAATTCCCTTAAAATACCTTAAAAAAAATTTAGGCACATAAGATGAAATGATATATATGAGTTCAAATAGACAAAGCAACAAAAAAAAATTAATAAAATGTATATAAATTGGAAAATTTGTTTTGGTCTTGTTTTTTTAAATATTATTAATTAAATTCTATTTTTCTTATATTTCAGATACTATAAAAAGATAATAAAGAAAAGAATATCAAAAAAAAACAATATTTATTTGTACTGACTCAAGAAACTAGTAATTATTTAAAAATTTAACAAGTAAGACATAATAATAATAATCTAGTTACAAATTTATGTTTTTTTTTATTTTATTTATTTTAGCATATTATTATATGGGGCCCATTATTGATCATATCGTAAAAAAAATACCATATTTGTTTTCCTTATATAGTTAGGGATTAATAATATTTACTTTAAAATGAAACAAAATGAAGAACAAGAAGAATATTTTTAAATTAGAAAGATACTATAAATGTAAGCCGGTGAGTTTATATCTTATTTTTATTTTATTTTATTTATATATTATTTTATTATTTATTATAACATTATCAATGGTAGTTCATGTCCCTTAAGTAAAACCTAAAGACCCAGAAAAACAGTTTCATCAGTTCTGCAATTGCAATTGAGTAAGTCTAGGGGTAGACAGAGGAACTATATCTTCTTGCTTTTCTAGCGCTCCTTTCGCAGGATTAATTGTTAATTTATAATAGTATCTGGTGAGGTTCTTGTTCTTCTTCTTTTTCTTTGTTGAGGTATTGGAGGTACTTGGCGTATTGTAGTACACTCCTTATACCTAGGGATACGGAATCAGTACTCGATTCTTTACTCATATGAGTATTTGGGTTTTGATTTTACCGAGTACAATTTACATTCAAATCAGAATTCAAGATAACTGCAAGTTTATCTCAGTCGTGACGCTTTGAACATAAATGTATTTTTCTATTTAGAAATCTTTTATCAGGCATTATTTCTACCGTTCCTCAACATTTTAGTCTCTCTATTTTAACGGACGGCTAGCCACCATTGCAATATAGAAAATTCTTACTCACTTCAAAGTCTTCCTTTTGAGAACGTTGTATTATACGTAACATAATTAAACAAAAATACATGGGAATTTTCTGTACTTCTGATTACTAGTAGGTCCCGTTTTTCCTTTTCCATTTAGTTATTTATTTATATATATATTTATTTACCTTTTTTATCCACAAAAAAAAGTCATTGATAAATTTTCCCCATTAAAAGAAATTTTGTTTTATTACAAAAAGTATTTATCTTAAACGAGCCCCTTGAGAGAGAGAGAGCAAGGATTCAGAATAAAGAACAAGGAGAACACAGCAACATTATTTTACTATGAAACGAAATACACATCTGTGATTTTATTTTCTTCAAACTTTTCCTTTTATTTATTTTTATTTTTTTTTGTTATTCAATTTGTCGCCTCTATTTCTCTTTCTTACACTTTGGAAGAAGTACACTGATACATTTTCACTGTGTGTATTAAGAAGGAATACAAATTGAGAATGACATGAAATAAAATAAAATTAAAGTTTGTTTTAAAAAGAAAGGATAAATTGTATGAATGAGAAGAAGAAGGGAAAAATAAACGTGAAGAACGTGGATAATCGTTGAAGTTAGAAAGTTAAAAAAAACGTTACGCAAAAATCGATTTCCTTTCTACTAAAACATTTTCTTCTGGCGTAATACATTTTTTTTACTGTATCATATAGAAGTACTTGTAATAAAAATTAATCCCTTTATCTCTATGCGAACAGACGAAACAGAAACAAAAAATATAAAACCGAAACAAAGACTCCAATCAATTTATGATAAATCAATTTTCAGTTACATTTCAAACATCAACACAAGAGAAAGAGTTGATATTAAAACAAAATATAATGAAACAAGTCTCGAATTTCCTGAAATCCCATCAAAGTTATGGTATCGTAATTCCACACAGTCCATATGACGGTGATTAGACTGTTCGTTCCTACGTACGTTCCTCACGAGCTTTTAGATGAACGGGGAAGTGGAGATGATGCCCCTCATCACCCCCACTTCCCCGTTCATCTATAAAGCTAGTGAGGAACGTACGTAGGAACGAACAGTCTAATCACCGTCTATAGTATCATTGATTCACCATATAAAGAGAGAGGGAATTTGCCCATTTAAATATTCCCAATCGGATAAAAGTATAGGGATTGAAAATGCGGCTCACTGGCAGACTAATATGACCCCAGGGGAGCCCTTCGTGGTAGGCATTCAGAACACATATACGTGTATGTGTAATAGAGCAATTTATAAAGTGTATCATTGCTTTGATTATTATTATTAGAACCCTGAAATTCTAAAATGAGTTAAGTAGCTCAAATGAGGACATGCTTGCTAGCGGCGAAATTACTAATTAATTCATTTTAATTATTCCGATAGCACCTAGTAAACTTTGAATATTAATTTATATACCAATTACTTAATAACAAAGAATAAAGAAGTGAAGAAAAAATATTTTCAAGGATATTTCATTTAAAAATATAAATGTACTCCCGGTCCATCCGACCCATATAGCAAGTAAGTAATAGTCTTGATCCTGTATTCGAAGAATTATATGCAATTTAAAAGGCAACCGTTTTCATATAATTCTGTTAAGTATACTTAAGACCAAAATTTGCTTTCCTTTTTTCTTCCTTCCTTGCATATAGTCATATCTATAGATACCAGGAAGATACCAGGATAAAAGGAGGAAACCGATTCAAACCCATAACATGTGGTCAATGATTTAATAAAAAAAAAGAGTAGATAATAGAATTGGTTCGGTTTCGTGGTTGAATGCTTCATCGTAAGCCCCCCATGACCTGATGGGGCTTTTCTCGTCGGTTCGAGATTTTTTCGATGGAGATTCAACTAACTGGATACTGTTTGAAAAATTTGGAAGGAAGCAAATTTTTAGGGGTTGCCCTTGGTATCATCTTTTTTAGTTATTTTTTTTTGTTAGCATAGATACTGTGTGTGTATATATTTAAATATATAATCTGTTAAGCTTAAGGTATTCCAATACGTAAATATTTATGCATACTTCAACAGGGGATGATGTTGGCTTATAAGGATTTACAGATTTATTTTATCACTTTCTTTAATATTATTGCAATTATTTCAAAAAGAATAGTCAATCAATATAGATTTTGAAAATGTTAATTCTTGTAAATATACTTACTTACTTTAACGCATCTACAACCGGAGAATCCAGTCTTGGCCTCTTGGCAGCTGTGTTTTCTTCACCGTTCCCGATTCTGAGTTCCGATGTAATCCAGTCTTGGCATTCCTAAGCTCTGGGGCGTCCTGGTCTAAGCCATCCTTCCAGCGGAGGCTCGGTATCCCTGCGGTATAACTGCAAAAAAACATTTTTGTAGATTAATATACACGATTAAAACATTGTCGTTAAATCTCTTCTCGTATAAATCAACGTCAATTATAACTACTTCACTACTTCATAAAATTAGCTAATCCCTTTTTCACTACCTTAATGTCGAATGACTACACCACAATAAAAACGGTAATAACCATACACAATTCAGCAAAATCTACAACTATAATATGAGCGCAATTAAGTGTATCCTTTACGGGGGTATCGCGGGTAATCATATCTGAATTTCAGATTGCCTTATCTAGATAACAACACTTCCTCGATATGTGTTGATTGGCCATTATTGTGTTATACAATTTCCAATGATAATCTCGATTATAATAAATTCACTATTATATAACGAAAATCTTTTCTCGAAAAGCAGCACGTGACCACCAACCCTGTAGAGACTATTATTTTACTATAATTTTATTCTATTTCTATCATGTACGAAATGTACGAACAACTAGTCTACAAGAAAACTAGTCTATAAAACACAAGGTAACAAAAAAAATTCCAAGGATATCCTGGAATATATCTGCACCTTTGTCCTTTTTTTTATATTTTAATTCAAGGGGAGCAAGATTTTTTGAAAATTGACTGATTTCTGGTAAATGATCCTGATTTATGGTTTAGGGACGTAAATTCATAAGGGCCCCTTATAGGGTGGCGATGTATATCTGTATATACCTGCCGGGATATCCTGTTTATTATACACGTAAATATATATTATATAAACTCATTCACTCAAGAAGATTATGTGTAATGCTGTGTACGTAATTCGTGGCACATGCCGTCAATAAAATTTAATAAGCATTTATTCAGCGCTAAACCCTCATTCTTAAAAATTATGCCCTTGGCCTCTTTTATTTTCCTGTGGGGTTTTGATGCTAATTGACGATGGCGGGCGTTACATTTTTTTATATATATAAGAGAGAGGGCAATAGACAACTAGCCCCAGGGGCTTGCTTCTATCTCTCGGTTGTTTTGTTGGAGATTACTTTAACATAAAAAGAGGATTTTCAGTTCTTTTGAGGATTTTCACGTGGCTTTTAAGCTCTTAATTGTACTCATATCAAAGTTTCCTGTATTATATCTTATGTTAAGTATCAATTTAGTTCCTTTGATGCGTTCAAGAAGCGTCCCAATAATAAATTAAATAAAATCAATAAAGAATCCTTGAGAGAGAAAAAAATAATTATTTCTTTTAATAAAATTGTCCGTCCGAGAAAAAGCGTTTACCATTTTTATTACACTAAAATGAATAATTGCAATATCTGCACTTCTTACAGAACTCACCCCAATAGAAATGGTGATGGAGTTTATTTGAATATTATTTTTTTCCCTGGTCGACAATCGTTTATTCGTAACAAAAGGGACAAACCAACTATTTTTCCGGTAGAAATATTAAAAATTAATGTCTTTCCCTGCCCCCACAACAGCAACAACAAAGAGAATATGCACCGCAATAACCATTAAAGAGGGTCGTACAGTGGTCAGGATGCCAACCCAAATATTCTGGTCATTTTGTATGCATCCACCTCTCATCCTCATCATCACTCCTGGCTGTGTTATATCATCACGTCCTTCTCGGCGATTTGTTTTTGTTCTTTTTTTCATATTTCAATTATTTTTCACCCTGGTTTAATGAAAATATCAAAATGAGAAAATATCACAGATTTAATGGGATACGAAATTGTTATTATGTACAGATTTATTATTCCTCCGTAGTTTTTTTTGTTTTTTTTGTTCAATAATGATATGTGTTTGCTCAAGGGCATGATTTCCATTAAGAATTAAATAAAACAATTTTCTATGTGTCCCCCTTAAAATACATAAATTTTTTTTAATATGTTAATGTAAAGTAATTAACTGATGACAGAGTATGTCAATGAGCAGAAGTAATTGCTGCTAAGAGTCCAATATACGAGTATGTGCACCCACACCAGACACTTATATTTATAGATAAATACTCAAAGGTGGCGTAAGGGACGTAATTAAGGGCTGCACGGGCAACACGAAGAAGGTGGCAAATGTTTGCTTACACCTGAACGCTTGCACGAATTGAATTATTAATGCTGTGCTTGATTATAACTTTCAATTAGTTGGCCTAACTCCTTTATGCCTTTACTGTACCTAGCTGCATTACATTCATCAAGTTAATTCTTAAATGCATAACATCAAAGGTGTTATAGGGAAAGAATGGAGTGTGTGTGTGTTCTACCCTCCAATCCCCATTGGGGTGTGTTTACGCCATCTAAGTGACGAAAATAGTTTAATATTCAGTCATTGAACACCGATGAACGTAAGTAAACACGTATTTGATACTACTGGACAGGATGCCTCCCCCTTCCCTCCCTATAATCATTCATGATATTGACAATGCATGCAGAAGGACACGGTTTCAATATAGTCAAGTACTTGGCACTTAAACGTCAACTTGATTACTCTATGAGATATAATCGATGGACTGATGATGGTGTGGGTAGAGAAGTACTTCGTATTACCTAAAATTCAATAACTCTGCCTCTGTCTATTGCGCCTACATAATTTCCCTACGATTCTACTTTGTTTCTACTCCCCCTCCGTCAGCCCCACCTGCCGTGAAGTTAGCTAAAGCAGGGAAAGTTAAGCTGCCACTTGAAAGAGGGGTGCACTCAGCAAACAAAATAAGCGCCCGACACAGGTACGTCGGTCGCAGCTATAGCCTCAAACCATCATACCCATTACAGGAGTAAACAACCACAACAGTGGACAAACACAATTAGCAAATTGAAACACAAGTCATTTATCGAAGTCATTACATGACCCGACCCCCAATGCGACTGACTGTTTTCTGATAATTGTCTTCTTGGTGGCATTTAAGGTAGAGCACACACACGGTTCGTTGCTCGATTTATATTTTTAAATCTCTTTACCGATTTTCCTACCCACCTTTTATACACAATTAAAACAATTTACACATCAAATTAGGGGGTTTAAGTAAAATAAGAACATTTAAAGAAAATCTCAACATTAACTAAGTCGATTTTCTTTATAAATGTTGCGATTTAACTTGAGGGGAAAAGGAGTTCACATAGGATGAAGTATTGTCAAAACGACGTCACATATAAACGGAACATACGCCAACATCGGTAGTCTAGGGGCTAAGACTACCGACTACCATCCCGGAAGTTCATGCTTTGATTCCACTCCACAGCATGGTCATTATTCAGTATTCTATATTCGGATTGAATGAAGATAAATTAAATAAAGACTTTATAGAGCTTCATATAACAATGTCACAAGAGCTCTACGGAATTTTCCCAGAACGATGAAATAGCATTATAAACTCGTGCTCCTTCAAGCTCTTGCCGCCAACCTTCACGACGCATCCTTCTATAGTCTGATTTGTCTCATAAAAGGTGTGGGTAAACTTTTCGAGTTGGGGATCTGCAATAAAATACTTAAAATACTTTCAGCTCAGTGAGATGCAAGGAAATTGTCGTAGCGTTGCTCATTAAAGTTGCTAGTGCACATGTTAGTATCTTTTTTTGACGAGGGATTTGTGAGAATCTTTCATCAGTCAAGTAGCAACGGTATGTGTGCTCCACCGCCTGTAAGAACCATGCCTAAACCAGAAGACACCACCGGTAGTCGGCACCCAGACGGTAGTATTAGATTCCTACTAACTAAACTCTAGTACTATCTTGAGAGTATATAGAACCATGCCCCACAATGCGGCGTGCGTGATAATGGGGATGATCTCCATAGATATATCGGCGTAGGATTACATGCATCTTTCTGACCATCCGGGTAGAGGGAAAGCTAAAGACCGCGCAGCGGCAAATACCAATCTTTCAGTCCATAACGTAGTGACAAAGAAGGTGCTACGATTCTATTAGGGGTCCACGGACTCATAGCTTCATACTGGAGGTGGAAAAGTGAATCACGAAGGTTGGGTAGTGAAGTGAGCAATGACTTCACGGCATTTGTAAGTGGACATAGCGGATATAGGGCATAGCTGCGTCGTTTCAGGCATTTGCCGTTATGCCCCGAACAAAGAGAAGAATGCTTAGCATGTCCTATTAAATGCCCGAGATTTGCCGAGCTTAGAACAGAGCTGGAAGCGAAAGCGATGGCGAAGTCGCATGATGGTTAAAAACATTCCCCACCACATGATAAGGTAGAAAAATATATGGAGGACGCTGATAATAGTTGTGTTTATTGAGACCGAAAAAAAAGCAGAGCAGCTCAAGGCAGCTCACAGTAGAGCAGCTGTCAAAAAACAATCAGGCAAGTTGGAGCAATTCCGAGAAAGAAATCTCATGAAACACTTTTCTGGCAACAATTCTCAAAGTGAATTGTCAGAAGTTCAATCTGTCAGTTTTTAAAGTGGAAATTTTAATTTTAGTTTTTCATCTATTTAAAATATTAAATTTAAACTCTTATTGAGGTCTGGCGTGTATCTGTAATTTATTTTTAACAGTTTTCGATTAACTGTTGCCGTTTTGTGACAGTTGACAAACAGCTGATTGCTTGCACGAAATTGCTCTACCAAAAAAGGTAGAGCAGAAAACCGTGCGCTAGCTCAACTTAGAGCAGGCTCATGAAACACAAATCAGAGCAACTTCAGGCAAGTTAGAGCAAGCGAATTGCTCATGAAACACCTTTTCCTGAGATATCTCAACCTAGCTCAACCTAGAGCAGCTCAATAAACACAACTAATGACGATGAAAGTCACCCACAGGCGATTAAGACTATAACAGTCAAAGGAGTGAACGATAGAGCACTCGCCATGAATATCAGTTGGTTACAATTTTTTCCAAAGTTTAAGAAACTATCACAGAATTAGTTGAACTATCACAGTGGTCTATGCGCCCATTAAACACTGGGGATTATTCTGATAGTCGAATCACTCACCTGACATTTCTCGATTGGCTGTCACCTCAATTTCGAAGATTGCCGCCGGGTGGCAATTATGAATGAGGGATGTTTCTAAATCGACTCGTGGAATACCATTCCTTGAGTGTCACATCACTTGCAAAGTCACATGACTCTCAGAAGCGGCCCAATATATCATAATAATTAATATATTTTTGATTTTATTCCTATTAAACTATGCGCCCTTAGTAAAGCTTACTCGTTACTTTGATAAATTCACAAACTTTCAACCCTTAATTAATTATATACTTGATAATGCAGAGGTCGTTGATAAGGGATTTTTAAAGCATAAAATAGCATGGAAATATGCTAAACCTTTTAATTATTATTTCTATGTTTAATTCATATCTGATGTAAATTGATTTATTTATTTATTTCAATTAAAAAATATTGCCCAATGTGCCACGTGAAAGCAGGTGTGTTTAGAAAATATTAATTATTCAATGTACAAACCAAATGCCAAGCGGGCTGTTGTAACTACTACAAAATGAATATGAAATTTACATGACACGGGTCAAGAATTCTCTTTTGTGTTACGTGCGTGCCCGGCCCCAATTGTGGTTATGGCATATGGCGGCTGCAGTAAAAGTACAGGAACAGAATTCTGTTAAGGGCCCTTTTACACGACCGGACACCGAACAGACAAAACGAACGAACAAACAGGGGTTTATGGGAAAGAGGGTGAGAGAGGCGCCGGTTTTCCATCGTCCTCTCTCACCCTCTTCCCCATAAACCCCAGTTTGTTCGTTCGATTTGTCTGTTCGGTGTCCGGTCGTGTAAAACCGGCCTAAGTAATTCGAAGCAACTGACAGATTCTGTACTTTCTGCAGGTACGGGAACAGACATAGATTAATGAATTGCGTGGAATTTCTTTCTTGCACTTTTAAAATATTAAATAACTAAATATATACATGTATCAATTTGAATAACTTAATTTTACTTGATTTAATACTCTGTTTAACAGTTATAAATATTAGGTCTGTTCCCGTACCTGCAGAAAGTAAAGAATCTGTCAGTTGCTTCGAATTACTTAACAGAATTCTGTTCCCGTACTTTTACTACAGCCGCCATACTCATTGGGGCTACGTAGACTAGTCATGATTACTATGTAGTAAAACCGATTTTTAAGAAGAGAGAGGTGAAGGGGCGGGGTGAGTATGCCGCCCCTTCACCTCTCTCTTCTTAAAATTCGGTTTTACTACATAGTAATCATGACTAGTCTACGTAGCCCTATTTCCGCACCTTACAGTAAGAAGCAGAAACCTGCAGTAGCTACGAGCTGCTGTAACCTGCTGCAGCTTAGATATTTGAAATATGGCAATGTCAAAACTGTCATTCCCGTGTTAAAACTGCAGCAACCAGCAGAAGCATGTTCCTGTACTTTCTGTACTTCATCCCCACCTCTCAAAGCAGCTTGCAGTAAGTGTGTTCGATGACTGCTTAAAAAGTTCAGAGCAGAGCAGAGCAGCTCAATTGGGACCAGCTGACAAATTGGTGTCAGAGCAGAAAAAATCAGAAAATAGCAACAATCTCAAAAAACACTTTTCTGCTCAACTTTGCTCTAAATTCCGTTTTTAGAGGTTAGATACGAATGACATTTTTAGAAGAAGAAGTATATGTCAATAAAAACAACTGAACAATATCGAAATGTTATTTTTATTAAAATTAATGTTTAATTTTTAACATTTCCAAGTATTTTCCGAATAAATCATTCATAAATCAATTTTCCGATTTTTCCTGTTTTCAGTTTCACAATTGTCAAAAGAAAAAGAAGAAGAATTTTGCTGCTCTGCCTGCTCCTACAAATTTCGTGGAGCAGAAAAAGTGAGAATTCTCAACCCAGAACAGGCTCAAAGAACACAGAGCAGAGAAATTGTGAGCAGAAAAGAACTGTCAAAAAGTCTTAATGAACGCAAATTGCTGATTTTTTCTGCTCCAACTTGAGATGGAGCAGTCATCGAACACACCTAGTAAGTGGCAGAATGCAGAAAGTACGGGAACAAACCTATTATTTTTTCTAAAAAAAGGGAAAATGTAATTACATAAAACCTTAGAATAGAGAACTACAGGAAAGGCCCTCGGGTATAAAATCCGTGTATGGGAGCGTAGTGAAATCGCTATCAGACAACTGTCAAATTGGTACAATTTCTTGTTAGTTAACTGTCAAATTTTCCCGCGGCACTTTCTTTAAAACGAGTTTTTCTATAAAATTTATTTACAATTTTTCGCAAAACTAATTAAAAAGAAGAAAGAAAGTTTAAAGAATTTGTTTTTGTCAATTAGAAGTTGTTACAAGTGAATTTTCAGTGAAAAAAAGAGCAATGAAGTGTGCAGTTTGAATTTCACTACGCTAAAATTCTCCGAGGGCCCTTCCTGTAGTTTTGTATTCTAAGCATAAAACGACATAACCTGCGCCATCTACTGTCGTAGCATCATATTATGTACTCTATTTGTAATATTTATTATATTTCAATTATGTTAAAATATCAATTAATTTAAAAGTTTATTAAAAATAGTTTTATTCAAATATATTTAATCCCATTAATGTTATTACAATTAACCTCGACGATTGAGTTAAAAAAGGTTGTCGACAAAATGTAACGATAAGACACCATGTGACAAGTCTCGTGCTTTTGTTTTGCAAGCGAAAGCAGGTTAGATTTTCTATATCCTTTTTTTAAATAAAATTCTATTCGTTCAATGTAGACGATGTTGTTACGGACGATTTTAAAGATACCAACAATTAATAAAATCTCACATAATTTTAAATATGTATCAACAACTAGTGTTCATTTAATACCGAGGAATTCGGTCGGTGCTCCGCCGGTGTCTTCAAATTTAATAAAAGATGATTTGGAAACTGTACAAGAAATAGAATCAAATTTATTTGAAAATATTGATAATTCGCATAAACCAGTAGATGCAAGCAAGATATTAAATAATTATAAACAGCAAGAGAAATCAGACAAATTTGAAAATAAAAGGAAACTGGAAGTAATCACTACAAAACCACCGAAGCCCCCCAAAAAAAAATCCCGCTATATAAATGATACTGATTTAGATTTAGGATATATAAAGCTAAGCTTGAATGATCCAATGCTTAGTAATTTACTTCTAACAGCAAAATCTAGAAAACGCCGCGACCAGAAACAACAAATAATCGTTGAAGGCAGACGATTAATTCTCGAGGCAATCAAAAACGGATTTCATCTGCAAACACTACTGTTTAGTCAAAAGGAACAAGTTGCTTTAATAAAAGACACTATAAGGAGTCTCAGCGATATACAGATTATTCGTGTGCCACATCACAACTTAAAATTTTGGTCAACTTTAACAACATGCCCGGGACTTCTTGCAGTTTTCGCTCGTCCCAACAACTTTGCTAATGCTATAGAGCTTGATAGATTGCCAATATCTGTGATTTGTGACAATGTACGTGAACCGAACAATTTAGGTAGCATAATACGAACTGCTGCCGCCATACCATGCCAGCAAGTAATAGTACTTAAGGGTTGCTGTGATCCATGGGAGACTAAAGCATTGCGTGGAGGCTGTGGTGGACAATTTCGTATTGGAATTAAGGATGATGTGACTTGGGATATTGTTTATGATTTCCTACCAACAGATTTTTCTGTATTTATAGCTGAAAGTAATTTAAATCAATTTCATGGCGCGGCTGTGATACCGTACATGGACATGGTGGCATCAAACGATCACAACGTATTAATAATTGGAGGAGAAACGCACGGTATTAGTGAGCAGGCTTACGGGTAAAAACATGAGAATAAGTGATTTATATTAAAATCAACATTTATTTGGTTTTTTTTTGCTTTTTAGATTTCTGAAGTCCAATCAAGTCGGGGGTAGCTGTGTGCACATACCACTAGCTGAAGGGATTGAAAGTCTAAATACAGCTTCTGCGCTTACTTTACTCCTTTTTGAAATGCGTGAAAAGATAATGGATCAGAAACTTAAAGAAAATATAACATAGTTTTATATAGAATTCCGTTTTTTTAGTTATTAAAAAAATCCTTAAAAATATTTCGAAATGGTTTTTACTTACTGTCCGCAATCATTTTTTTATAGCAGCATAATAAATAGATAAAGTGTATCAAAAACCAAAAAATATAAGGAAAATACTTCAATTACAATAAAAACAAATTTTTAAGTGTTTAGCCTAGTACTAAGTTCCCCGCTAAATGAAATTTCCATACAAAATTTAGCGCGAAAATTTATCAAGCTAAATTTTAGCAACATCTTTAGCGCATGCAGTACTAAGTTCGCCGCTAAAATGCTCGATAAATCCACGTTTCTATTTCTTTAAAACAGATGGCAGCAATGTTAGTCTCCACATTTTTAGCAGCATTTTTATCGTGCAGGCACCTTATTTCACGCTAAATTTTGTTGAAAAAAACCAGTGATATAAAACCAACAGAAAAATAAGTAAATTTGGGGTTGTAGAAGTTTCAAGTGCGGAAATAAAACTAAAATAAAAGTTTGTGCATGAAAAAATAGTAAAAATAATAAATAATTCTATGTGTTTAAAATATTTTGAAACACGTTTTAATAATTTTATATTTCCAGTGGATTTTGAGGAGTTTTATTTCGAAGAAGACTTTGAAATTTAACCCAAAAAGAAACGTTAATATGAACTTTCTCTACAATTCTACATTGTCAAATTTTATCTTGCTAAAAAGGGTACAAGTTTGGAGACGCGCTAAAATTTAGTTTAGCGCCGAACTTAGTACTAGGCTAAAAAGGGTACAAGTTTGGAGACGCGCTAAAATTTAGTTTAGCGCCGAACTTAGTACTAGGCTTTTGAAAGAAAATATAAAAATATTTTTCCATGTGTTTTCATTTTGCAAAACAAAACTTGGTTGATAATTTGGTTTGTGCATTAGCCTAGTACTAAGTTCGGCGCTAAACTAAATTTTAGCGCGTCTCCAAACTTGTACCCTTTTTAGCAAGATAAAATTTGACAATGTAGAATTGTAGAGAAAGTTCATATTAACGTTTCTTTTTGGGTTAAATTTCAAAGTCTTCTTCGAAATAAAACTCCTTAAAATCCACTGGAAATATAAAATTATTAAAACGTGTTTCAAAATATTTTAAACACATAGAATTATTTATTATTTTTACTATTTTTTCATGCACAAACTTTTATTTTAGTTTTATTTCCGCACTTGAAACTTCTAAAACCCCAAATTTACTTATTTTTCTGTTGGTTTTATATCACTGGTTTTTTTCAACAAAATTTAGCGTGAAATAAGGTGCCTGCACGATAAAAATGCTGCTAAAAATGTGGAGACTAACATTGCTGCCATCTGTTTTAAAGAAATAGAAACGTGGATTTATCGAGCATTTTAGCGGCGAACTTAGTACTGCATGCGCTAAAGATGTTGCTAAAATTTAGCTTGATAAATTTTCGCGCTAAATTTTGTATGGAAATTTCATTTAGCGGGGAACTTAGTACTAGGCTATTGAATAAAAGAAATTTCATATAATAGGTCTGTTCCCGTACCTGCAGAAAGTACAGAATCTGTCAGTTGCTTCGAAATACTTAACAGAATTCTGTTCCCGTACTTTTACTGCAGCCGCCATATGCTCTAACCACAATTGGGGCGATAACTACGGCGACGACCACGGCCACTGGGGATATCGCGCCGAAAGTAGTTGTGTGAACACAATTAGGGCGATGTCGCTAGCTAAACTGAATACTGCTAACTGTTTGCGTGAAAAATGTTTCGTTAAGTTCTTTCGCTCCCTTCCCTCTCATCTATAAAACCGGTTTTAGACGCCATGAATATGCACTGTGTGAATAGGCCAATAAGCAACTTGCAGTAAGTGGCAGAATGCAGAAAGTACGGGAACAAACCTATAGTTGGGCCTTTACTGCAGGGTGGTGAAATGAGTAAGGCGGCTGCAGTAAAAGTACGGGAACAGAATTCTGTTAAGGCCGGTTTTACACGACCGGACACCGAACAGACAAAACGAACGAACAAACTGGTGTTCATCGGGAAGAGGGTGAGATAGGACGATGGAAAATCGGCCCCTCTCTCACCCTCTTTTCCCATAAACCCCAGTTTGTTCGTTCGTTTTGTCTGTTCGGTGTCTGGTCGTGTAAAAGGGCCCTAAGTAATTCGAAGCAACTGACAGATTCTGTACTTTCTGGAGGTACGGGAACAGACCTAATAGCTTTTTATATCCACTGAACTAAAATAACATGTCGAAAACATGTAAAATCAGACATCGCCCACCAAAAATTCCACCATCTTCGTCAATCGAGTAAGATCTGGATAGCGAATAACACCAAAAGAGGAAAGGTTTGGAGAGTGATTTACCATCTTTTCATCACTCGAAATAAATAGTGAGTCAAAATAACACCATGGCCGACTCAGAGAAGGTATCTGAACAAGTTCAACCACAGCAGCCACAGCAAGAAACACCAGCTCAGCCGCAAAATCAACAAAAAACGTCTCAACCAGCCAAGCAACTTATTGGTAAGTTCTCGATGGCTACTCCATATAAATTCTCGATACTATTTATATTTACCTGCCGTAGCAGGTGTTATATTATTCTAAAGTGAAATATTGATTGCATATCAGATATGCATTCAAGGTTCGCTTAAAAATGCATTTTTATTTCAGCCGCGTTTTGCCGGCCACATTTTTACCATAGACGGCGCCATTTTGTTTTATTTTTGTCATATTAAAGCTATGAGAATACTGTTAGTAGCTAGTGTGTGTGCAAGTGAAAAAATCCTTTGTTGTACTTAAATTATTGTTTATATTTTGTCATAATAAATCTCGGCTTGTTTATAGCATCTAATTGAAGTCCTCTATAAACGTTAGGTAGTCTACTTCACCTGTTTTTAGTCTTTGCTTATTAGATTAAGTCGTGCTCGCGAGTCGTCCAACATTAGTGGTGACTTTATTTTAATTTTTTTTTTGTTACAGCTACTAAAGTTACTGGCAAAGTTAAATGGTTTAACGTAAAGAGCGGCTACGGTTTTATAAATAGAATTGATACCAAAGAAGACGTCTTTGTACATCAGACGGCCATCACCAAGAATAATCCGAAAAAGGCGGTCCGCTCAGTTGGTGATGGTGAAATAGTCGAATTTGACGTTGTTATCGGTGAAAAGGGACATGAGGCAGCCAATGTAACTGGCCCATCTGGTGAACCAGTACGGGGCAGTCAATTTGCAGCTGATAAGCGTCGACGCTATCGTCCATGGATATCCCATAATCGCCGTCGTACAAACACCGGTAATGGGAATCGTACAGATAATGGCGCCGGTGGCGATAGTGGTGAAGGAGGCGATGGTGCCCAGAGTGATGGACAACAACAGCAGCGTCCGCAACAGAGACGCTTCCGTCCTCGTGGACGTGGACGATTTAATTATTATGGGAGACGACCAAGGCGTGATCAGCAAAATGCTGCAGGTGATGGTGATCAAAATATTGATTCAACAACTGAAGAAGGTGGACGCAGTGGTGGTGCTGCACAATCTCGTTCTCGTGGTGGTCCACCAAGACGATATTTCCGTCGCAATTTCCGCGGCGGTCGTGGTGGTGGCGCTGGTGGCCGTCGTCCTCGTAGTCAAGATGGTAAATTAAATATAATATAAAATTTATACAATGATTATTAATTATATATAAATTATTAACAGGAACTAATAATATACAAGGTAATGGAAATGACGGCCCGAGGAAACCACGTAGAAATCCTCGATTCCGCAGCAATCGCAGGAAGACCAATTCATCAGGTACAGGCCCAAATGATGGTGATCAACAACAACAATCGCCACAAACAGCTGTAAGTTGACATCTTTATTCCTTATATATTTTTATTGCATTTCATATTGGTTTTTCTCTATTTCTTTCCTCTAAAAATCATATACATATAACATAAAAATTGAAAGCAATTTGGTTACACAATTGGTATTAAATTCACTCGATCATCCATAATGAAATAAAACGATATTTTTTGTCATCAGTTTGTTTTCCACCAATCCTTTAAAGAATAATTGCCCTAAGCTAAATGTATTTAAGCTGATGCATTTATTTTTTATTAATATTGGTCACAACAATTAAAACTGAGTCTTTGGGTCTTAATTCGCATTACTTCATTATTGCTTAGAGAAAAGCAAAGGCAATTTGTATCATCAGTATCATAGCCAACGCACCATAACACGCGCTTAATTTTCATAGGCTATGATAATAATCAATATTTTTCAATGTGCGGTAATATACAAATTCTTCATTCAGCCCCTTCTCGAATACAACTCTCTCCTTTGGGGCGTCGCTTGGAAAACCACCCCTTATATATAGTACAAAAAAGTACCGAAACTAATCGATGACGACGCCGTTTACTCCACTATCGACCTTTTGAGTCATCGTAGGAGTATAGCAGCCCTGACTGTTCTATCGAAATAAACGCTGTCCTACTTATATCACCAACGCAAGATTAGCCCACTCGGCCCATTCCCTCCACCTGCAAAGGGTGCATAAAGGGTGATACCTGAGCTTAGAACTGCAATATAAAAAGAGCTTGAAAACTTAATAAAGATGTTGAATCTGAACTTGATCAAGATATGGAATGTCGTGTTTCCGAATTACTACATACTATGGCATTATTTAAAATCTTAATGTTTACCTGATCGATCCCTTTCTTAACACTGCTAGTAGCAAATCATCTAGCAACGATAATTTCATAAATATTCCCCTTTCCACTTATTCCACCTAGTGCTGGGCAATAGTTGACTTATCCATAATTGGCCTTATTGTTGAATCCGCTGGGAGGGAAGTGAATGCGAATTTGACAGGTTCTGATTGTTGAATCCCCCGGCGGGAAAGTGAATGACGATTTCACAGTCGAAAGTGAAAGTTAAACTAAAAAACCACTTGTTTGGAGTTGTGTATCCAATGCGAACTGTCCATTCGGTTGTCATTTGAATTTTAAAAATGAAATATGTCACTTCATATGGCAGTTGCGCCCGGCGGATTGAACAATCGCAGCGGCAAGTGAAAGTGAAACTCTTTAGCGGCGGGAACCAAAATCCGCCGGATTCAACAATCAGGCCCAATGTCAGAGCACTTTTTCACAGTTGATTCCTCGAGCTCACAAGCAGGAGAGGAAGATTCGAGAACCATCGACAGCTTCAGTTACTGTATCTACAAATTAATTGTTTTTTGTTGGGGGTAATCGTTTGTGATAGGGCTAGAGCAGTTATATAGTTCAAAAAAATCCAAAGTGCTTTCGATTGTTTCCTTCATTTTTTGTATTGTATTATTTCTTTAGTTTAATTCTATCACTAATATAACACGTCCTACCCTCATTGCACTTAACAACCTAGTTCACACATTCTTCTACACTGCAGTAACATTCAAGTAATTTTTATATTCGTTTTTTATCAAAATATATAGGATGTTGGTCAACCTGTTCAAAATACAACAACTGAAAGTTCCGCTTAAACATACGTAAACAACTAAAATATAAAAAAAATTAATTAAAAAAACAACAACAACAAAACAACAATTATATTATAATAACAATTTTATTAACATCAAACAGCAACTATTTTGAATTATGAAATATAAAACAGAAAATAAATAAAAAATTATAAATAAAGAAACAAAATGCTTGAAAGTGGAACAATATAAGAAGCAAAAAAAAAGAAAGAGAGAGAAACGCAAATAAATAAATAAAATTAAAGAAAAAAAAGATAAATACTTGAGTTGTGCAAAAAAAATTATTCGGTTCCAATCCAGTTGAAAGAATTATGATAATAGAAAAACAAAAAATAAAACGGAATGTGTTTAAATTGCCTGAGCAAAAGTAAAAAAATAAATATATAATAAATAAAATATGCAAAATGGAGAAAAATAAAATTAAGTTTGTAAAACGTTTTTTTAAATGAAAAAAAAATAACAGAAAATAAAATATGTACAATTAATTATCATCAACGAAAACGGATATATTAACAATTGCAAAACAACACCAGCCAACATTTTAATTCTGTTATTTTAATTAAGCTGAAATTCATTATACAAGTATCAAACAAGCTATAGAACTATAAAATGTGTGTTAAAATATAAGAAAAAAAACAAAAAAAAATAATATTAAAAAAACATCATTTGATATATATTAAAAAAATGTAGATGGCCCAGTAAAAAATACACTTTAAATAAAACGTACAATAAAATACTACGTAAACGTCAAGGAGAAAAAAATAATATATAATATATATTACCTACTCATTATCTACTCTACAAATGAAAAAAAACAACATTAAATGGAGATTAAAAAATTAATAACAATAGTTGCCATTGCGTGAGAAGCTAACAGAGCAGTTTTTAGAGAATTAACGAGAAAGGATAAACAGGAAATTTATTGGGAATTTTATTAGTCTTATTATTATTTTCGATTTGTTTTTAAAAGGAATGAAAAGTAACTCTAGAAAGGCTTGGCTAATGTTTTAATCAATCTCATTGATTTTACGTGTACGTAACACAATAGTTAACAGTAAAGCCTGATTTCCTGTAGTCTACCCCTCACTACTCTACCTAACACCCCCAACACGTTTGTCATCGATTTATTGTACGTAATAAACTTAATATTTACGAAACATGCTTAGTAATTGGTTTGCGTCTTATAGATACGTTCTTATATACATATATATTTTTTTTTTTAAAAAATGTACCAACATTATTTTAAATTTTATTAGAAATAAATAAATGAGAAAAAAAAGAAAGAAAAGAAGATAAATTCAATTCATAAAAAATACTTCGAATATATATCATCAAGAGAAGAATAATGGGATTCAAAACATTAAAAAAATACAGTCTTCATTTTTTTAAAAGAGGAAAAACACTAATCCACAACACAATTATAATTGTTCATGTGCGTACAAACAAAAAAAAATATAAATTTGTCACCTTAAAACATAATAAATAAAATAGTTCAACGTTTCAAAAATAATAAAATTAAAAAAGGAAATCAACAAAAATTAAAAAAAACAAAAATCTCAAATTGTAAATAAGATGGATGAATTATAAATAATGAATAAACAAGAAGAAAAAAATTGTATTTTTAATATATATTCTAAAAAAATAAATAAAAACAAAATAAAAAACGGAAAGGAAACAAAAAAAATGCTAACAGTTCTTCTTTGTACTTATATTATTATTTTACACAAAAAATTGATAAACAAAAAACATCAACGTGTTTTAAAATATTTTAATTCTTTATATATACAAAAATAAAAAACATTTTTCAAAAGAAAATTAAATTTTATACGTATTTATATGCAAGTATATTTACTTGTTTTATATCAACGTATGTACATATACAAAAAAGAAAATAAAAACTAAAAAGCAAAATGCAATTTTTTTGTTCAAATTTTTATTTGATAAATTTTTTTTAATAAATTATTTAATTAATTTTTATTCAGAAAACTCTTGGAGTTGTTTTTCTATTTTAAAATTATAATAATATTTGACACAAAAGCATCCATCTCATTAAAATAAAAAACAAAATAAAATATTAAATGTCTCTTGTATGTAATAACTTTTGAAAGAAACAAAAAAAACAAAAAACAAACAAAAGAGAAATGAATTTGAAAACAACAACAAAAAATATGATAAAAACAATGAAATCCAGGTAAAAACATTTTCTCTTGTCTTTTTATATATCAAGAATTTGAAATCGAGATTGGTCGGTTTATCTAATTAAAAAAAATACAAAATAAAATATAAAAAAACAGAAAAAATTGTGAAACATTGGAGAAAAATAATAAAAAAAAAATTGTAAAATGTATTTTTGTATTAATTTATCCGGTCCTGGCATCCTGTGATTTTTCTCTCCACAAGATACCGGAGGGATTAAAATTCTGAGCCAATGCCATCCGCAAACTCATCTCATAAATCCCAGCGCAGACCCATGCTTTCCAAACAAGTCCCTCTTTGCTCAGTTGAGCTAAATGAAAGGTTAGTACAAATGTAAAAAAAAGTGTTGTTGAACAGTTTTGCAATTTTGAATATATGAGGTTGAATTTGGTTGTTTTTACTTCTTCTTTTCTTTATCTTGTATCTAAGTCTATCTTGTTTACAGATGTCTCTAGGTATGTCCTAGTTTTGTTGACTCTCTTCTAAGTAATAAATTAATATAACTTTTAAAACGTAAACTAAAGGCTATAAATTTTGTTCCTAAATATGTTTAATAGACAAATATATACAGTATATATATTTTTTTAAATATTGTAAGAACGGTGAAGAATTATTTTTAATTATTTGTTACATGTGTTTTTTTTTCTTTTTAGATTATGTCTGAATATTTTAGACATTTGTTTTGGTGTATGGTATATGAAGAAATGTAAAGTACCTTGCTTTGCTCTGTGAATTATTTTTTGTTATGATTATGTGTGTGATCTACAATTTTCTGTTATGATTATGTTTGACATCTATAATTTAAGAAGAATCGAATATGTAAGAAGAAAGAAAAGTTATGTAAGAAAATAGAGTCAAGAAGAATGGAAATCAAGATCCTTTTAAGGTAGGTGCAATTTTGAATTTTTTTTGTTGGACATTATAAGATATAAAAAGGAGAAAGGAGAATGCCCAAATTTGCCCCAAGGAGTACAAACATAAATTTATTGCCATAAATTTAAATAAAAAAAATGAATTTTGAAAAAAAGTATGCCTTATAGCAGAAGTGGAGAGGAGAAATAATCATAATAAAAAAAACCCAAAGGAATAACTGAAAAATTAATAAATTGCTAATTTTGGGAATTTTCACTGTAGATTAGTTTCAATAGCTTCATGGCCTACCTTTTGTTTGACACCTGCGTAAATGTGAAATTGTCATTAAATTGGGGGCTTTGAGAAGGGACCGGATTCAATTTAATGACAATTTCACATTTACAGCCGTCAAACAATAGGTAGGCCATGCAACTATTGGAACTAATGTGAAGTGAAAAATCCCACACACATTAAAGTCTATATATCATACATAAAATGACCTTAGCGTAGTGCAAAATCAACTTTTTTAAACCTTCATAACTTCATAACTTTAGTCCGTTACTGTTGAGCAATGTGAACTTTTTAAATTGATTTATGTAAGATCTGTACTATTTAATGACATAGATTTCATATCTGTACATTCTGACGCACAAGCCCATACAATTTTTGGCATTCTCCTTTATTATATTACAAAACTTGAAGAAAATGATGTTGAAAGGTAACACCCAGTCTCCATTAGCAATTTCTGTTATAACATTTCTGTCTTGACAGGAAAAAAGTCTAGTGGAGACTCAGCTGTTTTAACAGAAATTTTATAACATCTGTCAAGACAAAAATGTCTTAACAGAAATGTCTTCACTTGTCATTCGAAGCAAGCCCAAGAAGGCGACGGTAAATTTTCCAAGGGAATGATAAGTTTGTTTAGGGAAAGAGAAGGGACAAAAAGGGGTTTACCCAGAAATCTGGGCTACTTCGTTTTAAAGCACGCAACTCTTCTAATTCTAGAAGTTCCAACATTTTTAACTTTGACAGCATTGTCAATAACCCACGCTGTTTATCTGTCAACGACATCTTTGCAATAGAAATGTCAACAGAATTTGCCCAGTCCAAGATGGCGCTCACAGGCCAGATGTTAAGACAGAAATGTTATAACAGAAACTGCTAATGGAGACGGGATGTAAAGGAGCATTATGTACAGAAGAGTATGAGTTCAAACAATCGATGATATTTACATGGGAAAGTTTCAATGGTCAGTTGCACCAATGAAGGCAGTGAAAATTTAAAATAAAATCTCCTCTTGAAAGATCCTTTATCTCACTAAATACGTGGTATGATAATTTGCTGTATGAAATTTTAATTACCTTGATAGATTAAAATCCAAAAAAAAGTATATCTTTAAACAGGTTTGAAACAGGTACAAGCGCGTTTTTTGAGGAAAGCTTGAGTTGAGCTTTTTCCGAGAAAGTGAGTTTATTAAACGTTTATCCATACCCAGCGGGAAATGGAATCATACCAAGAAGCATGACGGTAGCCTTTTTTGGTAGGCGAGAATTCCTTCCTTTTCGCATTCCGCTCCATATCTTTTTTGTGCAGCCATGTCATTAGAAGGAATGAGTCGAAAAGCTCTGAAAGCTCATTCACCTTCCCCACGCATTCCCGGTAAGGTGTTTGTGATACGTTCTCTTTTATTTCTTCCAAGGCAGTACAATTTCTTACACCTTCTAAATATATTGAGATCCTTATAAGATATTGCTTTAATCCTTTTATAATAATCTTTTAGATACACATTTGTATACACAATTTAATGGTAAATTGTATTAACTGAATAAAAACTTTACATTAATTACATATCCATATTTGACCCTTCCATCCTACTTTTGTGGAACTACGAATACGAACTCCTTCCTAAAAGACCTTCAAACTTTTCCCGCTGGGTATTGATTTATGGGTGGGTGGCGAATTGTTCTACTTCGAGTTTTTGTAGCATACGATTGTAAGAAAATTCCAGCGGAGTTCAGAATAGGCCTGTATTACCACGTATACATGACCAAATCGAACGATCCAGAGATCGAAAGATTGAAAGTGAGAATCTGCCTATTTGGCATCGTCGGATCGAGTAATTGAAGTTGAAATGGATTCAAACGTAATCGAAAAGCAATGAACATAACCTACAATTTGTAGTTTTCGTATCGTTTTACTGTTGTTTCGCTTTTTCATCGAATTCCGCTCGATCCTATTTGAATTCGATCTGCGTATACATGGATTTTTCTAAGATCCAAGCCGGCTTTAATCCGGCTTCAATTTCGCATGTATACGTACTATATGTCTTTTCGAAGAAGTAACTATAGTTATGCTAAAGAATAGAGTTTAGAATTAAAAATAAAACTCGCATTCGTTATAGGTTTTTCGTTCTTTTCATTTATTTTTTATTAAAATAAATTCACAATAGTTTTTCTTAACATTTTAAATTTTTCTTTAGTTAAATAACATCTTTTGTTTTTTAATTTTTATTTTTTTACTTATTTTTTTTTGTTTCTTTTTATCTCGATAATTTTATGTAATATTAAATGTTTTTACTTCAGTACTGTTTAAAGCATTGACGAAGGTAACGGATGATTCAGTATGAGATTCTTTTCTTTTCTTCTTTATAATTATTTTATTTTTTTCGTCTTTTATTTGAATCAACATAACAATAATTAATTATTAGCGTTTTTTTCTCTCATTTATATATGGTATATTTTTTTTGTCTTTGTTTTCTTTCTGATTTGCAACACTTAATTATATAATTTAATTTTTTTCCTGTGAAAAGGAGGCGAGATCAATATTGTTAAATTTATATTAATTGTTGTTGGGTTTTCTTTTTGTTGTTTGTTTAGTTTGAACGTTTTTTTAGTTATTTTTTGTTGTTAGTTTGAATACATACGATAATAGAGGGGATAGTATATATTGCTTCAAAAATACATATTGTATAAATAAAAGGAAAAGGATTAAGTAGTTTTGTTCTCTTTTGTTTTGGTTTTATAGTAGTAATAAACAGAAAAAAATATATTTATTTATTTTTTTACTATTCATTTTTCTAAATTATTTCCAAAATATTATTCTTTGATTTTTTTCTCTGAGTGTGTGTTTTACGAATAAATTTTTTTCTTATGTGTTTTCTTTTTTTGTTTAATTTGTCAATTATATTTTTAAAAAATAAACAAAATATTTATCATTTTTTTGTTATACTATTATTTTGTTTATTATTTTTTCTTTTGTTAAATATAAATATAGGGTCACATATTTTTACACAATGCGACTCTCTTTTCAATTATAATTTTTTAAAGTTTTCATCTTATCCATTATTTTAAATTTACATATGTTTTTTTTGCTGTGTGTTAATATTTTTTGTATTTTTTTTTTGTTAGAGAGAATTTTTTTCTATTCTTTTCTTCTTTTTTTCTTCTTCACTAATCTCAAAAGGGGGGGGGGACTTAAATTTTTAAAATTGTCTATATTACGCCATCATCTTTTAAATAGAATTTTATTTATTGATTTTTTCATATTATTTTTAATTTAAATATTCTAACAATGTTATTTTTTTTTATTTTATAACTCTTTCCTTAAATTTTGTAGGTTGTTTTTTTTGTATATATTTCTCATATATCACAGTGTGTGCATAGAATAACAATTGTTAACTATTTAAATATTTATTTTTTAAATGTTTTTTTTCGTTTCGATTTATAATAATTTTTTCTCTTTCTCTCTTCTTTCATTTTCTTTATTTGATTTATATCTTCTTTAATATCCACTAGTTTTTATTGTTTGTGATATATAGAATTCGGAGTTTCTATTTTATTTATTTTTATTTTAATTTCATTTTTAAAACTGACGAATTGGAAGGACGATAGTTTTGTTTTATTTTTTTATTAGTAGTATAGAACATTCCAAAAATAAAAAAAAATAAAGCTTAAAAAAGTAGTACTAGTAGCATTACAGATTTTAATTCAGACTTTTCCTGATGGGTTAGATTTACAGGAGAAATTTCTGTAGGTTTTTAGTATCACGTAAGACTTTTTTTATGTGGAAAAATCAAGCTTAGGAATCACCCTTTGTACTAGCAGTATGTTATGTCGTTCAGGTCATGGTGCATGGTGCTTAAATTGAAGGATAGAAGAGAATATAATAGATTAGGCGGTTTTTTGTGCAGATGTCGATGAATCTTACGGTTGAACTAGAGGATGTTGTACGAGTTCGGAAATACTGACTTCGGGAGATTGTTCCACAGCCGAGTTATTCTGTTTATAAATGAGCTTCTAAATTGTAGTATGCGCGGAAAGAACTTACATAGGGTATGAGAGCGAGCTGAGCGGGCTAGTCTTGTGTTGCTTTAAAAATATTGCCGGGGGATATTTCAATGGAACAGTAGCTATGATAATAGCGATATAATTTGGTCAAGGCTGGTACATTCCTGGCGGTGGCTCAAAGGGTCTATAAAGACACAAAAGGTGCCATATACGATGAATTCGATTTTACGTGTTGCACCTTGTCCAGTCACGCCAAGTCAGTCAGCGACGAATAAGAGCTTGCGTTAGAAATTATAAAAAATAAAGGAAGACATTTTTGAATATATTTTTTAAATTAAAAATGTGCGAAAAATTATAACAGAACAATAATAGGTTGTTAGTTTGCTAAATTTTTTTAATATAACCTATCTACTTCCAGGAGAATTTCTAGAATTTATTTATCTATATATGTATCTATATGTATATATATTTTTCATAATTTATGACCATAATATAAGCTCATTATGCTAATATAGGGAAGGAAAAGTGTGTTTTTTTTGGCTAAATAATATATTTGCATATTAGATAGATATTTGGTGTAATTTGTATTATCCAACAACATAACGAAATAAGTTAACGTGTTATTAAAGGCATTTTTATATTATATACTCGTAAAGTATGTAGTTAACATTGCGATTGAATAAACCTTATTTCATTTTTTAAGAGTTTGTTTAAAATGGTGCAAAATTTAGAAATATTATTGCGGCTCCACCAAGGATATCATTTTTGTTTTAAAATGTGACTCTTCTATTAATTCTCTTTCAATATTGATTTAGATTTTGCTTGTGGCGGGGAAGGGGTTTAAGAGGTCGCATCAACAGGATAGATAGTTTTCTCCAACAGTAGTTTGAAGAGATTGTATATTGCCCCTGTGTTTTGATACAAAGGCAAGTGTCCAATGAGCTGAATCTTTTATGTAACTAGATTGGGAAATAAACACAATTTGTCGTATGTAGAGCTAAGATAAGGGTCATCCATAGGTAGGCCACCACTATATACATTTTGTTTTTTTAAAAAAGGTTACGTGGGTATTTCTATAACATTGACGGTGGAGAATATTCATATAAAAAAAACATAAATAGTTTATAAAGAAAATTAAAAACATAAATAAGAAACATGCCAATCATAAACACTTAGGCCTTCACAGTCAACTGGTTTTACATTGAAGAGGACATATCTATAACTATATATTATATATTTTTTTGTTTTATACAATTTAGTTTGAAAAGGATATTTTTAATCATATTATGTATATTTTTATATTTTATTTGTTGTTAGTGGATATTTCAATTGATTTTTAAATTTTTTCTTTTTCCTTAATAGATGTTTTTCCCCTAGTTATTTTCTTCTTTTTTTTATATTTTTTTATTATTTTGGTGTGAACATTTAAAAAACAACAAGCTTTAAATTTTTGTCCCAAAATTTACTTTTCTGAATTTTTATTTTAAATTATTATTTTATTTTGACATTTTTTTTATTTTTAATTTTTTGCTATAATTCTTTTTATTTCTTTTTTTTGTATTTATGATTTAGTTTTTGCGTTGGTATTTTTTGTTCTTTTCCTTAAAAATTAAGTGGTTAACTATGATTTCTCCTTGATATATAGTCTATATAGATATATATCCTCTGTTATTTTTTTTTGGAATTTATATTCCGTTTTAAATTATAGTTTATTTTGTTTATATTTCACGCGTTATTTTTCTTCATTCAATTTTTCGCTACCTATATTTTTTTGTTTCAGTTGTTTTGTTAGTGTTTGAATTGAATTGAATTGATTTTGTTTTTAATTGTTGTCATTTCTTATTACCTTGTTGTTGTAACTTTAATTATTTTTAATTAATTTTCTGCATTGATTTTTAATTGTTGCTTAGTTTATTTATATAGTTTTATATATATTTCTTCTCAGAATAATGAAAATATTTTTATTTTTTTTAATTTTCTCAAATATATAATTAAATATATCTTTGAAGTTTTGTTTTGGTTTTTTATTTTTAAAATATATATTATATCATATTGTTTTGTGGAAGAAATTTAGTTATAGTGAATAGGTACTTTCGAAGAAGGATTATGAGTTTTTGGGGGGGGAGGACAGTTTGGTTTGTAGGAGGAAGATAAATCCTATTTTAAACAGTTTTATAAACAACGATGGATAATAGGTTTTTGTTTTTCTCTGCATTTTTTATATTTCTTATAATTAGCGTGGACTGAAGATTTTGTTTTGTTTTTTTTGAAAAATTAACTTTTTGGTGTTGTTTTTTTGTTATTGTGTGTGTTGCTATTGTTAATAATCTTAAACTAACAGTAGTGATTTTTGATCTTTTTTATTTTTGAAACAATTTTACTCCTTTTTTCTTCTGGCAGTGGAAATGGACTGTAGATTTTTTTTTAAATTTTAAATTTAATTTATTTAATTTTTCACTCTTTATATTTTTTGTTTTGATTAAAAATTGATTCACTTTTCAAAGATTTTTTTGATTTTTATGTGTTGTTTCATTTATATAGCAAAAAAAAGTTAAAAGGACAATGCGCAACAATTTGGTATCCATCACAAGTAGCAATAATTATTATATTACTTAGAATGGTATTTTTACGTATAATAATAATTACACTATTGTATCCATGTTTTCTAATTAAGATAAGGTACCAGACTGCAAATTTCTGCACTCATCTGTTTTTTACTCAAAATGCAATTTTTATTGATAGTTTTAAGTAGAGAAATATATTTATGCCGGGTTGCTTATAAAAATATGGCCGCAAGTATGTTTAAGCCAGGTCTAAGCTCTGTTAAATATATACGTTCATAGCATGTCCTCTTAAGTTATACATCAAATTAAAGCTAATTTTCAGCAAGTATTTGGAAATATATATATTTTTTTTAAATTTTTTTATGGCTGGCAACCCCTATTTGCGGCCACTTTGACAGAGGCAACCCTATTCTATCGTGTAAAGAAAAAATTAGCTTTAATTTGATATGTAACTTAAGAGGATACATTATGAACGTATATATTTAACAGAGCTTACACCTGGCTTAAACATACTTGCGGCCATATTTTTATAGGTAACCCGGCATAAATATATTTCTTTACTTAAAACTATCAATAAAAATTGCGTTTTGAGTAAAAAATAGATGAGTGCAGAAATTTGCAGCCGGATCTTAGGCTATAATTATTGTTCTACATACAAAATTGCCTTAATAGTTATATAAAATATTAATGCTATTGCGGTGAGTACCAGGTCCCATACATTTTTGTCCATTGCCCTTTAATGTATTAATGAAAAATATCGATTATAATTTTTCGTTAGGACTCCTCTCTGTACGTGTTTTTTTATTTAGATTTGTTTCTCGATTATTATTATTATAAAAAGCAGTTTGATAAAATAAGTTTATTTTATATAGATGTTATTTAAAATATAAACTGCAGTACTTCAAGGTTCACAGAACGTTTTTCGGTGAATTGAAAACATAAAAAGAACAAATGGAATAGTTATCATCGGTTTATGATTTGTCAGTTTTTTTTTGTTTTTGTTTGAAACAGTATTAAAAAGTAATGAATATGAAATTTAGTGTATACACTTTTGCTTAGCCGCACATATTAACATTGCAAAATACAAATATAAATGAATATTTATTTATTTTTTTCGTCATTTCCTCTATTTAAAATAAAAGTAGGCAGTGCAGGAGCTATTTTATTTTATAAAATAGTGTGATCGTTATCGTTTATTATGATTTTATTTTCGTTTTCATAAATTATATATGCATAAATATATGCAATCAAAGTAATAAGTTTGTTCGTAGGGATTTTCTTTTCTCTCTAACATATAGATCTGTGTTTAGAATTATATTTGTTTCTTGTTAAATAAATAAAAATCCCCTTGAAGTGAAACAATGAAGTACACAGAAACTCACAAAATATTTTATAGCTTTTAAAAAAATATTCCAAACTACTTTTTCTCGCTTTCTCACTTTCTCTTCTTTAAAAAAAATATTTTTTAAACAAAATAAATATTCTAGAATTGCTTAAAAAATAGAAGTTTTGTGATAGTTTTGTTAACATTTGTTTTTTTTTGGTGTATTGTTTTTTTAAGCAATTCATGAATAGCTTTTCTTGAATTCTGCAAAAATAGTAATTTTTCTCTTACGTGTTTTTTTACCTTGTTTCTTTTTTTTAAATTAATTTTAAAAACAATTTTCGCAGTCGTTACATTATTTTTTTCTTATTTTTCTTTTTTTTTGTTATTATATAAAACTCGTAAAAATTAATAAAGAAACATTTCAAATGAAAACACGAAATTTACATTGTAATTAAAAAAATATTTTTTTTTATATTTATTAATTATAATTAAATTTTTTGTGATTTTTTTTTTGTTTTGGTTTTGTGTTTAAAAACATTTTGTCCCTCATTTCAAACGGACGATGTTGCATGGCATTCGCTATCAATTGTTAAACTTGATGCCCTTAAGCTTAAAGAAGCTAAAGATAAATTGCTACGATATAATGGTCTTGGCGATGAATTAAGTAGCAATGCGCTATCAATTGTTGGTATAGCTGTATTTAATCCATTACCAATGCTAGCCGAAGTGACACCAGTTGAACCATTACCGCCAATTGTTGATGATGTATCACCGCATAAATGTAATCTAGAGCTAAGTACCTTATTGCAGGCTGGACAAGCTCTCGATGATGTTTTATCGCGTCGTCGTAATATTTCATGTGCGCATCTATATTTAATGTAAGATAAAAACAAAAAGAAACACAAATAATATATACAGGGTGTTCGGGTACAAACTGTACAAACTTAAGGAATGGATAGGTTTGGATAGACAAACAAAGATTCGTATGGGGGAGGGGAAATTATAACGGTTTAGCCGCTAGCGCGTTTTGAAATTTTGTTTGTTTTGTTTTTGTTGGTAGGATAGAACCATTTTTCCACTTTTAGGTAGGTGGGAGTATTCTGCGTACCCTGATACCTTATTCATGAAAATAGATCATAGGGCTACAAAAATACAGGGTTATATGCAAAACTCTAAAAACAAAATTTCAAAACGCCCTAGCGGCTAACCCCTGGGACACAATGAGGCCGACAACGACAATTCTCATATAAATTGTTGATGTTTTCCTGTAGAAGTTGACGTTGTCGGCCTCATTGTGTTCTGGGGGTAAACCGTTATAATTTCCCCCTCCCCCATACGATTCTTTGTTTGTCTATACAAAACCTATCCATTCCTTAAGTTTGTACAGTTTGTACCCGAACACCCTGTATATAACAGGGTGTCCCATAAGATGATGGAAGATAATCTCAATCCTTGTACTAACCAGTTCGTCAAGTGTTTGTGCTTTGCTCGAAGGGAGGAATAAAGGATTGTATAGGGTTAAGAGCAGTCTGGAGAGTCCTGACGTAAGAAGGCGATGCATGAACATTGCGTTTGAACTCTTAGATTTTTTGTTTTGTAAGAATTTGAAAATATTGACTGCGGATTGTCTCACAGTCAAGGAGTTTATAAATGAATTTCTAGATTGCATGTAATGGGAGTTTGTGCCTTGTATTATAATTTCGCATTATAGAAGAATTCATTTTTTTGTCTTGTTTTGTTGTTCAAAACGAGAGGACACCCTGTAAAACATCTATCTAATCAAAATACAATCTCTTACCTAGCATGAAGGATATGTGCGCATGGCAGTGCTTCAAGGGAATCAGCTTCAATACCAAATACTTCACCGCATGCGCCACAATTTAAGCCAAGTGCTGCCTCAGTTTGTGTTGCTAGACGCGAATGTGTCTTATATTGCTCTTCATCTCCTAGTGCACGATAAATCAAAGCTAGGCGACTTCGTATTTTTCGGACTAATAACTGAAATTCCATTTATATATTTTCTAATATATATTATTTTTTATATAAAATTAATTACTTTCGCTCCCACTGAACTGGCCACTTCTAGAAGTCGTGTATTGAACTCTAAAGGGCGACAATTACATATTTTTTGTTGTAATCGTAAGGCTTCCAAACATCTCGCAGCACCATCCATTGCTTCCATTTGTGCCATTCGATCGCCTAATGCTGCTGCCGTGCCCATTGCTCGTTCATACTGACGAAAAGCTCTCTGTAAATTAAAATTGATTTTTAATTAAAGAATAATGTTTTTTTTGTCACATTGAATATTTTTACATCAATATCCATTTTTTTCCTATAAATGTCACCCATTATTCGTATGCTACGCGTATAAGTTGCTTGATCACCAGATACAAGAGCTAAACGTGTTGCTTCCTAAAAAAATAGTGGATGATTGAAAGTGACTCAATTTATTTTTTATTTATTTTTTTTGTTTTGGGAAAAACTTACAGTACAGTAGTCATGGGAGTCACCAAGATCACCTTGTTTTCTTAGCGCTGCAGCCATTCGTAGTAGGGCAGCACGATGATGTGATGAATTTAAATCGCCTAATTGTAATGATCTTGATAAATCATACGCTTTAGATGCATATTTCGCACTCTTATCATTATCTTGCAATCTTCCAAATAGTTCAGATAGAGCAACATAAACCTGTAATTCAAGTGATGGATCACCAATTGATGTTGCTATTTTATGTGCCCCTTGAAGGCCCTCCAATGCTCGAGAGAAGCCACCCATTTCTAGATAGACTCGTGCTACTGTTAAATGTACTAATCCACCAGTTCGGCACTGTGATCCGCATTCATTATATAGTGAATGTCTAGCATAGCTTAATGCTCTCTCTAATCCACCTAAACGTTCATGTGCTCTAGCTAAATTTAAATATGCCTCAGCGCGCATAGTTGGTGAATCGAGCTCCTCTGATATACCTAATTGACGATGTCCAAATTCGATTGCTTCGCGATATTTACCCCAATCCATGTGAGCTTGATATAGATAGCCCAATAGTGAAAATCTATCTTCACGCTTGTTAGTTGCCTTTAATGCACTACGCCATGTACGAACTGCGGCATTTTGATTATGCTGTTCATATAGTCGAAGGCCTCTTTCAATCTATGTTTTTTTTATTAAATTTAGATTTTAAAATTAAAAAAGAATTCCAAACCTTTCTTCTCGCTAAATATTGCTTGATACTACGTTGACATGCTAGGAAGCAATCCAATACGGAATTTCTAGATCTTGATAGGCCATGTCTAGCCCAAAGCGATGTACCATCTGGACTTGACCCGTATCCAGCAAGTCTAGAATAGCTATCATCCAATTGACAAACATCTGCTTAAATTTTTTTTAGAATAAAAGAGGTGGACGTTTTTAGAATTTAGACTGTTGAGGATGTTAGTTAATATTTTACCTGTTGAATTGTCCAATGGATGCCGCGATCCATCAGGGGAGGCAAGTAAATGAGTAGCGGAGAGGTTGTGGCTGTGCGGTATGCTGAAATAGAAATTGTTTTTTTTAGTATTTCGTTCGTCCCAAAGGTAGATACGTATAGGATATGAAATTTTCGCCAATCGTGACATATTCGAAATGATAGGGCTGAAATGAACAGTTAAATCTAAGCGATAAGCTACTAGACAGACTGCTGAATCTGTTAAGTGGTCTGGCCTACAAAAGTGGGGCATTGGCGTGGGTATAGTATAATAAATAGACCAAACGAAGCGGCCGCGATGCTTTTGGACTCAACATTTCACCAAAAGTAAGAAATAAGAAAAAGAAAGACCTGGGAACAGTACTAGGCAAAGTTATACAATAAATCTTTTATAATTTGCTGTGTTCTCGTTGGACTTCTGGGTCCAATTGCTGTCCGCTCTCGAAACTTAATTTAATCTAAGAAATGCCGAAAGGCAAGCACACAACAGACGCTGCATATTGCTGTATAAAATTTGATAAAGAACTTTATCCAATCATCATTTTTATAC
Organism: Thereva nobilitata; assembly: GCA_963855945.1. Lineage (NCBI taxonomy): Eukaryota > Metazoa > Arthropoda > Insecta > Diptera > Therevidae > Thereva > Thereva nobilitata. Next base: position 18,586,460 of record OY979699.1, on the reverse strand, counting down.
ATAATCTATTTTGCATGCGACTTTTGTTGTTGTGTTCCTCTTGAAGTAATAGTGAAGTAATATTTGTTGTTGTTTGTCGTGTCTGGTATGTCCTGGTGCGCGCTTGGTGTTGCTATTGTAACCAAAAAGAAATAGGACGTTCTTGCTTATATTCCCTAACAATTTTATGAGCATATGGGGTGTGCTTTCTTGCTTTTAAAATACACGTATTTATTTTTTTTTTGGTAGAAAAACTTGTGTTTGTATGGTAGAAAGATTTTGAATGAAAACGACCCTAATGTTAAATAGGATATAAAAGAAGGAAGTGTCCTTGGGTTTTTCATTTTTTTTATTACAATATTATTTATTATTAAACTTACCTAAGAAGATCCCTCGACGCTATGCTCTCCCATGACATGACTCCTTGGAAAATAATCTTTGAAATTAATTTTTTTCCTCCTTTAGACAGTTTTGTTATGTTTTTGTTTTGATTTTAATTAATGTCATTTAATAATATATTTTATTTATTATTATAATTAAATTGTTTTTTTTAGGCTTCTATATATTTTTGTTGTTACTTAGATTAATTTTTGTTTGTTTCATTTGACACACAGGGACAACGCAACCACTTGTTAAATTAGCTCTCTCATTTTTTTTGTTACATATATGTACATACATATAGTTTATTTATTATTTAATCACTCTGTTCAATTTTATTATTATTAATTTTATTTTTTTTGTAATATGAGCAAAATTTTAACAATTGACAATTGTGTCACAAGTTAAAGTTTCTGATGTGGGGTTTGTAAAAATGTTTTAATATCTTTCAAAATCTGATGTGATTTTTGTTAAATGTAGATTATTACAAAAAAAATTAATTTAATAATGAAATAACTTTTTAAATAAAGTTATTTAATTATTATTAATATTATTATTTAAAAAAGGCGTTGACCATTTATTGGTAAAAGTCCAAAAAGCATTTCACCTTGTAACATTAGCACACATTTGATTGTCCTAAATTCAAAGAAGGATAACTATAAAAGGAGAGACTCTATGTAATATAATCAAGAACATATGAACTTCACATTTACATATGATGTTTTTTTTCTCTTCTGTTTTCTTAATTATATCCTTTGATAGTTTATAAAAAAACTACTAAAGCACATGAAAAAATATTTAGTACATTTTGTTTACGAATATTTAAACGAAAAAAAATAATTGAAAATTTCACTCGTTTCTCCTTCACTTTTTTTTTGATTTTATCCTTTGGCCTGAGATGTAAATGTTTGTTGGAAGTAAAATTTATTTATTTATTTATTTTTGGTTAACAAAAAAAATAGTAACACACACCCTACTTGTCCTAGCTCTGCCTATATGTTGTCTGTCTCACCTTGAGAGGGGTATAAGAATCTTTAGTCTTTAAGGCTGAGAAGCACACATCACGTTTCTTTTTTTGGAGTTTTTATTTATTTTTTGTATTTTTTTTTTGTTTGAAGGGTATGTGAGAATATTAGGTATTTTAAAAATATTTCAAAATTCCATCTGATTCGAGAGGAACAAAAGAAGGGGTTGGAGATTATAGTAATATCACTTTTTTTTATTATTTCAACTCTTATTACCACACATTTTATCCACACTGTACCACTTTTTTCAGACTACTCCCCAAACCATTTGCTGTACTTTAAATATGATGAACGTGGAGAGTAAAATAGATGAAATAATATATATAAAGATGAATACATGTACATACGTATATATTTCAAGTTGAGAGTTTTTCTCAACAATCCATAACACAATCATAAGCTTATGTTTCGCCCCGTTTTGGTGCTTCTTTATATTTATATATATAGAAAGGATGCTGTTATGATTTTGTCCTATTTTAGTTATTATTATTTATTTTTATAATTTCTACTATATTCTTTCTCGCACCAACCACTCTCCTGTCCTGACCTTTCCGCGTCTATATATATATATATTTTATACTATCATTGATGGATGCTGTTTCTACACACCCGATAAATATACGGACATTAAACCAAAAAATAATAATAATAATTATGAATTCTGTTTGGTTTTGCTTGGTGGTCTTTCTTAAATATTACCTATGCGCCCCTTTTTCCCATTCTAGAGATGGTTAAAATGTACGTACATACAACTCTGACTCCGTTTTCTGGTGAGCTAAAATCTCTAATTCATGCAAGCTTTTTCTCTGTGCTTTGTTTGTTTGCAGATGCGCGCAGCATCCTTGGACATGATGAATAGAGTGTATATATATGTTTTTTTCTGGTTACGTTCGCTCCCGCAATCTCTGTTTCCTGCACCTTTCTGACATCACTACACCCATTGCCACCATTATCGCTAGCCACACCACAACCTTTATCCACCACCACAGAAAAAACTATGAAAAAAAGAGAAATTCGTGAAAAACATCTATATCACCACCCTCGTTACAGGGTTTCTACTTATCTCTACCACACACCATATCGAAACTAGCTAAGGATACAGATTTTTTTTCTTTAATTTAAAAATAAAATATAAAAACATTTAATAAGAAAAAGCTTCGTAGCGACTTTCTAAAATAAAAAACTGAAGGACACGAGGTAGAGGGTGGGGGTCTATGCTGATTATTGGCGATAACAAAGTTAAAATATATATTACTAGGACGTCGTAGTCTAGAAATATTTAAGTTTTAAAGAGGCGCTATCCCGAAATAGAATAATTATCAACCCCGCCCCGCACGCCTTTTTTTAGCTCTTTTTTATGAGGCAGTGATACTTGATACCACCAGTCCGTCATGTCCTTAGTCACACGTCATGGTGCAATGTCTAGTAACTAGCTTACTACGGGGGATAGTATAGGTTTTGGGGTAGGAACGTTCGGGAGGATGTTGAAGGAGGTGACGATGAATTCTGCGATTTTTTAAACTCTTGGATGTTGTAGGAGTTCGGAAAAACTGACTGCGAAAGATCATTCCACAGTCGATTTCACTTGGGGTAGGCGGTGGCATAGTAGTGTCGGGCATAGAAGAATTTCAGGTGGGATTTACAGGAATTTCATTATCCTCATTATTATTGCCACTGTAGAATATCTAGCGTCCCTTTTTTTTAATCCCTTATAAGTTACAAATTTACAAATTAAACAAAAAAAAATCCACAATATTTTTTCATGACTATTTTTCTTTATTTAGAAACAATTTTTCTCTTAGAATTTTCCACGAGGTTTGTTTTGTTTTGTGGAAATTTTATTTTTAAAACACATTTTTTCTTATACTTGACTCATTTTTTTTTGTCTTTTTTTAAAACTAAACTTCTACTTTTATTATTTATTTATATTTATTTTGTTGTTGTTGAATATTTTCATTATGTATATTTTTTACGTCGTTTTTCTTTTATTTTTATTTTTATTAATTCTTTTTTGTTGTTGTATATATATAACACTTTTCCTTAAAACATTTTTTTGTTTATTTTAATTTAATTTTAAAAATTGGAAAAAAATATTTACTCTTGAATTTGTTGTGGAATATTTTTTTTTGTTTTGGGTTGTTTTTCGTAGTATATATTAGTTTCATTTTTTTTGCGTAATTTAGAATATTGAAAGGCGCAAGATAATTTTATTTTTTAATTCTATATTTTCATTTAATTAATTTCCATTCTTTTCTTCACGTTTTCCCCTACTTTGTGGACGGAGTACTCTATTATAAAAAAATATTGTTTTTTTTTGAAAAGTGTAATTTCAATTTTTATATTCTGAGAATAAATAAATAAGAGGAAGGATTTTATATTTATTTAGTTTATTTATTCATTTCGTTTATTTTTATTACGTTTTGATAAGTGTTCGTATTTTTTTATTATGTGATATGAGACGCCTTTGCGATTTGTCTTTTCTTTTTCTTCTGCCGCTGGTTATATCTTAATTATTTGTTTTTATTTTTCAAATATATATAGTATTTTTTTCTTCTTCTTTCATTCATTTTATATGTTATATACATATATAAAGGATACTAATTTTGTTTTTTTTTATATTTTTTTTGTTTCTTTATGGATTTTTTTTTAAATTAAAGGACTATACACATACATTTATATATAATAATAATATATAAACAAATATCGTAATATATATTATTGTTTGTTTTTGTTTCTAAATTTAATTTTGCTTAAAATTAATATATAGAACATTTAAAAAAAAATTCAATGTAAACAAAAAAGCATTTGTTTTTTTTAATTATTTATATTTTGAAAAATAATAATAATATAATAGTATCCGCTTGACTTGAGGAAATATTATAAAAATAAAATAAAAAAAGGAAAACACCGAGGCATATTCATACATATGTATGTATAAATAAAAAGTAGGTATTGAAATTTAATGTTGGTGTTGCATCTCATGGCGCACCTCCAAGTCCCTGATAGAGGACTGGGTTTAGGGACTGAACCTAACCCATTTGGGAATCGGTCCCAGATCTTATACAGGATAAAGGGCTAATAAGACTCTTTGCTTTAAGGGTCGTTATCACTCTAAACATGACGGACCTTAGACTGACTGGCGGCGGCTCATACACTCTTTTATATACATACATATGTATAAAATTATTTTATAGCCAACGATGTTAATCTTTTTTTTATTTTGTTACAGTTTTTTCGCTTTCTTCTAATTTTTTAATGCAAATAAAAGTTAGAAAAAACAAATTTTTTGTTCGGCTCTTATTATTTCTGTTTCTAACTATACAAAAATATTTAATTGATACATATTCGCGGACCTAACTAAAAAAGAAATACAAAAACAAAACAAAAATAATTACTTTAATATCTTAAAATATGTCTTTTTTTATTTAATATATGTATATTTATAGATTTCTTATACCTTCATTTATTTTATTTATATATTGCATTTTTGCTTTAGTCTAAAAAACAAAACAAAATAAAAACTATTTCTTTAAATCTCTTAATATTATTAAAAAGAAAAAAACAAAAATTAAAAATAAAGTAAACAATACTAATCACAATCCCTAAAAATTCTAATGTTGTACTGAAATAGATTACTTGTATCTTCCGGCTGCTCTTGACATGCATTCTATTTGTTTTTATTAATTAGTAAAAGTTGCAATTAGTAAAATTAATTTAATTAATAAATTAAAAAAACGTTTTAGGAATAAAAAAATATACAAAAACTCACCTTAATTGGATCCAGTGATGCTCTAAATTCAAATTGGTGCTCGAAAAATCCATATATTGGTAAATTGAAATAAAACACGTATTTATTTGGATTGCGCGGAAATATTTTTCCATTTTCGACAATATTTGTTACATCAGCTGATTCCTTTGTTGTATAGCCACGCGTTGTACGCTGTTTATTGCTGCATAGGCTCCATTGTAGCGTTGTTGATCCACTGTGGTGGAATAATGAATTATTAAAATTTGTTGTGTAGGTGTATAGAAAATAGCTGCGCCGATCCATTGGGCAGCAGAGAATATTGAAATTATTTATATACTCACACAAAATGAATCTCGATTTTAGTTTCCCTCATAAATTTCGATATTGGTATTGAATATGACATATTTAAGTTATGACCACGGCAAAAATTCTCCGATCCCAGCGATATATTTAAGCTTTCCGAACGTAGCCATAATGCCATTGGAAAGCAATCAGCTGTTGGCTTATGATCACCATTATTACTACTAACAACTTTACGTTTAGCATCTGTTGGCTTGCGCGGCTTCTTATCACCAACAATATCACCACCAATTGTTGTTTCCGGATCGCGCAGCTCAACTGGCTGCTCATCAATTGGCTTCTGTATGGCCTTCTGTTGTACTTGATTATTTATTAATGTTGGATTCGATTGACCATTAAATGAATGCACCTTGTTCGAGCCGTTTTGATTGAATGTTACTTCAAAACTGTTATTTATTGTTGGTTCATTTTCACCAACATGCACTGATAGATTGTTAGTATTCTCACAGCAGGCTGACTGTAATAATAATTATTATAAATAAGTATTTTATTTATTTTTTGTAAATTATTTAAATTTTTTTTATTGTCTTACTTGACACTCAACAATTTCCCGATTAGAATTTTCACAATGATCTGGTACACCAACTTTCGGCCATGAAATTGTTTTCGATGTTGTCGAAACGCCACCAATTTCAAGTATAACTTGATCCTCAGAGTCGCTATTATTATTGAGATCTTGCAGATCGGTATCTTCAGTATCGGCACGACTTTTATTTGTAATCGGTGGTAATTCCTTGTTGAACTCAATATGATATGAATCATTGTGTTGCTTGTGATTTTGTAGAATTGATTTTCCCGAATTTTTGCCAACAACACCACCTGCCCCGCTATTGCCAGCCCCTCCACCGCCCGGTTTCTGTGTTTCTCCATCTATAGAATTATTATCAACATCCTGTGGCAGTAGCAATGTTTCGGATACTTTCTCCGATGATGTCTCACCACTGGGACTACTTTCAGCGCTTGTCGGTGACCATTTTAATCCATGAACATTCAAGTTACTCTTCGTTGCCGTTTTGCTGTTGCTAACCTTATCTATTACCAATTGTCGATATGTCAGAACATCCTGCTGATCCTCAGTTGAACTTGGACTTGTATCTGGGGCTGTTTGAGGGGGACGACTTGTGAATGGATTAACAAGAGAGTTAGTTTGATGTCGTAGATCAATATGGTAACCATTCCGGTTATGGGCATTGCTGTTTATTAATATCGAGTCATGCGATATATACTGGCTATAGTCGTAGCGATCGTATCTGGCAAAGAATCGTTCTCGTTGCTTGGAATGTTCAACAAAATATAAAGTTGATATCGCAGCAAGGCTTTAATATAAAATTGTTGTGATCCGTTTCAAAATTATACAAAAAAAACTTACCAAATCGCCATTATTATAACCAAAACAATTATAATCATTTGTATCGTTTTATTTGAACAAATTTCCTCATTTTCATCATCGAAACCGTCTATTAAATGTTTACATTTCTTTGCCGAGCAATTGTGGTTCTTATCCAGCTGTTGTATACGCATCAATCGCGAATTGATCTTTTCTAATTGTTCTATTCTTGTCTCTAGAGATCCGGTCACTTTACATAATTCCTTAACAGCTCCGATATTTTCCATTAAGATGCGATCCTGTTGATTTAAAAATCGGTGATTTTACTTTTTAATTATAATTTTGTTTACCTTATTTACAAGTAGAAAATTCTCAATAACCTGTCCGCTAGGTAGAACAATACTGCCCGCCTCCTGAACAGCATCTGGTAGAACTTCTCTTACTTCCTGTGCAATGACGCCAGTATCAATGATCTCCTGGCCATCATTCATAGTTTTTAATCCGCTATGTATAGCAAATTCTGGCTCATATCGATACTTAACAACTCTAATCTTCTGTAGATTCTTTAGCTGCTCTGATGTATCCAATTCGCCAATTTCCTGCTTGGCTCGACTATCACTTGGCTGAACAATATGGCCAGATACCTTAATATTGCCATGCACTACCAGACTATCATCTGGCCGATCTGTGTTAATTCCAACACGGCCAGCATGATAGATTGAATCCTGTGTAACACCGCGCTGCCAGCATAATTCGACATCGCTCTCAAACTGTCCAGGATTGGATGCTCTCACTATAATCCTTTCACTGCCCTGACTTACAACTGGAAAGTGGCCGGAATGCGTGTGCGCATGGAGGCCAACAACCAGCTGAAAGTATCTTTGTTCTGGATTTGGGCGTCCCTTTTTGCGCATATTGTTGCTGGTAGTTTCGGAGAAGTGTAGTCTACCAACTGTCACCTTGCTCACGAGGCGATTCTGTAGATCGATTCTGGAAAGACATCTATTTCCTAACTAAAAACCTTTAATGCAAAAATTATTATACAACTTACGGAACTGGATGGAATGGCTTCTTTGATCTGTCCGACTGACTTTGCTCGACTCGGATTGTTTGATTCGGCGCCTCCAGCTTAACGCCGTAGAAGTGCAAATGGAACGACTTGATCTTCTCTAATCCAGATGATGTCCGAACAAATATTGCGGCGCCCTGCAGCTGGGCATGGCATGTTATTTGAAAGTGATTCTTCTTTTGACAGACAAAGGCATCGTCTGAATTGGAAAAGTTGAATCCCTTGTCAGCGTCGACCCGATAGTGCGGCACTGGCAGCTCCTGCAGACTTTGATCGCATAGTACATGCCAATTCTGCTGTTGGAACGGACTGAATCGAATGCACTGCAATGGACACGGGTCTGTTGAGTCGGCATTTTGAACGCTGCCGTCTAGGCTTGTTTCTGGAATTGATAGTGTGGAGTTCATTGTTGATATATTTGTACTAACTGGCGAGCCTGGCTCTAAGTGCTGCTGGCAAATGGGGCTAAGTGATGAGGAACCTTTTGGGAGAAATTCCATTGGTAATGTAGTGTTTATTGCTGATTTTATAGGTAGTGAACCTGGCTCAGGTTTCACAATTGATGGTCCATTATCTGGCTGTGATAGCTTCCGCTTTCGGCATATTGGCGTAGATAGATTTGTTCGTGTGGGTATCGTTATTGGTGGTGTTGTGGTGGGATGTGTTGCATTATAAACTTCTGGCATGAGACGGGACAAATCTTCAGTATTTATTTGCGCCGGCCCCAGTGTTAGGAGATTCTGCTGAGTATGATAGGTTCGTTCTAATTCAAGCATTGCCGCTGGAACCTGAAATAAAAAATATTAAATAAAATCTAGGTTATAAATATAAAAACGTAATATTTACCGTCGATTGAGTAATAATAAGCTGCGGATCTGTTGGATGAGGATCAAGGAGCATATCCTCGTGCTTACGTATCGTAATAGTACCATTTTGATTGTTTTGTTCAGTTGCTTGATCAGTTCGTATATATAAAGCACCCGGATGATGGGTATGCGGCGGCGGTGGCTGCGAATGATGATGACTAGCCAATAAATGGTGATTGTGATGTGTATGATGGTGCAGTTCTGTAACACCGTTTAGTTCAATCGATGCTTGAGAAATATCTGTCAATGTTGTTATATCACTAGTTAAATCTGGTTGCTGTGGCGTTCCTGGTGTTGGTATAGCAGTAGCATGACCCGTTTGGACAGCGGTAATACTGTGACTTAATGTAATTGATTGTGGACCCCCAGTTCTGTTAACAACATTTGATGGATTATTGACTTTGCCGCCACCACCGCCGCCGCCTCCGCCACCACCACCTGTTGGTGTTGGCATGCTAGCTGCAGTTGCAGTTAATGTTAATCCCTGCAAGTCAGCTGGGCTATATGGGGGCTCAGAGCCGGAATCGGGCGGACTTTCGGGCAAATGTGATTGAGATTGTGATGTTGCATTGTTGCCACCAACAACTGTAACGACTGTTGGTGTATTTGGCGATACTGATGATGTGGCCTGTTCAGTTCCATTTGTTGGTACTGTTGTTGGTCCAGCTCCTGGTGGCGGTGGGACATGTATGAATGCCTCCAATGGTCCAAAATCAAGTGCTTCATTATCAATTCCACCAATAAAATCCGATCGTCCTGGAATTATTTAAATTTATTCACATTAATAACAATATAATATCTAAAAAAATTGCGATTGTATAAAATATAGAACGCGTTTTTGATGTACTGTAGGGAAAAACATTAAATTGAGGATCTCCTTGGGAAATATAAACCGGATATGCTTTGGGGGTTTATGTTCATAGAGAAAATAGCAAATTTTCGGTTGCAGGGTAGCAGCTTGGCCTTCTTGATATAATCTCGCCCCATAGATTATCGTTCTGGTGCATCCACTGCCCCTCAAAACCTGCATTCAATGCACAAAGCCTTGTCAGCTTCTCGAACGCTTCCATAAAGCAAAAACAATTCGTATCGGCTCTTTCCCATCGTTGAACTGGCCATATTCAACTTCCATTACAGTGCGCCAATCTGACTGATTTTTATTCATTTCCATTAGGCTACTGCCAGCACTAAAGCCTGCCCGTTTTTGGTTGTTATTTACATTGAGCAGGTGACGAATTTTTGATTATTAGCTACTAATAAAATAATATTAAAAAAAATACCCTCCTCATCCCCAAAATTCATTCAATATTATTCAATAGACTTTTTTCCCACTTTGGGTTGATATATACGTATGTTCATGCCACTATTTACATTCACTATTACACAATAGTTATATACAAGTAATCGTCCTTTTGTCCATGGTTACCATGGTAAATATGAGTTTAATATACACACACACATTTTCTCGTTCTACCCTCATCTGGAATTACTATATACCACCCCCGCCCGCGGCCCATTCTCAGTGTTATCATTTTGAACTCAAACACGGATTGATTTGATCCTTACCGCGTATCGACCAAACAATGAATCGTGATTCCTTTTATCATACGCCGTTAAAAACGATTAATTACGGGCGTTAATGTATGAAGGATATTACGAATAAAATTTCATGTCCTTATAAAAAACGATGAGTTATTGCTGTCGCTGATATATACTATATATATTATTTGCCAGAAGAATTATTTTTCCGTTTTTAAGTCAAGATTGTTTTTTAGGGGGACTTCACCTTTTCCTACCTGAGTGGGAGAAAGAAAAGAAAATCACAAGGATATTCAGAGGCCAACAGATTTCTTTCAACAGGTTTATTTGAATTTTTATTTTGATAAAGAAGCCTGAAACAGAACCAATTCTTTCCGTCCGTTTCTAGAGTTGGATAGTTGACATTTCCATAAACTTCCATGAGACGAACGGAGCAATTGATGAACTGATTAAAAACGAACGGACGGATCGGATCGGACAGAGAAAAAACGAACGGATTGGTTCTGTTTGCAGGCTTTAGTTATCAAATTTATTTATTTTGTTGTTTTTGTTACTTGATAAGAATTCTCTCATCGCATGCTTATTTTATTAATGCAATTAATGCAATTTGGTATCATTATCTTACAAAGTCGTCCATATTAGTAAGAAAGTTGCATTGTGCTACTCGATCAACACAAACTTATACTATTCTAGAGGTCAAATCAGTTGTTGCATATTGTGCATATTAATAAAACAATTTAATAAAAGCGTGTGCTCTCCTCTCAAAGTCAAGTTCATTGCACACAGATCCCCTTGAAAACATTGTGTTATTTTTTTTAGCAGCAACTAAAACCAAGTAAAGTAGAAAAAAATGAAAGTCTTTCTTCTTAATTATAATCTCAGATGAGAAAGTAAATTGTGCTTGCTATGTTAAATCAATTGGATAAATATCTTCGTAGTCTTCTTTTTTTATTATTTAGGAGAAATATTTGAAAGAAGTGCTATAACGAATTCTTGCTCCGCTGAAGATGCTTGCATGATGCCACACAGTAATTGCCGGCAAGTAATGTGCACCAGAAAGTCATATCATCTTTAAAAGCAAGCTGCATTGTAGAGGAAAGGATTCCTAGAGTAGAAAGATTACATTTTTAGTCTTAAAAAACATGTGAAGAAAACAAATTTGTTTTTTTATCGTTTTTTTTGTATTTGCAACACACGGTTTTTATGAACAATTTTCACTTTTTATTGCTGCTGTTTTTTATTTATTGCTGATATATAGCAAGCAAGTATTTTTATTAATTAAATTCTTATTCGTTTTTTTATTCTTCGTATGTGGCTTACGACATTCCAGAGATTCTAGAAATGTTATTTGATAATATAATTGGCTGGACAATATGTGGAAAACAACACTATCAAACTCATTTCTCATTTATCGGCTCATTAAGCACCCATCGTATAAATGCAAATGCTTTTCAATCTCGCCCTAGAATTGGTGATAAGGAAAACGCCAGTCCAGAGAAGTGTGTCTAAATAGCAACACACCAGTACTGTGCTATGGTAACGATACTTGGACTATGACTGTGTCAACAGGTTTGAGAGAAAAGTTCTCAGATGCATAATAGGCCCACCAAGGGAGGATGAAATATGGCTAGACTAAGATTAGTCGGCCACATAATCAAGATGAAGGACAATCGGGCTCATGGTAGTAGAAAATTCGAGAAATATTCCTGTAGGCAGACTCAGGAGGAGGTGGATAGATTATGTTGTTGCTGACAGAGCTAGAGGCAATGCTCAACATTTGGAACTGAAGACATGCTGCAAGGGAGCATCAAAATTTGGGGAGAAATGCCCTAGAGGAGGCCAAGGCTCGCGCTATAGCGAAATTTAATTTGAGAAATGTAGCAGCTATTTCAAAATTTAAAGAATATAATCTTTTGAATTTAAAGCCGTCTTACACGGACGGATTTTTTTTTGACAGCATAAGAGAAGCACGGATCATTTCGAAAGCTGCAACCATAGGAAATTCGTTTATGAATTTGAGAACAACTCGACTTTGAAACAATCGTCCACAGTCAGTATTATCAAATATCTACAATATTCAAGAACTTATATGCAAAACTCGTCGCCAACTCCTTGAGTACTCAGTGGACCTTCCTTAATCTGTTCCATTCTTCTAAAACATACTCCTAGACGTTGGCACCATAATAAAATATTCCCAAGAAAATTTTTCTATACTATCTACGGTATTTAATTTTTATTAGATTAAAGATAGAAAACTTTATTACTAGTACATGCAATTTCTAAGCAATCAAAAGTGGCAGATTTTTTAATAATAGTTTGAACAGTGTGTAAATTTAGATAAATTCGAACTGGTTCCGTCAGATTTTTCTAAAGTACTTTTTTAATTTTCTTAATATTGTCTTAATATAAAAAACAAAACGTTTTCCTTTTCAGAAATATATTAATTAAGAATATTTATATTTATTATATTTACCAGTTATGGCGCGTGTATATTCCATAATCTCAGTAGGGAAAACAATACTCGTTTAAATTTTATTTATTTATTTTTTGTTTGTTGAAAATTTTAATTTAATTTCGTAATTACTTTATTTAAAAAAACACACAAACTTTTTATATTTATATTTATTTTCTATATTTCAATAGTAATCATAGGAAGAAGAAGGTGTTTGTTATTATTATTATTACTTAAATAATTTCACATGTTTTTCATTTTATTATTCATATTCACACTTCTTGACACCTTTTTTATATATTTTTTTATTATTATTATTTATTCGGAATATCTTTTTAAGAAAGAAATAAACTTCTTAAACTTAAATTTCTCTAAATTTTTTCCAATCGCGCGATTTTTAATTTTCCGTTTTTCAAAATATCTTTGAAAGAAAAACAAACCAATATTTTTTGTTATTTGCTTGATCTATCGAAAGTCTAGTAATGCACTGGAGTCTCAAAATAGTGAGTAAGTGCACTTAAGAAATCAAAGAATGTGCGATGTGAAAAGATGTTTGGAATGAATGCGTCTTAATAATTATTATTGTATTTTTTTTTGTAAGTAGGTATCTTCTTATTACTATTTTTACTCTTCTTTACATGCTATCAGCCACACAGTAAAGCAGTAATTTAAAAAAATATCTTTGCGGTTGGTTGATTGAGCTTGTGCCTTGGACCATTGCAGGGAGAGTATAACCATTTAATAAAACAAAAAAAATGCTCAATTAATAATGATAGTTTAACTCTTTAATTGTAGTAATAATAATAATAGTAATATGAAAAAACGAACCAAAAATGATTTTGCTGTAGCATATATTTTTATGTGGAAAAGAAAATGTCGATAACAAAAAATAAATAAATAAAGTAATTATCTTGTTCGTAGAACTACCCCTCCAAAAAGAACAAGTTGCTATTCTAACGATGTTTGGAAAATTACGAATTAGAAATTAAAAGGGCTCCATTCAATATTTTGGTAAGGGGTGGGTGTTGATTAATATTAATTTTCTTCTAAAAGTGATCTACAAAAAAAATTTCTTTAACTATATTTATTTCTTCTCAATTTCTCTTTCTTTCTCTTTGCTTTATGAAATATCACCACCAATATTGTGTCTCACATTATAAACAATTATTATTATTTTTTTTTGTTTTTTATGTGTAAAAATTATATTTAATTCTGGGTTTATTATTATTATTATTATTTTGTTTAAAATATATAAAAGTTAAAATTTTGTTCGCGCTATTGAACACATAACTTTGTTACACCACCCGTAAAAAGGACACATTTTCCTGTTTTTGCTTGTAAAGGATATTCTGAATTTTTATTGACCAAACAAACGGAAAAGACACAACGTTTCCATTTACCGTTTTTCTTTCTTCTTCTTACTCCTCAGGTGTAATTTTTATTTGCTTCTTTTTGATATTCTTGCTGTAGTATCCTTGTCTTCGTTTAAAGCAAAAAGAAAAACAAGAAAAATGCTTCTTATGGTTTTTTATGTTTATAGTCATTATACTTAAAGGAACTAACTACAGCGAACAAAAAAAGGACATATCACAGAAGAAATATATGAGAAATTGCTTGTTTATAACTATTTGTTTTTTTGTGTGTGTTTTCTTTTACTTTTTCTTATAATATGTATAATCTGTGAGGGTTTAATTTAATAAGCAAACATGTTTAGGGATTTTGTATTGTATATATTATTATCGTATTGCGATACTGGAATTATTTTAGGCAATTATAATACGAAAATATGTACGAACGTTTTTTTATCAATGAAGGCATTCTAAAATCGTTAGTCGTTATTAGGTTAATTTAAAAAGGGCTTTTGCTATAATATATTTTTATCTTAAAATGTTTTATTATTTATAAATAACAAAGTTCAAAACTTACCGAATTCTGCAAAAATAGGATCAGTTAAGAAATCCATATCCAAAATTTAATATCATTTTGATAATACATTTTTTTTGTTTTGTTTAATTTGTGTTTCAGGTCGAAACTTCCGATTTTTATTTATTTAAATTTCACAATTGAAATGATCTCCATCTATGTAATGTTATTTATTATTAATGGAACTGTTTCAAAAAAACATACAATAATATTACCCGTCGTATACACACTGGGATTAATTCGATATCAGTCACATGGTATCACATATAAAACATTTTAAATTGCCTTTTCTTTTCTTAGTCTTTTATTCTTTCTACATTTTAATGATACTCAATAAATTATATATATATATAAATGCACAATTGTTACGAATGTTGTTATATCTTCACTGTTCAGATTTGTTTTTTTTATTATGGTACATAAAAATATCTCACCACAAGTTATCTGTATGATATTTGTAACTGATGCGCATTTTATAACATATATTATTAAAAAAAAATACCACAGAAATAATCGGTAAAAACCCGGAATGTTTATCAAAATAGTTTCTTTGAGAAAAATACCGTAGAATATATATATCTAAAGTATTATGACAAGAAACGAATTAATATACATATATGTAAAAAAAAAACAAGCATATACGTCATACAGACTGGAATTTATGTCACAGTGTAGTGATTTGAACTTAAAATCTGGCTTGTTGTGCTCTCCTCGTCATTTATGTTGTTTCTTTTTTTTTATATTCACATGGGGATGACAACACGACACACGATCAACGATCGCGCGGTCTAAGTTGTTTTTTCTTATGATCACTTAATCGCATTCACTTCGCGGCACTATTATTACTTTTTATCTCAACTGAAAAGGCGCAATGTACTGTATCCTAAAGAGTATATTATGCTTATCACGTTTTAATAAAAACAAAATAACATTCATAACTAACGAACTAACAACAACAACAAAATCTCAGTTCTAGTAAATTCTGTTTTGTTGGATAGTATGTCGACTATTTTGCGAAGGGTCGATCACACTCCACAGAATTCCATGTATGAAGCCCTAGAGCTTCGCGTTCTGGCTTTAAGTTAAGTCGACTCTCGGTAGTAGATTTATACATTGGATATACAGCTTCAGATTGAGAGTTTATCTCTATGTACGCACATATATCTATATTACATATATATTTATATGTATATGTATGTAAATCACAAAGATGTTAAGCTGGATAGTTGGTTAGCTGCTCACTCTATTCTCACTATACAAACACCCAAGTAAAATAATTGCATATATCGTTCCGATACCAGTTCAACTTGTTGTCGCTCCTTGATTGGATAAAAATAAATTGAATGCAAAATTTAATAAATATTCATACTATTCTCCAATATCTTGTTTTTTTACCAGTACTTTTGCGAATTCGAATTATAACAAAACAAAACTTTATATTTTAGCCGACAAGAACTAGACAATACAAAAAGAATCACACAGAAACACTATTGGGGAAAAACAAAGTCGAAATACCACACTCACGAACTTGACTCCAATGATCTTCCATCGCGGCACTGCCATGATCGTGGCGCGGCTTGTAGGTGCAGTTGTGAAATTATTATCACGAGAGTAAAAAGCTCAACCGTGTTTTAAGATAAACTGGTCCTGAGAGTTGGGATAAAACTACTTATTTTTTTCATGCCAACATATTTCACAAATAGTAGATAGAAAGCAGAGCGAACAGAGAGATATATATTTACGATCGTCATCTACAAATGATCTACCCTATTATGCCCCGAATAAAGAGCCGGTTTGTTGCGTCTTTTATCAACTATCATCAGATAAAAAATACACAACTTAGTTTTACCAATTGATGTTTTTTAAAAACTTTTCAAACTCAAAATGAAGATGAACAAAATCTCAACGACAGAATTCAAGCTGATTAAAAAAAAAGACCATCGAAGTCGGCGACAACTGTTGAAGAAAACACACAGCAGGTAAAACAATTTTTTTTCAACAAACTTAATTTGTTTAATAAATATTTCTGTTTTTTTTACATTTTTGGAATGCTTCTTAAAAACTAAGGATGCAGTACTTTAAGGACACAGTTCTCAATTGGCGAGAATACATCTTTTGGGAATGTTAAAGTTGATGCTACGAGACACTGGCTTGGAGCTCATATCTGGAGTAACACCCTTGCGGATCTGTTGCTTATATAATTGCGCAAGAGAATCGCTGCTATCACGGCAATGGACTGGAGATTGAGTTCTTTCTTTCTCCATGGCTCTGCAGTTGGATGGACATGCAGGTAAGGGTTCCATGCTAAAGCATATCTTTCCGTTATTCTCGATGTATTGGATTTGATTCCTAATATCGCAATTTTTAGCCCCCTCGCCTCTTAACATAGGTTGTCTTTCCCTGTTATCTTTCTTATTGCCCGAATTCTCCTCGGACGAAGAGCTGCTAGAGCTGGAAGATGATGATGATGATGATGAGTCTGAGTTCCATTTGTCTTGCCATTGTTTTTGTCCATTGATATTCCTCTGGATATGTCGCCCAGCTTCGTAGTTACTAATCACATTTCCAACTCCATACTGGACTGGAGCACAAGGAGCTTGTTCAGCTTTCTTTTGCATTTGCTTAACTTCATTGCTGCACGTCTCGTCTGGTAAAGCCCAGGAAGCTGCAAAGAGTTTCTCCTCCCTTAAAATGCAGTTCCTTGGTGTAAGCAGATCATTAACTTTCTCCCCATTATAGGATCCACAAAGACCTCTAACGCTGTTGCGGTATTCAGCACCGGCATACATTTTGACGCGCTGGCCATCATAATAAATTTTAACGTTCCTTTCCCTTATATCAACCTTAAGCTCGTTTCCAGGTAGTTCGTAAATGCGAATTGCTGGCATATTTGACTCATCCTTTTCTTCTTGTTCATTATCGAAAATGTCAAGGGATTGATCTTTTCTGATTTGTTGCTCTCGGTTGTTAACGGTAACATGTACAGATGATCCTTTAGGTGCTAGATAAATTATGTGTTTTTGTCCATCTTCATGACCAACTGAAATAAGCACCTCCTTCTTGTTGGCTTCATTAGATTCACGTACAAGAACAGACATTTCACGTTCTCGTTTAGTAAGTTGCTGACGTTGTTTTGTCTGAGATTTCCTATTAACATACTGAACCATAGCGTACCAGCATTTTCCAATCGGTTGTTCGGTTTGGGTGTTGTCGAAAGTAAGAATCTTAGTTTGATCAACAACACAGACTTGTCCATTTCTATATACTTGTCTGTTGTGGCGTTCCGCAACATCTAAACCTGGATGGATATCTGAGAAAGGTTGAAGAGGAGTTTCAATAGGTAGATTATTCCACACGCGAGCCATGTTTCCTGTTTGCACAGATGCGTTTATATACCCCAAACAAGGACTGACACTCATGGTTGCCTCGACTTTGTTTTGATTTCCTTTGTTGTTGATGTTCTCTTCCAGATTCCAATATCCCATTTGGCGAAGAAGGGCAAGAGCTTGATGGGTGATATTCTTGAAATCAGGTGTGGCATTTTTTACCTCAGCGGAAATGACAATTTTATCTTGAAGGTTTGCATGGTATGTGGCGTTTAAGCAGGCAGGCATTTGGTAGTTTCCTTGCTGCATTTCGTGAGAACAGCGTTGTCCTATAGGGCTCTGGCTGATGTAGTCCTTGTATTCCTTAGTCTGTTCCATATTGGCCTTAATGTTGATTTCACTGCCAGAATACTGACCATTTTCACCGAATGAGATTTCTACCTTAGCACTGGATTTAGAGTCACGTTTCAAAGACTCATCGTAGTTCAGGGAAGGAGTGTTTGGATACTTGCCGGTGTAGGTTAAGCTGAATTGTTTAGCGGCTGATTTCTTGGCCGGTTTACCACTTAAGAAAACGAGGACACGATTCTTTTCATCTACTGGACTTTGAGCCTGTGCGATGGTGGCGATGTATTCGGCACGACTTGGTCCTTCAAAAACAACAGAAGCATCAAGAACGGCTGATGTCGCTTGCTTAACATTAAAAGCAGCATTTTCATGGAACTGCCGTCGGCGTTCTTGGCTGTTGGGCTCGGTGTTGGTTGCTTGAGAGAGTTTCTTTTCGTCCATAGAAGCTGGCCCCCTAACACGGTTTGATGCGCTGTCCGAATTCTTGTGGGCATGATATGCACGGTCAAAGTTTAAGTTGAACTTAACAATGGCATTAGAAGAGCGGCCAGCGTCATATTTAATGTTGTAGCTGTAATGATCGAGAGTCCTCAATGGCCATGGAGCACCTCCAACAGTGTTGATTCCCTGGTGTTCGGCGGTTCTTCTCAATGTTTCGATGTCGGCAATTGGCATGGTCATTAGCGAAAGCATACCCTGAGCCTTAACAATTTCTTGAGTAGTAAAGTCATCAGCAAGTGGCAGAGCAGCCAAGGAAAGAAGGATTTGCTTCTCAGATGGACCATAAGCTGCTGGCTCAAAACTATATGGGATAAGTGACAACGGCGAGAATAAGTAGTTAGCCTGGATCTTTCTCATTGTTGAGACTAGACTGTATGGTAGGCTGAGGATTGCGTTAGCGCCTTGAGTTTGAAGTGTCCTTTCCATAGCAGTCATGTAGGAATGTGGGAATTCGTGTTCGAATTGAGCACGGAATGCCATTCCAGTTGATTTTTCGCCTACAATACGTTCGTAACCGCGTTGTTGACGAGATTCAATTTGTTTAAGGTCTTTCGCTTCGGCTGCTGGGCGGAGATCAAAGGAGTCCTTGCGCACTGTGAAAGGCCAGGCAGAGGCATGGAAGGCCTTGAAGTCTTTCTTTTCGTCCATGGGGGACATTTTTCCTGAGATTCCGTTGTTCTGCATGTCAATGTCTACCTTGAGGCTGAGAGGTGCGTGAGCGTACACTTTTCTAACATGTCCAGCGACATATCTTTGACCATCAAAAGGTGTAATGAATCCTGCTTTAGCAATCTGTTCAGTGCTGAATACTAAATGAACGTTAGCGGTAATGTTTAGGGCTTGGGCTTGCTGGATGGATTTCCACGATGGGTTTTGTGTAATATCTGGAGTCATGCTTGCTTGGACATCTCCCATTGCTTGCATCAATGTCGGCATGTTGAAGGTGTACACGAACGGGTATCCAGTGGCCAGGGGGAATGTAACAGTAACTTGCCTACGGTTGTACAGTTTGTTGTACCTGAGCTTCTCACCTCCGCGAATTCCGGCGGCGGCATTGGCAAGGGTTTGGGGTAGGTCGTTCAATGCCTTTTCATCAAAGCTGTAGAAATGTTTGCGTCCCAAAATGTTAAATAGGATTTGTCCTTCCATATCTTCGGCTTCATCACGTTGGATGTTGAGTTTCTGTGCGATTTCCTCAGTGGACCATTTCCATTGCTCGTTATCCTGTTGTTGGTGTTGCTGGTGCTTGTTTTCACTTCCGGAGAATAGCTGGATCAGGTCGTCTACGCTGGAAATCGTTGCTTGTACTTCAACATTCCTAGCCTTATATCCACCATAGTGCTTGTAGGCTGTGTACCAGAGAGCTTGTGGGTGGGTGTGGTCGCGTCCTACAATATGGCTGAGCTGATGTTTGTATACAAGATTAAGTCCATCAGCGACGTAGTCCCTTAGGTATGTTCTCGAGTATTGCCGACCATATTCCCGAGGGTTCAAGAATTGCTTAGCGGCTTGTGCGTTCCTGGCGAGATCAGCATCATCGTCATCCTCCAATTGGGCGGCGGATTCGATGGCCGATTTGACAACTGATTGGACGGCTTCGCTGGGATCTTCGTGGGTGTATTCAGCCATGCGTTGCAGCATATCTGCTGGTGGGTTTGTTCTCATTAACAACAAAACGGCAGCTGAACGAGTTTCAGGAGCCTCCTCAACATTGGCGTACATCTTGTAGAGAATTGAACGGGCGACCTTGTCACGGGTATAGACCAGCTTGTCCAGGGAAAGGATTAGTGCTGTGCGTTGGAAGTTTGAAAGCTGATTGTTTCTCTCCAAGTATTTCTCGTATTCGCCGAGGATGGCTGGATGAGCGACATTTCCAAGGGCTCTCAAGAAGAGTAGAGTTCTTTGGGCGTTCTTCTGTTGTACTGATTGTTGAAGTTTGCGGGCTAAGTAGGGGATTACTTCCTTGGTAACGAGCTGCTCAAGTTCAGCATGGAAAGGCCCAAAGGCTTGACTAGGGTAGTAATTGTTGCTTGAACGCTTGTCGACTTGTGAACGTCTTGCTAAGTCGGTCAAAGAAATAAGAGCGGCCGAGTATAGGTTCCTCTGGTTTTTGACTTCCTCACTTTTGGCTAGGTTCTAATAAAAATAATGAGAACAGGCGGACAATGTTTAACCTAGAAACTTACGAAAAGGGTCTTGACTACTTCGTTGGTAGGCGTGCGGATGCTTCTAGGAAGAGCAGCTAAAAGATCGGCAGCTTCCTCTCCTTTCACTTTACGGTCAGCAATCCATTTGGAGATTGCACCGACAGCTGGAGGGGTACCTGCTTGTGCAACGGCGTCACGGTATACCTTCTTGGTGAGCACTTGGGCAGTGGACTCCTCTTTATCATTACTGAAACCTAGTTGCTGGGCAACATTCTGCATTTGCTGTTGGCTCATTGTTCGGATGATGTCGGAAAGGATATCGAATTTTTCGAGGGTGTTGCGCTTGGTGATTTCGTTTTGATTTTGAAGATCGTCAGCGATTTCCGCTGCCAATTTTCGTGCTTCTCCTTCGAGATTGATTTGAGGATCGCTTTGAATTCCATGGCCTTGGCGTCCGATGGTGAAGTGGTACAGTGGAATTTCAGGGGCTTCTTGCATGTTTGGTCTTGGCTGAAAGTAGCGAGCATGTGAATGATGCTCGTTAGTTTCTGAACTGGAGCTGGAGCTCGAGCTAGAACTTGAACTAGAGCTCATCGAGTGTGTCGTTCCTTGTGTGCTTTCGCGGTTGCCGGCGACGAATTCTTCGATAAGGGAACGGCGGGTGCGAGTCAACTGGTTCTCGTTGCTTTGATGATTGTGGTGATGGTTGGGTCCGTGACGATGGTGTCCGTGTTCTTCACTGCTGCTGCTACTACTGCTGCTGCTGCTAGAGTGTCCGTGGTTATGTTGATGTTCGGAGTTTTGAGGAACCTCGCGAATTTGGTTGTCTTTATCGGAGGGAAGGTTGTAGCGGTAGACCATATTTCCAGCTTCAACTCCTTGTTGTGGTTCTTGGATTGGCGTAGACAGTGACTCCTGTTTGTAGAGAACCAAATGCACCTGGCTAACAACTTGCGCCTTCTGTTTCTGGTACATAGCCGGGCTTACAGCGACGCGGTTGGAAGTGTAGGCATAGTGGATGGTGTAGTCATTGAGATTTCCAGAGGCGACGATTTTGGTGACCGAGGATTTCTGAAATAAAAGTAAAATAAGACAGTGTGGTCGCGGTGGTTTTCATGTAACTTACACCGAGGAAATCTCCCATGCGGTTAGTATTTGGTTTCATGCTCGAGTCACCGATGAGACCGAAATGGAATCCCTTGCGTTGTTCACAGTTGTTGTAGTTCATGGTTTTCACAATTTGGAAGTAATCACCTTGAGCATTCAGCTTGGCTTCTGGGGCCCAGTTGGGGTAGGTACCGTCCACCATGTATTCGGGTAGAGGTTCAATATCGTAAGTTGTTTCGCATTCACCTGTAACGGTAGCTTCCATTGTTTTATAAAGGGCGTTTGGCTTGTGGCCATCTTCGGGGACTTGGTTGTGTTTGCATTTAATTAGGTTTTCGCCCTTAATGTCGGCTTGAAGCTGGCTGATGATAGCTTTGAGTTGGTTCACCTCGTCGTTAGTCATTGTCTGGTCAACGGTGATAGAATTTATAACTCCGTTTCTAGTTTTAACGATGAAAGGCTTATCGTTGAGAGAAGATTCCTGGAAGTTGAGGCCTTGTTCTGGAATTTCAGCATCTAATCCTCCTTCCAAGTCATCGTGAAAGTGTGCATGAGCTGTTTTCTGTAGCTTTCCTACTAAAACACCTTCGTTTCTTACTTGCAGAATCAATTTTCCTTTGGTAACAACTCCCACGTATTGATCGCGGAGTTCAGGTAGTGCAGTTAAAGTTCTTGCGTAGATATTGTACGTGTACTCCTGATTGTTTTTCCAAGGGGCTTCTCCGGCGGCTAGGCCAACTATTGAAGGTTAAACAAATGAAATGTTAAATTCATGCCTATAGGGAATTTAAGAGTGCAATCCTTACCAATTACTAGAAAAGCTAGTTGCGTCCACATCTTGTCGTGTTGCTCCAAGTGTTGAATACAGCCAAACTGTACTGATTGAGAATCTGCTTCTCGTTTTTATAGTTGGGAAAGATTTGCTTACCTTTGCTTTCTATTAATAATTGATAATCGCACAAGTTTCTATAATGGTTACAATTTATTCATGTTTTTCTCAACTCATGACCTATGGTGATCATTTGCCTCTGATCGGCTCAAGATTTCCTTTAGTTTCATGTTGATAAGGAAACGGTCGTTGTCTTTAGTTTGATAAGACATTTTCAAAAGCTCGTGTGTGATAGTTTTACTTTGTTGCAGTTTCAAAGATTCATTTTTATTTTTATTAAAAAATAGAATAATTGCTATAGGTGTAGGTTCTGAGACCTTTGTCCTAGACTGTCCCAAGCAAGGATGTTAAAAGATATCTATTTGGCAATCCCAAAAAGTTGCATCGTTTTGTTTCCTACCTGTAATTAGCCAACATTTTTTGAGCTATTCTAAAATTATCGTTGGAATATTTCTCGAAATAATGGGGCATGACTAAACCTCAGATTTAATTTATATAGCTCCTGAAACGTGCCAATTGTAATCGTCTTGACTTCGCTTGGTTTTTCAGTAGGGTAACGTAAATACCAGACAAGCGCTAAGACAACTTACAAAAAGAATAGTCTTCCTTTTAAAAACTTTTTTTTTTTAAATAAATTGATTTTTTATTTAATAAACAGAAACTAAACAAACACTAAATAAAAAATAAAATTCTGATTTATCTTCTTCATGCGGATAAGTCCTTAGTGACAGTTCATCTATCGCAAGTTTCGCTGAGTTCCTGCATTAAAATCCCCATCAAATACCACTTTAACATCTTTCTGGGACTAGAATGTACATCCTCCAACAATTTCCGCTTGTTTTTATTGAAGTACATAATCAGCTTCAAGGAACAAACGCTTTCTTGTTTATTATTTAGTTATAATTCTCGGTGACAACCCCCATTATACAAGGCGCAAGTCCCACTGTTGCACAAAGCTTTTTGCCGTGAACTTATGGAATAATCAATATCCTGATATTTTAAAGGATCTTGAAAGATATGTGTCTTTATTCAGAATCTTAATTTAACTTTCTCTAAATTAACTGGCATTGACATAACCCATTACGCCCAACCTGGCGTGTTGGCACTCTTCCAATGCGCCTGTAATTTAATTACTATTGGTTTTTTTCCTTATTGAGAAAGTTTGTTTAAAAAATGTAACAAATCTCTTGGTTTCGCTAGGATTTTCATTTTCATTACGCAGGCCTTAAAGAAGATTTATTCGAAGTCGCAGGCAGCAATAAGGTTGTCACCTTACCCAGCTTATGGCACATTTCCCCTCAAAACTGCCAATAAAAAAATTGTAAAATGTTCACAATTGCAATATTAAATATTTCCATCCCTCTCGAAACGTTTTTTATTTCATTCTAAATCATCGATCGAAATGTCAGTTTTTCTTTCTAATCCATCGCGAATAACCATTAATTTTATCTAATTCCAAAACTTAAAACATTAAATTGAAAACAAACCACTAATGCTTGAACAAATTTATATATTCCAGCATTACATATTTATATCTGCTGGCTAAACCAGGAGCCCGCGGTCGACATAAAATCTTCAAAGTTTGGCGGAAAAACGAACATAAATTATTATGTATATGGGAATTCTCGCTTAAAGCTGGGATATCTTATCATTTCAAAATCAACGCCAATATCATAGTCGCCACTCCACCCACAACCTCAACAACCAGCGGCGACCGTGACGTGACGGTGGCTGACAGCAAAGAAGCCATCCACGGTAAATTTTCAATGAATTGTTTAACTCTTCAAAATAATTAATGTTCTTTAATTTCCAGTGTAATAAATTAAAGGAAAATTAAAACTCCAAAGCTGGTATCCTGAGCATCACTGCCGTCCCCGGCCACACACCCAGCGCAAGCAAATCAACGGACGACGGAAAGGAGTCTTCAAAAGGCTCATAGACCACAGGAAAACACAATATAAATAAAAAAACAATAAGTTATTATTAAAATGTACATATAATTTATTTTATCATCTCGAGGAATAAATTGCTTTTTTAATTTAAAAAGAAAATCAACTTTTTCTTTGCCTGTCATCCACCGATCTATTAACAATTAAAGCATTTGCTTCGCCCTGGTTTAAGCGGAGACTCGAACCAATTTACCACTAAGTCGCACACCTAAAATTATTCTTTTTTTTCTCTTATTAAAAGTTTCAAAAACGTAACACAAATTTCTTGGTTTCGCCAGGATTTGCACTCGGGTCTCAGAAAACGCAGGCAGCAACTCGACAAATTTTTCTTAAAGCACAGAATCAGCTGATCGCACTTCCCAGTAATAAAATGAATAGTATTTTTAACTATTTCCATCTTCCTCGAAATATTTTTCTCTCAGTCTAAAATCATCGACCGAGTTCCCATTCATAAAATTTTTATATTTCCTGGGCTTGTGGGTTCATATTTTGTACTGAATTTCTTGATTTGCACCCGGGTATCATAAATGGCAGGCAGCATCTCGACAAATTTTTCTGATGGCACAGAATCAGCTGATCGCACTTCCCATTATTAAATTAATAGTATTTTTACCTATTTCCATCTTCCATGAAATATTTTTCTCTCAGTCTAAAGCATGGACCGAGTTCACCAATCCTCGCCATTCATAAATTTTTATATTTCCTGGTTTGCTTGGTTCATATTTTGTACTGAATTTCTCGAATTGCACCCGGGTATCATAAATGGCAGGCAGCAACTCGACAAATTTTTCTCATGGCACAGAATCAGCTGATCGCACTTCTCCTCAATAAAATGAAAAGTTCACAATTGCATTTTTAACTATTTTCATATTCTTCAAAATGTTTTTCTCATTTTAAACCCATAGACTGAGTTCCCCAGTCTGTCAGTCAATATGCCAGCGTAATTCCCAGTCTCGATTCTGAAATTTTTATATTTCCATGCCTGAGAAATTTGTTCATATTTTGTACTGAATTTCTTGGTTTTCACCCGGGTATCATAAATGGCAGGCGGCAACTGGACAAATTTTTCTGATGGCACAGGATCAGCTGATCGCACTTCCCTCAATAAAATGAAAAGTTCACAATTGCATTTTTAACTATCCTGCTTGCAAATTCTGTAGGAGAAATCGCTTAATGTACATTTGCTTGCTAAACTGGGAGCCCAGAAAATAAAAATTTAAAATTCTAGTTATTTTATTATTTAGTTTTCGTTAGTATTATTAAAAATAGGGAAATTTTCAAAGAATTAATGATTTATTATATTATTTGCAGCTGATATATCAAAAATTTGTAAAAACACCTAAATAATTTCACCACCAGCACCAGCTTTGCCGGCACCCACAGCTGTCAACTTGTTGCTGTAAATAAGAAAGTTTAACTTAAAAAATCGTAATTTCGTGTAATGCGTGTTCTTAATAATAATATTGTGTGATTTCAGTCGGTATTTTGATTGTTTTGGCACGTTATCGGGAAATTTTTACAATAAAATTGGCGGTGGGCGGCCATCATGTTATCATGTAATCCCATTACCAATGCCCGTGATCCGTGATGGATATAATAAATTCAGAATATGGTATAATAATTGTGCTATTTTGTGTGATTTAAGTTTTCTAATAATAATTCTGTGTTTTCAGTTTTTCTTTCATGGGGGTATTTGCATTGAAGGGACTGACATCCGAGCCTGAAATGGCGGAGTATAAACAAGCATCGTTTGCAGTGAAATATGGCTGAGGTCATCATTGATTAATCAACGGCAAATGTTATAAAAATTTATTTATTTGTAAATTGCTTAATGCTTGCGAAAAATAAATGATAAAATAAAAATAATTCAAATTTTTATTTTCAAATGGGCTTTTGGGTTCCCAGTGGCAATTGTGAATTTTTAATTTGAATGAGGAGAAATGCGATCAGCTGATCCGATGCCATCCGAAAAATTTGTTAAGTTGCTGCCTGCCATTTATGATACCCGGGTGAAAACCAAGAAATTCAGTACAATTTTGAACAGCCATGTGAGGCTAGAAAATACACATTTCAGAAATGCGTGACTGGGGAACTCGATATTTTATTTAGATTGAAAGAAAAATATTTCGAGGAAGATTGAAATAGTTAAAAATGCAATTGTGAACTTTCTTTTTATTCAGGGGTAGTGCTATCAGCTGATCCGGTGCCATCAGTTGAGACTGTCGATTTGCTGCCTGCCATTTATGATACCCGGGTGCAAATCAAGAAATTCAGTACAAAATATGAACCAGAAATATAAAAATTTCATGAATGGCGAGGATTGGGGATGGATGGGGAACTCGGTCGATGATTTTAGAGAATGAGAGAAAAATATTTCGAGGAAGGTGGAAATAGTTAAAAATACTATTCATTTTATTAAGGGGAAGTGCGATCAGCTGATTCTGTGCTTTCAGAAAATTTGTCGACTTGCTGCCTGCGATTTCTGAGACCCTAGTGCAAATCCTGGTGAAACCAAGAAATTGTGAAAGAAAACGTTTCGGAGCCACCGAGCGAGACTGGCTGTGGGTTCCTTATTGGCGACAAACTGGGGAACTCGGTCGTTGATTTAAAGAATGAATGACCGAAAAACAATTCGAGGAACATGGAAATAGTTAAAAATACTATTCATTTTATTAAGGGGAAGTGCGATCAGCTGGTTCTGTGTCTTCAGAAAATTTGTCGACTTGCTGCCTGCGATTTCTGAGACCCTAGTGCAAATCCTGGTGAAACCAAGAAATTGTGAAAGAAAACGTTTCGGAGCCACCGAGCGAGACTGGCTGTGGGTTCCTTATTGGCGACAAACTGGGGAACTCGGTCGTTGATTTAACGAATGAATGACCGAAAAACAATTCGAGGAACATGGAAATAGTTAAAAATACTATTAATTTTATTAAGGGGAAGTGCGATCAGCTGGTTCTGTGTCTTCAGAAAATTTGTCGACTTGCTGCCTGCGATTTCTGAGACCCTAGTGCAAATCCTGGTGAAACCAAGAAATTGTGAAAGAAAACGTTTCGGAGCCATCTAGCGAGACCGGCTGTGGGTTCCTTATTGACGAGAAACTGGGGAACTCGGTCGTTGATTTATGAATGACCGAAAACCAATTCGAGGAACATGGAAATAGTTAAAAACTATTAAGGGGAAGTGCAATCAGCTGATCCTGTATCATCATTGAGACTTTCGATTTGCTGCCTGCCCATTTATGATACCCTGGTGCAAATCCTGGCGAATGCAAGAAATTGGTTCGCGGTTTAACCAGAATGGAGCAGAGATGCTTGTTGTTTGTGGACTGCTTTCACATTTTTTCTCGCATGGGTGGTTCTATTAGAAATTCATAAACATAAAATATGTATGCGAATGTGTCTTAAAAAAACTCCCACACTCCAGCTGCCTTGGTTTTTTTGCTGTTGAAAACTGTTTTTAGTGTTTCAAAATGCTAAAAACCGATGGGGCGGGGCGGGGCATTCATGAAATTCTGTTCTCCCTCAACCTGGACACGATACAGGGCCAGGTAAGTCTCGGGGATGGGATGTATGCATGAGGTGGGAAATTAAAGGTGACTCCCAAGCAGATTTCTCAAATAAATAAAACAAACAATTTAATCACAATGAATTTATTTATTCTCAAGCATTTTGTTCTTAAATCTATATTTTAAAGATTTACAAATTAGAAATTTCAAACGTTAAAATAAAAATCTTATACATCAATAAAATTAATATAATATTTTTAATTATGTTATATTGTCTCTTAGCCTTGATTTTCTGTTTTGTTCCTTGATTTTGCAATCGTCGTAGCCTGTTTACTTTAGTAAAAAGTAGTAAAAAAATTCATTCTCTATTTTTCATTGTAAATAAAAAAAAATATATATATATATATATTATTTACATGGTTTACGATTTATAATTATATGTATATATATAATAAGAAAATACATTAAATAATAATAATAATAATAAAAACAAGGGTGGCCTAGTCGAGTGGTTATCAATGATCATATTTTATATTTCCCAATGTTTAATGTGTTTTATTAATTTGTTTTTTTTATTGCGTACTAATTTTGATATTTTAGTTTCGTTGTAAAGAAGTAACTTCTATAATTTTAATGTTTTTATTTATTTTTATATTGTATATTCTAAATATTTTATAAAAATAAAAAATATAGGTGGTTTTTTTATTTAGAAAAATATATAAAATATCTTTCCATTTAAATATTTTTATTTAGTGAGTGCATTTTACTTGAACACTAAGTGTTTTCCTTTAAATATATATTTTTTTTATTTTATTTGTGGGGTGTTTTATTTTATATTAAACAAATATCAACATTTGTTTTTTATATTTGTACAAAAATACTGTATAATATATTTAGTTACATTATATAATCAGGCGTGTGTAGTATTTATTATTTGTGTGTTTGCAATACTATAACTTTTTCTTATTAGAAATATATAGATTAAAAGTTAAATTATTTTGAAATGTGGAAAGAAAAGAGAAAACGATAAAATTATATTATCTATCTATCTATAGAAATCTTCTATTGAGGATCTTGCTAATAAGATATTAATTTTTCAGATAGCCAAAATAAGATCTCTTTGTTTTTAAATTTATTAAAGGTTGATTTTTGAAGAAAACAAGCCTTTTGTTGATATTCATACCGTACTTATATCTTTTATCTTTATTTCTAAAGTGACTATGGGTTCTATTAAAGCTTCAGGTGCTTTCAATATTACATAATATATTTTTAATAATCGTTTGCACACATAAGCAATTTTTCAGATTTAAATGTAGCCATCACGTTCTTAGGCGCCCATTACACGATAGGTTTTGCTGTCAGTTTTTCCACAGTTTTGCCTACGACTGACGGAAAACCTCACGTCTAAGGTGTTGACTGACGTAATCCTCCGTATATTTTGATTTCCATTAATCATGACTGGTGGAATTGATTGCCGGTTGCATGAACGTGTAATGGCCGCCTTAGATTAATCATCGGATGCGCGTGGTTAAGGAGATAATAATTATATGATCATCAACAAAATAGCTATGAAATGGAATGAAGGGAAATTCCTATTAATACGAAATTTTTTCTTTTCCTAAAAAGCCCAAAATAATTTAAATTTCTTCTTTCACTCCTCTCTGTTTTCACAATAAAACAAAATACAATGTTACAAAAAAATTAAAAAACGAATTTTAGAAGGCGATAGGACGATATTATGAATAAATTTTAACATTTTTTTTAATCAGCACAAAAAAAACAACACTTTCAAGGAATGTAGTTAAATTCTACTAAAAAATTGACATAGACCTTTAAAAAATCGTACATATATAATTTTAAAAACTAAAACAAATGTGTTTCTGCAATTTTTACCATATGCACAAAATTTTTAAAATACCTTCTTATATATAAGAAAATATAAAACTGCTGATATTTTTTTATACAATTACATAATTCTTTTGTTTCTTTTAGTTTTAATTTGTTGTGTTTTTTTCATCTTCTTTAATATAGCTCAAAGACTCGGATAACAAATATTTTATAATCTAGTAATACATGTAAATAATTATTAAATAGCATCTATATCACAAACTGTTGCATTCACTTACATAACAATTTTGTTTTTGTTTTTTTATTTAATTTATTTGTTTTATAATAAGGCAAATTTCTTATTCGTTTTTTTGTTTGTAATTTATATTAATGAAGCACGAAGAATATTATTTTTTCATTTCTTTTCAATTTTTTTTGTTACATAAGCTTAATATATATAATATATTTTATAATATAAAAAAGAGCAAAGCCCACTATAAATTCTGGCGTTTATATTATATAAAAAAATAATAATAAAATTTCACTCAGGCTATACAGGATTTGTTTCATAAGGCCCCTATGTAATTGTTTCCTTTTAAAAATCAAGTCTTACTTAATTTTATAATATGAATTTTTTCAATTGAAATTTTTTGTTTTTTGTACAGGATGCTCTGTACATTGGATGTAATCAAAATTGTGTTTAATAAAGGCAAATTTAAGGTTAGATATTCTATTTCCTTTTACATTATGTCTATTGAGGCTATCTTTTTTTAATCTGAATTCGTCTAGAAGTGCCAATCCAGGTACAGGCATCTCCGGGAATGTGATAAATGATCCTAAAGACATCTTGGAGCGAAGGGAGGGTCCACAAATATCTGATGTTATGGTATGCTGACGCCACCAAGCTTAGAAGAAGTTAGAAGAGTCATAAACCGGCTAACAAAACAATAAGAGCTCGGGCGCAGACGGCATCCTCGTGGAGCTGGTTATATAAATATGGAGGGCCTACACGATTCGCGATTCCAAGCCAGCCAAGCGATTCATGAATTAATAGTGCAAGAATGTGAGCAGGAAGCGATACCAAAAGACTGGCAAGGAGGCATCCTCTGCCCGGTACATAAAAACAGAGACATCACAGCGTGCGCCAAATATCGGGATATAAGTTGTCGTGTACCGTGTATAAGATATTGTCCGCTATCCTACAAAACTGGATGGCGATAGAAACATCATAGACCACAGGTGGACTGGACTTTTAAATTTCAACCGGCGGGAGCTAAAAAGAATAAAAGAGATCCTAACGGGCCACTGTTTGCTTAATTATTATCGAAGCAGAACATGACAGGTAGTTGATTGTAGCTATAGGTTCTGGAGAGTAGTTCCCAATGACCAATGACTAGAATATATCAATATAATAATGTTAAAATATAATGGAAGGTAGGCTAAAAATCTAAATAAAAGAAACCCTTAACAAAACCATAAACGTTGAAGTCAACTTTTAGTCTACATTTGCCCATATTAAACTTCTATTTGTGGATTAATATCCCTGTACAAAAGCATCCCTATGTCAACCGAAATATGAAAATATGAAATTAGATATAATAGACTTAAGCATTCTTGTCTTAAAATAAAACAAATAAACAAATATTGGATCTAGTTACGTATTTAATGTGTCAGAAAGAGCTGCCCTGGTGAAATTTTTAAATATTCAAAAAATTTTAAAATCGAAATATATATTAAAGCTTCTTTTCCATATTTCCTCATTTCTTTTACAATATACATTAATCAGTAAAACGAGACAAATCATTCAAAGGAGTATCATCATTAGTTTTGAGATTCATTTACATATAAAACAACGATTATAAATAGGTACATACATATACATATATATTTGGGTTACTAAAATTTCAAACTTTTCAGCAATCTGGAAATCGCACGGCTTTCACGGTGGATAGAATTGGAGGAAATACGTGTCTGCATCCGTAAGCGGTTGTAAAAAAGGACGAAAGTTATTAATATCAAACAGGAATAATTGGAAATTTGCACATACAGAATATTTGCATATTCTGTCACAGCTGAGGGAAGAATGGGTGGACATATTCGCAAGTATGTACTCTTCGGGTGAACTAAGGCTACCTTAAATGGGGCTATCAGCGCAAAAGTGGTGTAACCCCAGACGATGTAAATCACCGGTGTAGTCAGCTTACACCATTTTTGCTCTATTACTTCGCTATATTTGTTCTGTCCAACAGTTATGTTATGTACAGTTATGTTTTTGGAAGGCAAAAAGTAGCTTAATTCACTATTGTATTGAAAGTTCATAATGTAAGTAATGTATATTACACCAAAAACCGCAACCAGCTTAAATTACACCACTTTTGCACTGATAGCCTCAAATGTAGTCCATTCCAACCGGTCTGTGTCATTATTTGTAAACTGCAGCTTCATTGGAAGCCTTATATTAAGGTCAGAGGATAAATGGAGCAATGTGGTGCTTACGATGAAAGTCATCCATAGGCGATTGAGACTGAAATAGGGAATCGGAATTGGTAATCGATTCTTTACTCATATGCAGCCGAGAATCGAGTAATGTCAGTAAAAATGTCAAAAAAGGGCTCATCGGTTCTCAAAGAATCGAGTACTTTTCAACGAGTTAGTAGTCATTGAGTAATTTTCTTTCGACTCTACTCATGAGTATTTAATCGAGTGCTCTCCACCGATTCCGTACCCCTAGACTGAAACAGCCACAAACAAGAAGCATAGCTCTCGAGCACTAACCAGTAGCAACACAGCTCAATGCTGAATTCGATCCATGCAAATGAAAGGTAGTGGTTTTTTACAAAGTAGGAGCCACAGAAGGGGTCAGGCTAGAACTTCTGAGTGCGATTTCCATATATACAATTATTTATATTTATGCATGTTTATGAATAAATATGTATATTAAATTAAAACCCTTATTTAAAATTTGTATATTCCCTTTTCATATAAAAGAAACGTAAAATTTTTTGCTTAAGCCGAAATAATAAAATAAATAGATAAAAAAAATTTCTCTTTTTTTGTACATGTATTGTATATGTACTTATATAATAAAAAAAATCTAACTAAACTCTTCTTTTTTATTTTTGCACTAGATTTAAGATAAATACTTACCTATATTTGATTTAATAATTATATTTATTTTTTTTAAATATAAGTTCTTTTAACTTTTGTTAATGTTCCAGTTTTACAATGAACTTCCTTTTCAAGATTTTCTGTTGAATTTTTACATTCGTGACTTCGATCTTTATCGCCAACAACAAATTCATTTTCAATGTTATCCTTTTTATTATTGCATGGTGCTGATTGGAAGGCATTTGTATTCATTAATAAATTTACATCCTTTCCACTATTTCGATGGTGAAATGGACGTGTTTTCCTTTAATAAAATAAAAAAAACAATTTTGTTAATAATCAAGTTAAATTTTTAGATAGAATGGGAATAATTATAATTAAAAATTACTTACGAACTTAATTGATTTCGATGTTCAGCATGAAATGGAGAACTTTTACATAATCTTCTTGAACTATAAAGACCAACAAGTATTCCAATACCAAATACAAGTATAAGAACAATTCCTGCAAAGCCCCAATACATATTGTTACTAGCTACATGTAAATTTTCAGCTTCTAGGCCTATGCTTTCCCTAGTAAGGGGATCTAAAAATAAAAAAATCAATTCATTAGAATATGTTATGAATTAGAAATAAATTTTAAACTTACCACCATTTAACATATTCTTTAATCCTGCTGGATCAACGGACATAACAGTGATTTTACTTTCTGGATCCTTAGTTTGTGATGGCAGCTTACCAACAGCTGAAACAGTACCACGTGTTGATTGTATAACAACTGGCGTTTGATCAATACGATTACCAGCATCAACTGAATTTTTACATAATTCAACAATAGCATTCATTGAATTTAATCCTTGTAAATAATTTTCACTAATTCCTGCCACTCTTTTTATATTACTTATTGATCGGCAATCATGATTATTAATATCCCATACACAGTATGGATCTTGTAAATTTATACATTCTAAACAATATCTTATTTCAGAACAATGATATAACGGTACTGATACAATATGCCCATCTCCAACAACAATAATACTTTTTGTTTTTTGTGCAATTGTCAATTCACGTACAGGCATACCAGATGGTAATGCCTGCATTTCAGATATAACAACTGTTTGTACATTATTATTATTTATATTATTATTATTACTATCATTATCACTTTGTCGTATATTCACAAATTTAATTACTTTACCATCATCTGTACCAGCAAATATAATATCATATGTACTACCATCCATGGCAACAATTTGCGGATCAACTGTTATTGCTGTTAATCTATGATCTAGGCTAACTCTTGTTAATATTGGTCTACCATACATTGATGGTACAGATGACTCCATTAGTGTATGCGTTCGTACAAAATTCGCTGATGTACTTGGTAATGTTCGAGAATCATCAACACATTTCCCAGGACGTGGATCTGGAACATTATCAATTGGTACTGCTAACCAATTTGAATTAATATCTCTTTGTGATTTAAAATGTCCTTCAAATGATTGAAGGATATCATCAACCGTAAATACACATACAGCTGAACCAGGTATTGCATTCATTGATGTTGTAAAAACAGCATAGATTACTGCACTTCTATTCTGGCTGTATATTCCATCAATTATTTTACTCGTAGCTTCTATAAAATTATATTAATGTGTTGAATTGTTTTCAAAGATAGAAGAAATATATCTCAACTTACGTATTTCATCAAAATAAAATGGATATTCCCCTGGAACGGAACAATTTAAACGTGTTTTTAGAAATGATGTCCATCGTTCACTGAATGCATATGGGCCACCCTTATCGTTTTTACATACTCGACCAACGCGTGAATACATTGCCTGTACAATATGAAATATATAAATATATAATGTTAAAAAAAACGTTTCAATAATACTATTTACCTTTCCACAATTCATATATTCCATAGAGATTTCTCGAAAAAAGAAAAATACATAACCATTTCGTTCTACAGCGCTAACAAATGCTGGTTGATTTAGCTGCTTGCTATCGTACTGTTCTGTTCGTTGTGGTTCACGATATATTAATGGATCAGCACCGGAGAAATCAGCTACTGTTGCTGAATATAATTGACCATCTTCATAATAAAAAACATATACAAAATTCCAGTTAATTACAAAAAAACAAAAGTATGACTTCGTTCTTACCTGTAAAGATATAGGTGCTATTATGTGTTGGATTATATGGACATCGTCCTTGGGCTTCTTTTTCATCAATCTTTTCAAATGGACGATCTTTTGTACCATTTATTGTATTATGAACGGTATAATAACGACATTTTGGCTTATATGAATTTGTACCACAAATCATTATTTGGCTATCGCTTATTTTAGCAAAAACTCTTATATAATTTTGACAGTCTTCTTCTTGTTTACCCTTAAGTGTACAAATTTCACGATCAGCACCTGACGATGACCATTCTATTCTTTGCCTTTCAATTTCTCTTAAGCCATTTAAACTAAGATTATAGACAGCATTTCTAGAAAGTATAAAAAAGAATTAAGAATTAACATTTCACAATGCTGCTCTGTTAGATTAATGAATATCGTGATAGAATCTGTGATATCTGTATTAGGGGCGACGTGGTTCATGAGAAAATATAGAACAGTATATATTTTGATTTTAATCGTTCCTCTTCTGCTTCCAATACAGAAGTTCTAGCATAAGTAATGAGATCTTTATCTTAGGAGTTGATGCTATTTTTCTGAACACATTCGGGATACTTATTCTCCAATCCGAAATATGGAATCATCAGGAAGGACTTCTCCGTCGAAATATCCCCAAGAAGAGAATGGAGAAGCGGAGACTCCTCAGGAAGTTCGATATACGAATCCAAGACGTCAGGGCAACGGCTTATTTAGAGACGAGTAAAGGCTCGCGCAGACTAGGGCGGGCCGCACCGCAGCGCATCAGAAATACGCAGAAATACGCCTAGTAAGCGATCCGCCAGTACGAAAATTATGTGGAAAGATTTTTGTTATGCGATGTTGCCCGCCCTAGTCTGCGCGAGCCTTAACAGTTCACTGTCCTGGCACCTCCCGATGTATGCTAGTATCTTCTAAGCGAAAGTGCTGGCGACCCTGAAGGCTTGCCAGATAATGAACTTGGAACCTACACAAGGATGTAGCAGCTTTGGAATTTTCGTAGATAGCCAAGCCTCTTATAAAAGCTCTGGATTCAGTAATGATGCACTCCAAGCTAGTGGAGCGATGGGAGCTGAGCTAAATAGGCTTGGTAGAAAGCACAACGTGACCGCTTTAGCTAAAGCCAGGCGGCGCCCTACATAAAGCAGTTACCTACGTTCTGGAATACCTAAAAGGGATCTACGAACTGGCTTCCTAAATTCCACAGGATCGCTTTAGGCATCCGTCACACCCGACCAAACAACCACTGAGTCCAGGTACATTATGGCAACGGCAAACGGCGCGTCAAACCGCTAATTGGATCTCTGGTTGCACTGGGGCATCACGGACTTTGGTAATACAAAGGAGATTCCAGGGCTTGTTCACCCACTTACGTAATTATTACTTACCGTGCTCCTATTAGTATAGAATTATCATCCTGATCCAAAACTTTAAAGTAATCTGTACTGTTGCCAAAGAAAACCGGTAGTTTCTCTTGTTCTGCAGTAAATTAATAATAATGATTTAAATAGAATATTTTCCACAAGCAATAAAATAAAGTACTTACCAAGATTTATGTGGAGTTTTGGTTGTGAATCTGGTGCCCATGCTTCTAGTATCGATATAAGTAAACTCATTAAACAATAAATAAGGCCTAATTTTATGCAAGCCATTTTTTAATTTCTTTTAATTTCTATTTCTATTGAAGCTAAATAATTGAGCTGTTTTTTAAAAAAAAAACCCGTTTCTGTGCCAGTATTAAAAAAACAGAACTATATCTAAGTGTCACTATTTTCAGTTAGAGTGACACGATTTTTTGGATGAACATATTTGTTCGTAAATTGTTCATTACTTAAATCGGCTAGAAGAAACATAGGGAAGACGGTGGTGTTATAACCTCTCCGTATACGCAGAATGGAAGTAGCAAGAACAATTTTCTGTTCGCCTTATTTTGGTTTTATTTTTTAATCTCAAGATAACACCACAAATTGGCGGGAGGCTATATGATGGCTTGCTTGTATCTGCAATGGTGGTTGGTAATTGCACGTGCCGCGTTGGTCGCGTTGATACGATTTTATAGACGATGATGGTACATTACATACGATTTTAATATAGCTTTATCTAGAGGTGTAAAACAAAGTGGACCACAACGAAGAGACGACGCTAGCAGCGTTAATGACGGATGAATATGATAGTAAGAAGAATGATAACAATTCCGACTTCTTGTTGGTTGATAAGAGAAGACTTCTTCTTATGTCGTGTAAATTGAATTTTTCTTAAAGAACTGTCTCGCTATCCTCTGTACTCTACTTCGTTGTTTTTATTTATGTTATTATTCTTGTTTGTAGATACGAGGTTATCACTTTTGCAATCTCTAAATCGTCAATGAAAAATGTTTGTTGTTGCATATTATGTAATCCACGAAGTGCTCAGACGTGTGCTACACATTTCCGGGTTGCTGTTTGTTAGTTAAGTGGTAATTTCGCATGTAGATTATGAAGAACCGGAAATGATATTCTGGAAATTAGAAAAATAAAAATGGGGTTAGAATAATAATAGCGATTTAGCTGGATTTAAATGCTTGCGATAAAAGTTAAGTCATATGTGTTTTTTATAACAAATGTTTTTCTTTTTGGCAAATTTTTCTTTGTATTTCAATTCTTAAGAAAGTCTTCTACCCTATTTTATAACAGACATCTTTATTATTTCCGGTTATAAAATAACTTTCAATCAAAAAGAAAATGACTCAGTTAGAAACTCCTTGAGTGAAGAATGGACGAACGTTTCTTTAAATTCGACAAAACGAATGAACGGACGACATTTTGCCAGTTCATTTGTTTTGTCAAATTTACAGAAACGTTCATCCAGGAAGTTTTTAACGAAGTCACCTTCTTTTTGATTGAAAGTTATTTTATGATAATTTATTATTAATAAATCACAAATTAGATAAAATACAATGTACGTAGGCTGCAAAATTTTATAATAATAATAAACTAAGCATTTTCTATTCGTGATAAGTATTAAAAAAAAGTGAAAGCTGCTATTAGGATACTATTGATACTATTTTCGAATATTTATCTCTGCTTGCGGGTTGTGTTGTCACTGTGTACTATTATGGCGTGCCAAAAATAAAGTTAAGCCATATTATAAAGACATTTTTAATGCGATTCAAGACGAAACAGTGACAGCTGCAAATATCTCCGATTTCATCAACCCATGCGACACAACCATGGGCGCGTCATCATTATCGTCATTTACTGAGTTTCCATGGGAGTCGAGTTGAGTTGTGGTTGAGTTGAAATGACACTTCAACTCAACGATTAACTCGATGCGTTTCCATATCTGCCTTCCGTCTTCCTCTATCTTTTTCCATAAATTAATTTTGTTATAGATTTTTCTTTAAAGGTATTTATTAAATAGAAAGAGGTGCGACATTTTCAGTTTTTGTACCTTTGCTAGTGTGTCATTTTTAGTTGCATGCGTGAACTCAATTCAACCTACCCATTTTCGTTGAGTTGAGCAGAGTTGAAAACCTTTAACGAAAACTCTTAACTCATTCTGTTTCCATGACGTATAACTCGGGTTCAACTCTGGTTGAACTCTCATGGAAACTCAGTAATTGTCACTGGCACTGCAGCAGCAGCATAAGGAAGTGTTTCTGCAATTTATGCAAATTTTTTCTCCGTTTTTTTTCTTTTTTGTTATCATCAGTTTGATTTAGTGACAGTTTATTTTGAAATTAGAACTCGAATCATCAGCAGTCAAGTTTTAATTATTGCTTTACAAACAAAACAAAAAATTGTACAAAAATAAATAAATTAATTAAAAAAAAGCATTTTCGCGTTGTTGTAAAAATAGATAGAACGTAGGTAGAGGTAGAAGGAGAAGAGATTAAGAGCAACTTGCAGGGCTTACACATGAGAACAAAGAAAGATATTAAGTATCTATATCAATATCTATCTATATAGAGGAATGTTGACGAATGCATTAATGAGGGTGGATTAATCACCATCCTCTAAGCAAAATATTTTAGGTGTTAAATGTTATTATATATAGAGCATAATTCTTCTTTTTGTTTATTGAGAATTCATCTAAACTCTCAAATCATTCTACATAGTGCCAATCGTATGGTTATAGTCACATCATGGTATAATGTTTAGATCGAAAGATGGAAGCACCATCCCCTCAAAATTAAAAATAAGTTTGGGTAGTGCTGGACAGGAAGGGATGAATTGTGCGTTTAAACTCTTGTTGGATGAATTCGTAAATGTTAACCGCAAAAAATTGTTCCACTATTCTATTATTGATCAATTTATAAAGCAACTAACACGTTGTAGTAATCCAAGCAAGCATATAGTCTGGTATGACCGGCAAGCAAACTTCGATTTCAGTGGAACAGTCGCTGTGGTTAAGCTGCTGACAGAAACAGGCGCAAACGCCGTGCGGGCAATGACAGAGAGAATAGAAGTAGTGTATTCAAATGCGCACTAACGAAATGCAGATTTACGCTACGCACACACCGCGCAAGTTGCTTTACTTTCTGCGCGTTGCCGCCGCGTAGTGTCAAGAGATGTTTGTGTTTTGAGTCGTGTTTTGGTGGTGGTGGGCATATGTTTGAAGTCGTGTGTTGGTGTTGGCTGTAATAGCAAATTTGTTGAATTTTATATTGAATGAAAATCTTTATTTTTCCAAACTGGGGTAATTAAATTAGCACCTAAAAAAAAGACAAGTCCTGTAGGCTAGAAAAATTATATGTAAATCATTCAGGTTTTTCAATTTTTTTCCTATCACGTCCACTTGTCACTTTGATTTCGTTGTTGTGTTCAAAGTCGGAGCGCGCCGCCGACACCGCAACATCATGTCAGTGAAAAGTCGCCACATACCGCGAAGCCAATGTCCGCACCGCCTTTGCGCCTGTTTCTGTCAGCAGCTTTAGGCCTACCCTAAATGGAAAGTGAAGTGAAGTTAGGTACCATTGCATATGAATGAATGAGAGTGACCAAAATGGAAGTGAAGTGGAAGTTTATTTTCGAAAAATTTCGAAAAGTCATTTAGAGAAGTAACCGTGCGGTAAGAACCGCACAAGAAGTAAACAAAAGTTAAGAAAGTAAGGCTGTTCACTTGCTACACTTCTTATGAACTTTTCATTTTGGTTTATATATCAATTTTGAAAGAAATTTCGTCTACTTCACTTCTACTTCACTTCTGCGTTACTTTTCATTTAGGGTAGGGCTGTAGTAGGGATACTGTTCTTGCCAGAGCTATACTACATTCCTCAATGAATATTTTTGTGAGAATTAAATGAAGCTCTACGTCATATAGCCAGACGTCCTAAATAAAATGACTTTCGGAGTTTCCAGCATATAAAAACGTGCGAAAACAAGGCGAAATTGAATGTAGGGTTTAGATTAAACGATATATCCAGAACTACCTTAATTAAATGTCCAGAAAAGAAACTTAATTAATTTTTTTAGAATTAATAGCTTTGTGTTGCGCCTACTCGGATTAAGTTTCTAGTCTGTCCCCGCTATTAGATACAGTATAAAGTCGACAATGTCTCCACGGCAATCGTATAACCGCAACACCAAATCAAGGCATCGTGAAAGTTTTCCTCCAAAAAATAGTTGCAGGATGCGTGTGAATGTAGAGATATTCATAATGGTGGAAGTCACTAATAATAACCAGAAGCAGTAGCTAGAATTGAGTTTACGTCTCAAACTGTCATCAAATGATGACTAGACGTTACTAATGATGCGATATCCAGGAATTTTTTTGCTTTAGCGCATTCGAAATGATATGACTCATTTGGTGAATACCTGCACGTTAGGCGACTTGTTAATTTTAATTCGCGTGTAATAAGCTTATATAAATACCAAAGTTATTTAATTTAAATATATAGATGAAAATTGATAATGATACATTTCGAAGATCAGAAATATCTGTTTCCACTTTTGAAACATTTTTCTCCACATTTTTTATGTAAATCTGTTTTGCCACAACAATCGCCCGTCTGGGGTCAATTCATTAACTTATAATATTCACAAGTGTTCACTTAAATATGTTAATTGAATTTTATATAAAGAAAAAAGAAATTTGTTTACAGATTACTTGCCACTTGCCCATTCAAAGCAGTGTAACTCCAGGTGGAAATATTTAATTTTTTTGTTTCTCTGAATTACCTCTGTAAATGCCAGACCTAATTTTCATTGCGTAAACATTTTTTTCTTTAATGTTTCACAAAGCAAAAAGGAAATGTGTGTTACATCGAGAAAGATTTTTGCTGTTGCTGATTTTAAAACAACGTGATTTTTGTGATTTTTGATTTTTTAATTAAGATTAATAACAATTTACTAAATATTTTTTTCGTGTCATCTTCGTGTATTAAATGTTAAGAAGAATTTTGATGAGAATAAATTAAAAAATAAATAAATAAAAGAATCACATCAAAAAATCTCTCAACTCCAAGCTAAAGTGTGAAAATTAACTCTGATTGCATGTTTCCTCCTATTGCGAGAGTTTTTCATTTTATATACAACAAAACTAGACTATATCATACTTTCAATTGTTAAAACCTCTCCAGAAAATCTTCATGTGCTCAGTTAAATATGTTCGTTGTTGCCTCCTCCTTGTCCCCCTTCCACACCATTCCGGTGGCAAAAGAAGATATCAAGAAGATAAATAATTGCTCATTTCCGAAATAGTCACTGGGATCTATTAAATTTTATTGTGCCGGACTAAAAATAAAATGTGCGCCGTCGTGTACATACACAATTGACTGGAATTTAAGGAAATTTGTTTATTTGGTCAGAGAGTAGCCATAAGACTCTCACATTATATATATGTATATACGATCATCTTTGGCCAACATGTATAGGCAGAACAGCACGATGGAATGCATTATAATTTTTTGTGAAGGAATCTAGTAATTAATATGCCATCCGGATATATATCGCCAAAATAATAACAATAATAGCAGTAGTAACAAGCGCCAATATGGAGAAATATATACAAAAACCAAAATCCACATTTGGTGTACACAAAAATATTTGTGGCATATCTATATTTGAAATAAAATAATATAAGTTATTTCTTTCCAATATTAATTACAAAAAACATCAACAAGCAATCTTTGAGAGTCAACCAGGTTGTCTTTATTTTTAATTCTAGATAAAGCAGGGTTCGCATGATTTAAATCGTTTGATTTAAATCATTGATTTAAATCGTGATTTAAATCAAATGATTTTTTCATTCAAATGTTTGATTTAAATCAGGATTTAAAAAAATCACGATTTTTTAACAAAAATTAATCAATATCATATTTTTAGAGTAATGCGATTTTACTGTTATATTCTTCAGTCAAGTTCACATTTAAAGTAGTGTGGTTAGTGCGAATCATCGATTAAAAAACATGAATTCATACGAACAAGAAAAAAAATCGCTTTATTAAAAAATTCAAAAAGTAATTACTAACTGAATGAGCACGCACGAAGCGCAAACTGCTCTAGTAACGTAAAAACAATTTTTTATATGACATTTTTGCAATAAAATAAAACCTGATTTAAATCACGATTTTTTTGATTTAAATCAAAAAATCCGATTTTTTTGATTTTTTTTAAAAAATCGTGATTTTTTCGAACGAGATAAAGCACGATTGCCCCCCAAAGTTATTTTTATCTCTATTTTTTATGTTTCTTTGTTTAGCACAAATTAGCACCTACGAGCACATAATTGGACCATTCCAGTTTTACTTTATTATCATCACAATCAATGTCTGGGCCGTACAGAGAAAACAAACATAATTAGTTACACAAAAACACATTTTTTAATAATAATATATATTTCTCCTTCCTTTATTCAACACCCTTTCAAATTCCAGAAATGAAATATCAAAAGAAATCTTGTGATAATGCGATTGCCGCAGCCAGCGTAGATAGAAAGTTTACAATTAAAAAAATATATAAATAAATATTAAGCATCGTATATGGAAATGTGGATTCAAATTGGCGCCATTGAAAATAGTGCTTGGAATTTAAAAACAAGATAAAAAAATTATAATAAAATACACAGCCCAATTTTCACAGGGTATCAGACCTTGGATATATCAAGCCGAATGGTGTACAGAATTATAAAATTAGCTTAAAGCATGCGGACGAGAAAGAACTACACTTATTGAAATTGAATTTACAAAGAAACAAAAACCAAGGAGAAAAGAAGTAAAAACTAAAATAAAAATTCATTCAGAATATTTAATCGGAAAGATTGAACCGAGAAAACATTTTTATATATAGTTAATATAGGATTTTATGCTCATTGTTGAGAAGAAATAGCGTCATACTAAAATTCAATAAACATTTGTCATTTTCCATAGAGGTAATCCAGATTTTTTTTGTGTGCCGCTGCTGCTGTTGTGCTACTGGAT
The DNA here is from genome assembly GCA_963855945.1 of Thereva nobilitata. Lineage (NCBI taxonomy): Eukaryota > Metazoa > Arthropoda > Insecta > Diptera > Therevidae > Thereva > Thereva nobilitata. The sequence continues at coordinate 18,542,522 of OY979699.1, read as the reverse complement.
ATGTGGATATGTTGTTGTTGTTCGCACTAGATATGGCATTCATTAAGAAGGCAACTTGGCCTGTTGCTTATTATGTGGTGACAGGAATTAAATTACATAGAAAAAAAGAATTATATATTATAAATTGGAGGATTGTGTTGGAAATAATTGCTTTCCTTACAGAAAAAAAATAATAAGGTTTTATTATCGCACCTAATCTCGATACTGGTTACTAAGTGTTGTATAAGTGTTTGCTTTATTACAAGAGTTTGTGTGGAAGCTGTTCCAGAACAGAACAGAACAGATTAAAAAAAACTAAGCTTTATGTTCGTTTTTGGTCAAGCACATTCCTTTTTTGAAATTGATTACTAAAATCGGTCAAAGGAAATCAATTGCGTAGTAATTTATACAAATCCTAAATGGAAAAAGGTTGTCACTTAATTAAGGCTGTCTTTTCAGTAGTTGCGAATTGACGAATAATTGTCAAGGAATATACACGAAGCTTTTACCATAAACATAAATGGCAACTGTCGTGTCAATATGTAAATATTTTGGTTGCATTTCATTTTAAATAATAATTTGGTGTGACACATTGTAGATACATTAGATACAAGAACGTCGAAACAAGAAGTATTAGAGTACATATATATTTGCTCACTTTTCATTTAATATAAAAAGCGTAAAAATTGTCTATCCCCGTTGAACCAGAAAACTCTTAAGCTACATTTTTGTGTGTTTATTGTATGCTATAAAAGCCGAGCAAAATATCTCGTCTCCAGAGCTGGATTCTATCTCAATCAATGGTCACGTCAGTCAGGTTCCTTGGGACCATTCAAGTATTACGTAAGCACCAAAGGGGGGTGGGGGGTCTTTGCTTTGCTTATTTTTGATGACATGGGGGCGGGGGGGGGGTCTGGATGGTGATTACGTGAGCAATATTTATTTACTTATTTTTTCTGATTTTTTTGCAAAAAATTATTGGATTTTGATTTGAACAAATTGGCAATCCTACTTGTCTGTCCTCGAAAGTAAAAAGTATGTGCAGGCATTCCCCGAAATTATTGATATTACGGCGGTGTTTTATTGTTAAGGTACTACTACCGGGAAAATTTTTCAAAAAATCGATTTTTTTTTCTTTTCATTTTACGATTCCTTATACTATGAAAAATAACCTACTTAATTTTTATAAAGAAATTCGTAATAGAAAAAAAGTTACAGCACTGTAGGTTACTACTACGTGGAAAAATTTCAAAAAACTTTTTTTTCCATTTTTCGTTTCCTTACACTATGAAGAATAACCTACTTCATTTTGATAAGGAAATTCGTAATAGAAAAGAAGTTACACCACTGTAGGGTACTACTACCGGGAAAAATTTCAAAAAACCGATTTTTTTTTGATTTTTCGATTCCTTATACTATGAAGAATAGCTTAGTTCATTTTTATAAAGGAATTCGTAATAGCATAAAAGTTATAGCATTTTATAGTCGACCGCCTTCGTAGTGTAAAAACCATAAAAGAAGACAACGTGTGTCCCATTCTCTCTAGTTGTTTGAAAGCGCAGCGTTTTCACTCAAACAACCAGAGCAAACGGGAAACTCATTGCCTTCTTTTATGGGTTTTCCTCTAGTGTGATTTGGACTCTCCGCAGCTACCTCGCGCGCTCCAGCTTTTTATCCCCACTCTCTAAAATATCCGTTTCTTTTATACTTATAATTTTCATTCTTGTTTCTCATATACGTGTTTAGTTATAATTTGATCGCCGCATTTATATCTAAATAAAATGGGTCCGTATTATCGAGGAAGACAAATGCAAAAATCGGCCGCCATCTTGAAACCGCCATCTTTATTTTTGCATTGTCAAGAAAACTACGCATGTGTGCAAAATTTGAAGTTAATCGATTTCAAATGGTGGGTGGCATTAATAATTTTCTACTCAATAATGACGGACTCCCATACAAACTTTCATACCCTATTTCAACTCCTTAAAGCCTTTATTTCGGGAGAAAAATTAGCCTATGTCCTTCTCCAAGGTCTAATCTATCTCTGTACCAAGTTTAATCAAAATCGGTTAAGCGGTTTAGGCGCGAAAGCGTAACAGACAAACAGACAGAGTTTATAATATTAGTAGGGATAAAGCGAACCAAAACATTAAACACGTTTTTCTTGAAATTGCATTTTTTCAGCTGAGTGAAAATTAATCTCAGGATCTACTGAACCAATTTAAAACGCGTTTTTCTTGAAACAACATTTTTTCAACTAAGTGAGAGTTAATCTCAGGATCTACTGAACCGATTTTAATAAACTTGGGTGCGTTTTGTTTGTTAAGGTATACCCTTTTGTAATTTACCACATTTTAGAAAAAAAATTAAGAAAAAAAAATTTGGGAAGTGAAAAAGGGTGAAAAAAAATGCAATTTTGTCAAACTTTTTTTCAAACTTTCACCATTTTTTTTTGTTTTTAATTTTTAACTAATTGTGGTAAATTACAAGGTAAGAAACTTTCCTTTATAAAATCCCGTTCGAATTTTTTGTTGCAAACTTCTCAATTCTGAGATTATCTCTCACTCATCGGACTATCTCTTTTTTGAGCTCTTGACTTCAGCGCCCCCTACCTTATTGGCAAAAAATAGAATTAAACTAAAACATTTTTTTTATTACCTTTAAGGACTAATAATGTTATAAAAAAATTTTTCTTGATAATATCTAACATAGCGGCTGAGAAAAAAATTTTCCGGTAGTAGTACCTTAAGTAAGAAAGAACCGAAGTAGGGAAATTACCGCGCGCGCTATTCACTTGTCTAAATTTGTTCGGTCTCATTTTGGTTCGGTTCGTTAGATATCATTGGATATGACGTGTATATGCATATGATATGACTCACAACTCCAAAAGTTGGTAAGATAGAACCATCGTTTTTACCATCATAGATAGGTTCTGCGTTCATTGGTACCTTATTTATGGAAATAGGTTATACTGTTACAAAAATACAGGGTGATATGTAAAACTCTATCTTTGTATAGTTCTGACCGTATTACTCAGAACGGGCAAAGATATCGAACTAGGCGCCATAGTAACTTCAACTCAAAAAAAAACCTATCCAACGACGTATTACCAAAATTCACCAAACCAAAATTTCTTCTTTCTAATTCTTCTTTCTTTATAGTATATAAATTCCTTATTTCTAGACCAATGAAAAACAATAAAGAAACCTGAACAGATTTTAAAAAAATATATACCAATGTTTACGTAAGCATAGGAGGGGGAGTAAGAGCTTTGCTTACTTTTGCTGACAAGGGGGAGGGGGGCTTAAAAATTACTAAAATTCTGCTTACGTAATACTTGAATAGCCCCCTTACCCTGCGCAGCCACCACCTTATGTTTCGTCTTCATTTAAACATGGCTCCAGTTTATTCTGAGATTTTTTCGTTCTTGTTTCCTGTGGTTGCTATTAAAATCTGGTTCATGTAGTTAGTTTAAAAAAATTGAGATAATAGTTCCAATTTGATTGCCTTTAACAGATTTTTTATTAGTTTAAACAAATTTACCCCTTTAACAAATCGCTCAATCACGTCAGGCGATTTAACACTGCTACTGCCTTTATAGCAATATATTAGGCGGAATTTTTTTTAGTTTGGAATTTGATGCATAGAGATAGATGTTTTTTTATTATTAAGGATCATTCATTAGATTTTAATTGAAGAATTGAATGATTTTAGGTTAAAAAGACAACAACCTACCATTGACCATCTTTGTTATATTTAAACAACAAGTGAAAGCGGGTATTTTCTGACTTTTGCCGTCTGTCTATCTTCAATTGTAATAAAAACATTTAAAAATATAATCGAATCACGCAGTCTGCTTTCCACAGTAAAATAAGGTGACTATGCAACAGAATACCATACAAGTGCTGCTGCTGCATAGTGAAGGAGAATGCACGGCCGACAGTGGGGCTCACCCTTGGAATTGTCATGCGCGCATATATAGCACTCCAAAAATAACAAAAAAAAACACCTAACAAAAACTAGAAGAAGTAATATGTGTGTACGCGAGCGCGCAATACTTGTGCCACCCCACCTCTCAAGCCCAGCGCAGCCGTTTAAAAGAAGGAGTTGTGTGAGCTGGTCGAGCCCGATTAGCTACAAGAAGTTAATCCAAATTTAGATATATGGACGGAAATTAAATTGCCGCTAGTTCTGGTTGCTAATAAAACGCGCGTGCCCAAGCACAAGCTCTAGATCAATGAGGGTAGCCCCATAGAAGAGAACTGGAGCGAAGTGAAGGGGCACATACAAGAAGGGGAGCTGTGAGTTGTGCTGTGTGTGTTTTTTTTCTGAAAGAAAAACGCCAGGAGGCCTTAAAGTAATTAGTCTGATTTTAGTTCATTGCATATTGTAGAATAAAATTGAATTAAAAATTGAGCAATTGAAGAAGGAGAACAATTTTAACTTCAGGCAGTTTCTTCCTTTTTATTTTTTTTATGATTTCTTCATAAACTCATTTCTATTTACAGATGAATAAACATTATTCAGCGATTCTATGATAAAAAACGACCCTTAACCCCTTCTTTTAGGAATGCACTATATAATAATAATTGTACACAATTTTGGTTGTACATAAAATATTTTTGTAAAAACCACGGCCCATTTATTATAATAAATTATTCATTTAATTAAAAATTCGTAATTACTCGAAAACAACCAACAAAAAAAAGAAAAAAATCTTTTTAACGGCAACTTGTAATTAAATTAAAGAGAAAGTAAGGAAAAATGTTTAATATGTTAAAAAAAGCCGTACTTTAAGTTTCCATTACTTGTAAGAAACATTTAAAAATATGTTTATATCATGTAACAGTGTATCTGGTGAAAAACGTTTTACTCAATTTCGAATTTGAAATATGTAAAAACGATTCTCTACATTCAAAAGAGACACAGAAGGTGAAATTACATTATTCACGTAGGTTTAAATAATGCTAATAGTAGGTGTGTGAACTGAATGAATATATCGTCCCTTTTCCACCCCCATATATAACTATATATGTATACATAATCTAACGTGCATATATGTATTGTCATCAAAATTAAAGCACAAACCGATTTCATATCGTCCCACATTTTATCATTAATTTTTTATTAATGTACGACATATATGGGCCATGTAGGTTAATCATGATTAACCAAAACTTGTAAGTCAGTATGACTAGCACTTTCTTCTTCTTGTGGTATTAAAAAAATATTTATACATATAATAAAGAAAATAGCACATATCGCTTTGTCAATGGTGACACGATGATTATGATGTACTGTACACTATTCGTAGTTGTTTACGTTATCTCAACTGATATGAAATTTGTTGTATGCTAATAAATTCACCTCCTATATACAATTTATTTATTAATGCGTTTTTCTGCTTGGTTTCGTAAAATTCGATTATATCGCCTACACCTCACACACATAGTAATGGTGCTATGATTGTGAAATGGAATTAATTCCATAGCATGTCTACATTATTTATGTGTATAACACGTGTCTCAAAATTGCGAGTAGAAATCGAATTTCTCGGTCTAATCTTGAACCCAAAACTCAACTGGAAGTCGAACAAGGAAAGGATAAACAAAGCCTGTATAGTTTTCTACCCCACCTTCACACCAAACACCTAGCCTAGGTCAGTAGACAGAGGGATTCCGGACCCTGGACCTCAAAACGTTAAGGTCATAATATCTTGAACTTGCTTGAAGGTTAATTGCTACAACCACGGACTACCTTCCCCTAGAGAAGCCTATTTTTGCCACAAAATAATTCACAAATGAGAAAAGAAGTACCTACTGTCAATGGAAAGAACACTATCGATTCAATCTTTCTTGCCTCTTGTCGAATGAAGTAATGAACTAGACGAAATTAATGAAACGAGACATTAAAATTAATTTTCAAAACAATCAAAGACTATATTTTAAGACGGAAGAGGAGCATCTGTGTCACAGATTTAATTTACTTTTATCAATCATCACAAGTATCTCTTTTCTGCGTATTAATTTAATCTTTTGATTAACCATAATAGCATCTCTCGCAAATACAATAACAATAATAAATCGCACATCGCAAATATTTTGTTAATGATTCATCTGTGGGTACATTGAGAAACTATATTCATTCTAAGAAATAAAATAATTTCGCGTAACTTTGAATTGAATTTCCGCATAAAAACATTTAGAGGCAATCTTTCCTCTATGATATGTCTATAATATCTCTTAGCAGTTTAAAAGCCCACTCTAGTTAGCAGGAAAAGAGCGAAAAGAAAACATAAAATCTAATGCAGTTATTTATAGTGCAAACCTATATATATATATATATACAGTATTGGCCAATACTAAAACACCCCCCTTCAATATTTCATAAATTTTTTATTTATTTTACTATATATATGAGAGTGTGTAATACCGACGCCCATATTTTCTATTTCATATTTCTACGTGAATGGACCTCCACGTTGGTTAATTTTCAACTACTCTTATCCCACATGCCCCTCATCGTCGTCCGATTAAGCCCCCTTCCGATCCTCATGTTCATTATCAATCTCGATAGTATCCAACTTGTCTCACTTTTTTCTTAGAATATCATTTACAGAAAACAAAAAAAATAGAAAAGAAGAAAAAAATAAACAAATACAACAACTGGTTAATAGCGTATATATATAAATTTTTATTTAGTAAAGCGAAGAATTATAAAAAAAAGTTAACCAACGAACAAAAACCCGTTCAGGTAGAAAAAGCCAGGTAAGATAAAACTTGTTGGTAGTAAAATACTGCAACAGCAACATATATGTATATATTTATATATACAGTATTGTAATTCGTATAATATCCACACAACGCCATAGAGGAAAAAGGCGAAGTTTCCGAGCGGCGTAAAAGTAGCAGCAACAGCAACATTGGTACAAAATACAGCATATATATGCCGAGTCTCAGATCAGTGTTTCTGGTCCGGTTTTTCCCTTATGCTTTAAAGCAAAAACTAAGAAAAGAAGCATAACACATAAGAAGAAAGGAAGATAAAAAACGGACAACCACACTGGCACAAAACAAGTTGGTCGGGTAAATAAATATATGCAATGCTGTGCGCGACGAAGAGTGCGGGGGGCTTCAACATAAAACAGCACAACAACAACAACAACAAAAATGAAGTATTACATCCACACACAGATAAAGTTGAAAAACAACTTTTTCCTACCTGGGATACCTGGGCGGCAGGTTTGGTTTCTAACTGCATGAATCTTAACCACCAAAACATAAGCACACAGTTGGTTACAAAATTTTAATCAACACAAGCACCACCTTATATGAATCGCAAAAATTAAGGTTTCTAACTAAAACCTACAACATGAACTTATTTTTTGGCAGTTTCTAGTTAAAATATATTGAGGAGGATGAGAAGTGGGGCTAGGGAACAGTTATCAATTTAAAAAAGTTCTTATCTGTTTTTATTCGCCTTCCATTACTGAAAGCCTGCTTATGAGTTGGATGAAAGCGGAAACCTGTTCACTGTGTTGCTTGAATTTCCGGAGATGCTTTTTATATAGTAGAACGATATCATCTCCAAACTAGAAGGTGTGTCTCTCTTAGTTTTCTCCTTCTGATTAAATTATTTTTTTTAAACTTGTCCTTTTTCTTCGGCATTTTAAATGGAATTGAAACTGATAGCATGAAGCATTTGCTATGAATAAAACGTTTACGAAGTTTCTGTATTATGCACTTCAAATATTCCTATCGAATTTTTCTAAATTAGCTTTTATTAAGATTACATATAATAAAAAAAACTTACATATGAAGCCTATACCCAATAGATTGTTTAATGGAGAATGCTTGAAAGCTATAAAAATTAAATAAGCCGCCTTCAAAGAGTACTAACATTCCTCCCATGAATAGACTTACTAGCTTCTGCTTGGCTCGATTTCTCCTTTGACCGACACTGCTATAACTCAATGAAAAGGACAGCTTTCCTCAGGACTAACGAGATGTACACGTTCTTCAGAGACGCAAAGAAATCCACTGGGCCCGAATTGACAAATTTCTTCTCCAGAGTTTATCCAAATGGTTTAAAAAACGAGGCCAAAGCCGTACCATCTCTAGATGCCATATTACCAAATTTGACAACATATACTTTATGTCTCAATACACGCTGTATTCTGGAGCGTTTGCAGCGATTCGACACACGAAATTCCATTTGAAACACAAGACAAACTCCTTGTTCTACAAATTCTAATGTAAAAATCGTGGACTACTTAAAAGTATGATTAAAATAAACAGCTGCTGTGAACACACTAAGAGACAGATGGTACTCAAACTCCGTGTGATAGCTCTGTACAGGTATCAGCTTACAGGAAAAAAAATGTTAGCAACATCTTTTACGACCGTATCTTTTAAATGATAAATTTCGGGTACGCAGATACACATAATGTATATAAAAAGAACGAAACGAAAATCGCAACAAAAAAATTCATTTAAATAAATTAAGATAAGAACAAAATAACAAAAAGAGCATATTCTTAAAGATAAAATCTTTAATAACGTTCTCCAAATTTTGTGATTATAAAATTAGAGTAACAAATGCCTGGGAAAATGACCCCTTGTACTGAACTCTTTTTTCTTCTTCGTCTATCTAATAAGCATACAAATTTTAGCCGCTATTTGAATAGATTTTGTGTGACTCCAACAAAAAAAACTCGATCATAGAAGAAGCAAAGCAAAAACAGTTCGTTAGCACACATAGAATAAACAAATTTCTTTAAGATGTTGTCCTAGAAGTAACAGCGAAAATCATAACGATAGAAGTTAATATAATGATGATAGAGAGAGGATAACAGAGCGCAACATTGTCGAAGGTATATCTTGTACACTGTGTATATTGCCAGGATTGCTTCCTCATATTACCTGAAGAAAAAGTAAATATTATTACCCCAAAAACCAGTTCTAGAGAACGGGATTACATTTACGAAACGGTTTTGTATGTATTATATATCGAGATTCGCTTTTATATAAGTTTTCGTTCCATGCTATTCAGGTTTTGCGCAAAATACACTAATGGACACTGAAAACAAGAAAAACCACCCCGAAATATTACATTCCCTGCTGTGAACATTTTATTATGATTATTATTTTGGTATGAGTGTACGTGCAGATGGCACAGGTGTAATCAATGCAGATTTTTTTTTGTTATATAAATAAATATATAATGAATAATATTGTGTGCAAAAAAAGTCAGGCGCTTTATCAATGGTTTTACCATGTTAGGTTAGGTTAAAGATTTAACGATTAGATAACGATGACTATATATCGAAAAGGTACTCTCCTCTCTATACCCTTGGAGGTCACCCATTCGCCTAGCATAGGGCGATTAATTTAAATTAGCTATGACTCACGAGGGAAAATTACTCATCGCTGCACGCTAGCTGTAAAAGGTTGAGTAGCTATAATAAGGAGCAACAACAGCTTGGGAAATAAATATGTAGTCAGGGAAATTCCCTACACGCAATAAAAATGCTGTGCTTGATAGCAGACGGTAACCTAGCTGCTGGTAATGTTGGGTGTGATAAAGGAGCAAGCCAAAATAAACTCAAGCTCATGTCACAAAGTTTCGCAGTTTTTTAGATGGATGAATTCAATTGTGGCTGTAATAGAGGAAGAAAAATTTTTGATTTTGGTTGCGTGGGTGGGTTGGTTTTGTAAGCCTATTTTGGGGCACTTTTAAGTAAAAAAAATCAAGCTTAGGAGTCACCCTTCATACTACCAATCTGTCATGCCAATCAGGTCATGGTACAATGTCTAGTAGTAAACTTGATTTTGAAGAAGAGAAGAGACTAGGATAGGTTTAGTGATCTGGGCGGAAGATGACAATGAACTTTACGTAAAATGCAATCGGATGAGACTTAAATTAAGGAATTTTGAGGATATCTTTCATGTAATTCAGAAATCATCTTCATGTAAAACCTATTTACTAACATCAAAGCCATATTTTCTTGCAACAAAAACAAAAAATAGGTATTCAATTAATTGATTGAAATCCCCATTAGGCATAGGGAAAATATATTTATAATCACATTAACAAGTGACTAATTTACATTCCCGTTCTTTTTTTCATACTTTCCTATATAAAAACGGTAAAAGATTTCCTTATTTTACCACAACTATACACACCAGCATGTATAATCACCCAGGTAAGTAAAACAAGAGGAAATTTTCTACCGAGTTTGCTTATTTTTAAATGTGTTAAATTTCCACAGCAAATTACTATGCCCAACAGTAGTAGTAGGTTGAGGAGGTAACCACCGTCTTACCATCCTTGAAGTTGTTTCTTACATAGATAGTAAAAGAAAAATTATTATGAAAAACATAGTGTGTCGCAGATGCCACATGTTTCTTTGCTTGATGAAAAACCCGTTGGCATTGATGTGGCAGGTTAACACTAATTACGACACTGTAGCAATCTGGCGTACCTCTGTCTGATGCCAGCTGGCTGGCTATGCTTTATTGCTGTTGCCGCTTGTGATATTTTTGTTGTTGTCTGTTATTATGATTACTGTCCATTTCTCTTTAATTATTGCAAAATAATTGTTCCAATTGCCCACGGATAACAACGTTGCAGTCAGTCATATGTACATGGTTCTTTATAGAAGGCTGAGTTTGTACAAGGTTATGTATATTACATAGATACATATGGGGCATAGATTTAGTTACTTACTATAAAAGCCACATCAGCTCTTTTTTAATCGGAGACTTCACAAATCAGTGATTAATTGTAAACAGGCAAATGAAAGAAAAGAAGAACTGAAACAAATGAACAAAAACCTAAGGGATTTTTAATTTAAATACAGCGATTCGGTTCGTTTCTCATGTACTGGTCTGGATTTTTTTTATAGAAGTCCTCTATTCTACCCTCTCAGAATTAACATCATTTCTCAAACAGGCCAAGAAAATAAATATTGAAAAAAAAACTAATAAAGTCAACATAATAGGGAAAAAAATCTTGCTTCTCCCACAGGTTTCTTTTACAAAAATTTTGAACACAAGGATGTTATTGTTTTCATTGAAGGCACTGCGAGACCTTCAAAATTTTGTTCAATCCTCACGTTTAGGGAGCTCCGAAAATCCATTACAGCCGATAGAAGAGGCTTTAAATGTTTTTCAAAAAAAAATTCATTTCGGTCTGCTGAATTTGTGGTTCGTACGTGACTTTTCATTTAAAACAACACGAATCGGTTTTTAAAGGTTTATGGTCAACGCTTTTATAGTATTTTAGAGAAGTAGTAATTCATTTTTCTTTTGTGCTTAGTTGCTATTTTAAAGATTTTTAATTTAGGCAAGGATTAAATGTCAAAAATGATGACATTGAAAACAAAAGCAATGTCACAAAATTAATCAATGGTAGAGAAAGCCAAATTACTGCATTTATTTCTTAAACTAATTGAGAGCAGGTTTAAGTAAATTAAATCTACAGCGTCTAAACGTAATTTATAATTATTTACAACAATAAAAAGGAAATTTGAAGAACCCCGTCCAGCTGGGCGGCCATTCTACACAAAATAAAATGGTGAACAATTTGAAAGATATACACGTCAGATATTAAATTAAAACAAAATGCCACAAACTTTTGCTAATTATTAGTTAAACAATAAATTATTGAAAAAAATAAGAAATTAAGAAATTTTTAATTAAAAATTAAGAAATTTTATATACCCGTCTTTATTTTCCTTAATAAATATACAGCAACATTTAAACACTATAATTAATTAAAGAAACGCCCTAAAAACGTATTATTATTGATCACCAAACAATGTAATATTATTCACTTATTTTATTTAAAGAAGACCTCTTTTCACAATCAAAACACTACGTACGACCCGAAAAACGTAAACAAAAATATTCTCAAATTCAATTCATAACACACTCGTAAAATCCCCTTCGAGATTCTTTTTCATTTCTTACAATTTGAGTCTTTCTTTTTCTTATTATTATTTTACGCGTATTATATCACAGATTATGGATATACGAAGAAAACAAACGTAGTTTTTTCTTTAAATATTTCTTGATTATAAGGCCCACATACAAGAGGCGTAACCCTCGCACAGGCTGTTGTCGAAATAGTTTAGCAACATACTGCCGGCATTCACCAGCTTTTTCTTTTAGCGAAGTACTTCTTGGCCTTAAATATGAGCCAACGTCTGCGAGTATTCTTCTTTCAGTTTTGATATTGTTTTATCACTTTTCTATGAATGATTCTCAATTAAAACGCATTTGCTCCTTATCCCTTACTATATCCTTGCAAAGACAAGAAGAATATCCACAATAAAATAAAACACTAAAGGAAACGTCCAGTGTACCTAGGCCCTGAAGTAGAGTCATGACAGTCCACAAACGTTGAACAAAAATATTCACTGCCGAAGCATATACAACATAACACACATAAATACACAAGCCCCCTTTTTTTTTATCTTGATTTATTGTTGAGGCTGCACAAATTTATATATTTTTTATTAGAACTAACCCGAAACAAAACTGCCGCTAATGTTTTACAAACAAATAAACAAAATTCTAGTCTTTTTGCTTATGCAATTATAAATAAAATAATATTTTATTTTTAAAAATCAAACGAAAAAAAAGTATTTTAACAAAAACTTTTATGCGCGTCGTAACCCACAGGCGATCACGGAGTCCCAGCACTGACTGTGACTGGTCTAACTCCAATTAAACCAACTAAAAGTGCCATAATAAATGCAGCTTTTTTTGTGTTTAGCATAGCATTTATATCTTTTAGGACAAATGTAGGTAGACAAATGTAACATAATTAGGACATTTTTTGCAGCATAATTTTTGTATTTGCAAGGATATTTTTATTGATATAAGTATTATCCTTTTAGGATTACATTTACGTATTTTGTCCGGTTTAATTTCGGAAGTAGCTTAATACAAAAGTTCAGTTTAAATGGTCGCTTTATCACTTTTCGGGGGCTGTCATTTCAAATATTGTGTTTATTTTATTGAGGAAAAACGATTAAAATAAGGATTGTAACAGTAATAAATAGATTGTAACATGTACTAAAACGGAGCCATTATGTTTTGTAGAAGATACTTTAGCAAGTATGTGTATGTGTTCGCAATTACATTAGACCTAAACGAAAAAACAAATATTGTAGCAAAACTAGTACAATTTCAATATTCAACAAAGCTTTTCGATATCTGTCAGCGTCCAACCAGAACCACTGAACTGTACTGTACTGACGTATTGTTGGAGACGGGGACTTCTTTGAGCTTTGTTTTATTTAAAGCATAGAAAAAAAAAAATATATATATATATATATTTATTTATATATCTATAAGCATTTAAATAAGATAATAAATTGTGAGAAAATAACTGTGAAAGCCCCTTATAACAGTAATCGGTTACTAATTAACTATTTTGTAAATCGTCCATCTTGTATCTTACCCACATTCAAGATGCCACGAAAACGAAGAGCAGCAAAGCCATCAACTTCAAAATCATGCGGTGGGCCACCGGTAAATATTAATATAAAAATTAATACGTAAAAATAGATGTTTCTTTCTTGATAATGCAACTTGATTATTAATTAATATAATTATTTAGGCCGAGAAGAGGCCAACAAGACCGGAGCCAGAGCCGACATTGAAGGAGGAAATAGATCCCACTAAAACGATTATATTTATCGAGCATTGCCGTAGCTGAAACGTATTTAAAAAGCGAGCTGAAGATTTATTCACAGCTATCGCTAAAAAACTACCAAACCAAAAATTTCAACTTATCCGTAATCCTGGTAATACGTCACGTCACGGATCATTTGAAATTTCAATCGCAAAATATGAGGAGTCCTCCTCTGATGGTGGCGGAGGCGGCGTCGGTGGCAGCGGCGGCGGCAGCGACTCATCATTATCATCAAATAATAAGTGTTTAATTTGGTCTGGCTTAAAGAAAGGTCCTCCTAGAATGTTGAAATTCCCAACTGTTGATGATATATTGGAAGGTATTAAGGCAGCCATGGAGGGTGTAGACTCGACCACTTAAAAATATACATTATATATATATATATATATATATATATATATATATATATATATATATATATATATATATATATATATATATATATATATATATATATATATATATATATATATATATATATATATATATATATATATATATATATATATATATATATATATATATATATATATATATATATATATATATATATATATATATATATATATATATATATAAATAAATAAGAAAAGATAAGGATTTATTTTGTAATTTTTAAGAAGAAACAGTTTTCTTTAGATAGGGATTTAATGTAGTATTCATGTATGACCTGCAACAGATAAACCCTTAAGGGAGCTGTTGCGGCGAAGTTTTATTTTTTACTCATTTTTAAATTCCTTTATCGAAAACTAAAAAGAAATATTTGTGTGAAGCTTACAGTTTGTTTATTTTCCTTTTTTTTTGAAACCATGTAATAATAGGTGTGAAATAAATACTTTTGTTTGTACCCGTAAAAAAGATGAGTTTTACTTATTTTATCTCTGATCTTTAAATGTCATTTTCAGATGTTGGCTTGCCTATATTTCGCCTATATTTCGATAGTCTCGATCGCGCCGAATCGGAATTGAGGACTGAACCAAAGCGCGCCAAAAGGTCAGCAAGCTGCGAGAGGAAGCGCCATTCTACTTCAGAAAAAATTAACCAAGACAGTTTTATATTTAAGCCCACTTTATTTAAATTGAATAAAATCTCGTTACACTTCTTTGATTTCTCTTTTTTTGATTGATTTTTTTCTTATACATTTATTAATCAAAACGCAACTTCCTACCGCCTAATTTCTTAGCTCTAGTTTTTGACATATGGGTCATTAGAAAATATGTTCCTGGTAATATTAATACTAATAAATATATTTTCATAAATGTTGTCATATCAAATGTTAAATTCCACTTATTTGGCATATCTAATGATAGCCGTTTTGTCTCCTCAAAATATGGAATATTTCGCAGTATAATAATCCCCTCGCAAAGGATACCTAGTGGATATAATGGTATCCATAATGTGTATCTTAGCCATGTTAAGAAATGCACTTCCTTCGTTAATATATTCATGATATAATAAGGATATCTATGGAATAATGATGTTGCATTCATTTTATTAGTCATTTCCTGTTTGTTGTTTTTTTTGATTTACCTGACAATCTCAATTAAGCTCCAAACAAAGAACAAGTACAAAATAACTGGTTTTGTATGCATTCGCGGCTCCTGATCAACCATTGCGAATAGAACAAAACAACGGCCAGTTACTTGAAGGAATGGTATTAGGACGCTACCTTTTGTATAGCCGAACATTGGATGCATTACTTCAAGATATTGCAATAGTTGACAAAATTTAACAGCATTCCCAACGGATTCAAATGCATGTGGTATAGAATCGACACCATCACGATAATATAAAATGGATAAAACTAAGAATATGTATAAAAATCCAATAAACTGAGCAAAGTTATAAAATATAAGATAAACTTTTTTCCATGTTTCTGCAAATATAAATTATATATGATTATTGTTTTCAATTATATCAAGTATAATTAAAGTTAAACCTCTTGTATATCCATATTCTTCCTTTTCTAATTTCTCAAACATTCCAGGATAATCTTGCATAACATCGCGGGAAGTTTCCTCCTCAACATCATCCTCAGACCGCCAGCGATTAAAATCAACCTTAATTAATTAAAAACCGTTAATTATTAATGAAATATTAGTAATTGACTAATTAATAATCACACCTTAAGCCAGTGCGGCTTCTGTGGCTGTGCTGTTAGCCGTGGCCACCATCCGTTCTCGCATTTTTTTATTGTAAAATCGACATTGACATCGCTTACTTTACAAGTAGATACCTTTAAATATTTTAATATTCAATTATACATTCAAAATCATTTAAAATTAATTAAAATACATACATTAACATTAACTTTTGAATAAAATTTAATAATAAATTTATAATCACTTAAGCCTCTGGCACCCAAGCCACGGGTAGAGAATGTTAATGAATTTTCGCATATCTCTACATCAGGATCCTGTATAGGTATATAAAACAATCTTTAATTTATTGATTATATATTTATTAACAAACCTTAACATCCTTTAAATCAACTTTTAATGTTATTTGGTTTTCTGTTTGTGCCCAATAAACAAATGGGCTAAAAGTTTGCTTTGCACTTTCCATTATCTTAAATTAAACTATCATTTGTATTATTCTTACCGTATTATATTTTATTGTTTAGCCTATTTCATAATAATATTCACCGCATAAATATCTAGACAATTTTTAGTTTACTAATTGGGGGTTTTGGATTGTAAAATCTCACGATTTGGATTTGCAACTTCGGTTCATTTTTCTTATGGAAGAAACATCAACATTCTGACAGAAGATAATATCCCACCTTAAATGTGTGAAATTATGGAATTTATACTGTAAAAGCGCTCTACTAGATGGTACTATATGTAAATATCCCTTATCAGAGATGTTATTTAATAAAAATTGTTATTTCATTACTGTCTAATAAAATTAATTTATTTATAATAGTAAAAAACAAAACGCATTAAATTTTGTTCACCGGAGTTAGAAGTAAATTTTGTTTTAAACCAACATTAAAATGAAAAATATATCTATTGTAAGAAATTTAATTCATCAATTAATTAAAAAAAACTATTATGATTGGCTAAAACACATTTTGTTATTTTGAAAAAGCTCCATCTAGGTTTTAATTAGTCTGTTAACTATATTTTTTATTATATTTTACTTATGTATTGTGACAAAACTATATTATTTTAATTTAATAGTTCAATTCAGCTTTATAAAAATTATATATAATATTAAACAATATAATTTTAAAATAAAAAGTAAAATAAAGAGCTTTATTCCTTTGGACCATTGCTAAAAAGGACTGTGTTTGCTCTCATTTCCCAAAAGTGCTATCAGCACTAATTCAAAAATCTGGGGTGTGTACGATTATACAGCCGGAGTTGAGTTCTTGGAAGTGGAAGCGCTCTAGTGGAAGCGTCGCGAAATTGGACGTGTGTGGATTATTTTAGAATATAAACTCCGGTGAAAAAAAATAATTAAAAATATAATTCATTCAAATTTTTCTTCATAAATTAATAATATTGGAAATATTGATTTTAATATTAACTTCGGTATCATTTTCTCAATAATTGCATAAGGATAATTTCACATATTAAAGAAAGAAAAAAAAACAGAAAAGTAGTAAAGTTAAAAAAAAAGAAATTTATATACTTTGTTAAATTGCTCAGTTATGCCAACATAGAAACACGAAAAAATCAGCTAGCTGGAGAGAAAATTACATCAAAATGGCCGAAGTGGTGAAGTGTTTGTAAAAATATATTTAGGGAAAAGGTGGAAAGTGTTTATTTTTTATCAGTAAAATAGAAAATATAAAAAAGAAATAAATAAATAACTTATTAATAATTAGGATAAAATTGTGAAAATAGTGTTCATTTGTGTGTTCTTAGTAAATTTAAATTTTAGCCAATTGTCCAAAAGTCTCAGCAGTTAGCAAGAGATAAACCATAAATCCGTAAGTTGGTTTTTTTTCTTTAAAATATATACTTCAATTCAATTCGCTTCATTTAATAATGGTTTAGATTAAATATTTTATTACACAGCTATTAGATTCTTTTCCATTTTTGGCATTTAAAGGTTTATTTTGAGAAGAAATTTCCTTTTCTTTTTTCCGGTAATTTTTCATTAGCTGTGCGGAGGGTAAAAAACGTGAGAATTTTTTTTTTCTTTTCAATTCGGTCTTCCGAGTTTGTCATTGGGGTAGAAAAATATGTGATGATTTGATGTGCTTTAATTAATTTATAATAATTGTTGCTATATTGATAATTGTTGAATATACATCATATTAAAGAAAATGTGGGTCAAAAGAAGAAATCCCCTGCGTTTTTCCTAAAAGACATCCATAAAAAAAGGGCTTGTCTTTTATGGATTTTAAAGGAAAGCAGGACTATAGTTTCTATTCATTTGAATTTGTTCTTGTTTAATTTGTGGCGAGACAAAATCACGTTCAGGTTAATTTAATATTTGCAAATGTTAATTGGGTGTTCTTTTTTCGGAGCTGATTCTACTTTATATATAAATTGAGAGAATAAATAATTCGTGGAAATTATAATTAAACGAGTGAATTATATTCAATTTTAACTAAAGAAATTGTGATTATTTAAAAGTAAAAAAACCGAAACGAAAAAAAAAATCATTTTGGGCGTCAACATAAGTTGACTTTTGCTCATTTGTTGTATTGCTTTCCCCATCAGAATTGCACATGATATTCGCATTTTTTGCCTCCACTCTATATTATTTAAACATCTATGAACTTTTAAAAAGTGTTACAGGAGCAATATAACTATTATTATTATATAAATTGCGCTCTAAATGTTCAATTTTTTTGCCCATGAACACAAGTTTAATTCAAGAAAAAAAAATAAGAAAAAGTGTTGCTCAAGAGGGGGACTGGGGAAGGAGAAATGAGCAAAGTGATAAATAATTTCACTTTCGTTAAATTTTATCACGATGGTGATATATCAACAAAATATTCTGAAATAAATTAATGTAATACTATGTTTGCAGATAAATTTAGAGCACGAAAAACTAATCTAATTGAGCATTAAAAGAACATCAATTTTTCTTATATTTATTCAAGTAATTTCCAATCAATCAACGATTTAAGAATTTAACCTAGAAAATGTCTGTTTTTGTTAATAAATCTTATTCTCGTTCACATTATGCACAATGTGAATACCCAGTTAAATAGTCAGAATTCAATAATATATGAAAAAAATAAAATTAATTCAATCAAAAAGAGAATATCTATTCAACAGTTTAATGCACGAATGTCCTTGCTTCTTCCGCACGTCGATAATGTTGTTCTTTTAGCATATGCTAAATTCACACGTGTATGAATATTTTATGCTCTAGTTAATTATATATATGGATTTTTTACGATATTTTCGATTAATTATATTAATAAATTTCTGGATATAATAACTACTATAATAGTTATGTCCTATCTAATCTATTAACGAGCCGCGGTCTCGGTGGACCGGTTATTTTGTTTTCGCATACTTTTAGGGTCGCCTTTTAATTTATATGACGGTTATTTGGCGCGGGGGGGGGGGATTTTAGTCTTACGACTACTCAAGGCCTATCTTGCTAGGATAAATAATGCAGGAAACTCAAATTAAAGCTTTGCAGTGGTGCTTTACCTGCAAGTGGCAAATTAATTTTCAATGCAAAAAAACTGAACAATACAATCAACGACTGCAAATATTAACTAAAGTACTCAGGAAATCGCTGGCATACGTTTTATTATAATGAATGTTTATTTAAACTCAAAATTATTAGAAAAGTACTTCCAAAGTATTAGTTCATAAATACGGTAGGAATATCTATACCGCGCAAGCGTGTAGTTTTTCTAGATATAACAAAAAAAACAGCGAAAAGCTTTCTCGTGTGTACCCAACAACTTGACTCCAAGTTTTCTTACCAAGTCTCACAGTTTTAATATTAAATTAGGTAAATATAGGCATTTCCAGTAGTAATTAACATAGAAATCTAATCGAATCTATTTGTAAATACCTGGTATGCAATTAATTTTTTTTTTTACAAAATTTCAAGGACAATACTTACTCTTAATCTTATGGGTGTTTCGATACAATGCATGTGCAACATATATGACATGTTTTATATGCATTTGTACACACACACAATATAGACAATTTAAGTCTGTCCGGTGACCTGCTGCAGCTCAACCTGGAGCACAAGGTGGATGATACACACCTCAATGCATTGACTCAATTCCATTGTCATTGATAGGCCAAGATAGGGAGTAGAGTGAGGTTTGTGGGGGAATTGAGTCAATGCATTGACCCGTTGTGTCATCACCCAGGTGTGCTGCAGGTTGAACTGAAGCAGGTCGCCGAACAGATCTTAAGATATATAAAATACAATACTAAACATTGTTATTATGTTATTCTATAGATAAAGATGAATGAATTGGACAGTTTAAGACAAGAAGCTGAATCCCTTAAAAATGCAATTCGCGTAAGTTTACTTTTTATATAATATATGAGCACTATTCAAACTAAATTTTTAATAGGATGCAAGAAAAGCAGCATGCGATACAAGCCTTGTTCAAGCGACCAGCAATCTCGAACCGATTGGTCGTATACAAATGCGAACGCGTCGTACCTTACGTGGACACTTAGCTAAAATTTATGCCATGCACTGGGGTAACGACTCCAGAAATTTAGTATCAGCATCTCAAGATGGTAAACTAATAGTTTGGGATTCACATACAACTAATAAAGTATGTAAAATATATCTATATTTAATAATTAAGATATATTGTATATATTTAATTAGGTACACGCTATTCCACTTCGTTCATCCTGGGTTATGACATGTGCATATGCCCCATCAGGTAGCTATGTAGCTTGCGGTGGTCTCGATAATATTTGTTCAATATACAGTTTAAAAACTAGAGAAGGTAATGTGCGTGTATCACGCGAATTACCTGGTCATACAGGATACCTGTCATGTTGTCGCTTTTTGGACGACAATCAGGTAAACAAAAATATAAAAGTAAAATTATTTAAAAATACTAAAACTTGTTTTAAATATCTAGATAGTAACTAGCTCTGGTGATATGTCATGTGGATTATGGGATATTGAGACCGGACAACAAGTTACATCATTTATGGGTCATACCGGTGATGTAATGGCGCTATCATTAGCACCGCAATGTAGAACATTTGTTTCTGGTGCATGTGATGCTTCGGCGAAACTGTGGGATATTCGTGAGGGTGTTTGTAAACAAACATTTCCAGGACATGAAAGTGATATTAATGCTGTCACAGTAGGTTTTAATAAAATATGTAGATATTATTATGTTTATAAACGTTTTTTCCTTTAGTTCTTTCCAAATGGTCAGGCATTTGCTACTGGATCAGATGATGCTACTTGTCGACTATTTGATATTCGTGCTGATCAGGAATTGGCAATGTATTCACATGATAATATTATCTGTGGTATAACATCAGTAGCATTCTCAAAAAGTGGTCGCCTTCTTTTAGCAGGTTATGACGACTTTAATTGTAACGTATGGGATACAATGAAAGCCGAACGGGCAGGTAAAATAACAAGTTTTTTTACGTAATTAAGAAATTATTGTTTTCTTTTGTACAACAGTTACCACATTCGCTTTTTCATTTATAAACTAAATCATTCTTTTTCTTTATTTTTTAAAGGTATCCTGGCGGGCCACGATAATCGAGTATCATGTTTAGGAGTTACCGAAAATGGTATGGCTGTAGCAACAGGATCATGGGATTCATTCTTGCGTGTGTGGAATTAAAAATAAGAATTATATTAAAAAAACCAAAGCACAAGTAAAAACAAAAAAAGTCAAGTAACCCAGTCTCACATGCCATTTAAAAAAAATTACACATAAAAAATTTAGAAAAAAATTAAGAATTATTTAAAAAAAGATGAAATAATGAAACAAAAAATTAAGAAATATGAATCATATGGCAGAAAAATTAAAAAATAAGCTCTTTTTTATAAACTCATTTACAAGTAAACAAAAAAAAATAATGAAATTAAAAAAAAGAAATGAAAAATTTATTATTGAAATAAAAAACATATGAATAAAATTTAACTAAAAAAAAGAAACTAAAGAAGGAATACGGTACCACACGTTACATTTTTAGAAGTACACTGTTAAAAAAAGTTAATAAGAAACAAAATGGGAAGAAATAAGTAAAATAATTTAAAATAAATTATTATTCTTTCAATGAGGGAACAAAAAAATTAATTATGTAAACGAAAAGCAAAAATGGAATAATAAAAAAACATAAAAAAACACACGCACATACATTCATATACACGACATTGTGCAACAATATATTATGGAATTAATATTTATTTTATACTTTATATATATATATATTTTAAGTTTTTCCAATAGATTTTCCGACTTATTTTTATTTCTATATTTTGTTAATGTCAAAATAACGCGCAATTTTATCAAGGAAATATATATATATAAAACATAAAAACTTTAACGCATAAAAAATCGCATAAAATTTTTGTTTTTTTTTTAAAAAATTAAATTAATTTTTTTAATAATAAATATATAAAAAAAATACAAATGTTATTTATCGCCTATTATTGTCGTAATTTAAATCTTTAATATTAGTCTTAATTATAAGTTATAACAAAACTTTATTTTTTTATGTTGACAAAAATTATTTTGCATGTGTACAGTTTCAAAAAAAAATCATTCAAAATTTTTTGAATTACATATAAAAATCTGTTAATGATTTGTTTTTATTACAATCAAAAAGAAAGTTGATTTAATAATTTCTCTGTATCATGTATTACTTTAAAAATATATTTTTATCGTTTTTTAATTTAGGATATTTTTTTTTGTAACTGCTAGATTTTTTTAAATTAACTTTATAGAGCTTTGTTAAAAAAAACATATATTTATGTCTAATATCATAATAATTGTGTGAAAAACCGGATATGTATTAAAAAATGAAAGATTATTCAATTTCCTATTTTCATTTAACAAAATAAAAGCAAATCTCGTCGCTTATACTAATTTACAGCCCAAAAACGTCTTTTTTAAATATAGTAATAGTAAATTCTTTTTTTCTATTTTAATTTGTTTTATTAATTCGCGTCATTATTTAACAAAAACAACAAAAAAACATTATTCTTGCTACAATGAAGTTGATTTTGAATAATTTTTTTAATTATGATAATATTCCATATTTAGAATCGTTTTTTTAGTTTATTTGATATAAACATCTTTAAGATTATTTTTTTAATTTATATTAATCGACTTTCCACATTTACGAAAGAACAGTGAAAATACACAACGTACCTATTTTTTTGGCAAGGTGGATATTATTTTCCCCATACATATGGCGAGGTGATAAGAAAAGGATGTCATAGAAAGCTGTTTGAAGATTTTTCCGCAATGTCATAATGTAAGTTTTCACAACTTTTTATTATGATCTCGTTAGATTTTTTTTAAATAAAATAATAGATTTAGGATCTGATAGATTCTTTTCTAAACAAGTAATACCAGCCTTCGTCATTAATATCATTTATAATATGATATATTCTATACATATAGTCTGTCTGCTTAATCCTGCCATTCCGTATTTTGTCGTATTAATTCAATATTCTAGTAAAAAAGAAATAGAATCAATGTTGAGACAATCATTATAAACTTATAGTTATTCATTATGATGATTAGTCAATGATTATCCACGTCCGAAATTAATATTGATATCAAACCTGCTTTTTTTTAATGAATAAGGTGTATTTTGTTTTGTTTTGAATCCAGCAAACATCGTTTAAACTGTAACGTCAGCTGCGTTTATGGACAGGAATGTGACGAATCAAATCACCTAGCATTCTTTCAATGACATCTGCCTAATTTCATCGATAACAACCCAGCGGGGAATGGAGTGCCGCAGTAGCAATCTTGGAATACTATATATTTTTGAACATTACATGTCCGCAGACGGGAGCATTCCTTTTAGTGATCCTTTAAAAGCGTTTTAGAAGCATATCTATAATAATATTCTAGTTAGTATATATGTATGGGACTCGAACCCACTAAAACTATACTTTCTGGTCTTCTATTCTCTCCGCGGGAGTGGATCCTTGGCAGTGTGTCTCGGGGTTGGATCAGCTTTTATTTAGCTTAGAGACGGGCACAGTGAGTAAGAAAGATATGGCACGCTGTGGAGCTTGTGTGACTCCCAAGAGCTACTATTGCCTAGTCCTGATTTAGCTGTTAGTGCTTCTGGCGTTTTCTTTTGCCTTTCTCTTCTCTCGGCTTGCTACAGTCCATGCTTACCGTGGTATGGCCTTTAGCGTTGTTTCTACTTTCTTCCAGACATCCTCGAATGTTATCATGTGGCCTAGGTGTTAATCGCTTATAGCTCCGCCCTATGTTCGGCGGATCTCGAATAACGAATTCTGCGTGCTCACTTCCCCCTGGTCCCTCGTAATCTATTTCTCCACGTTTGGGATAAGTCTGTAGCTCCATCAATCCTTGGGCCGTATTTGGTTTCTCGAGTCGGTGGATCGACTCGACAAAAAAAGCTTCTCGATATTCTCTAAGGCCTTCCGCACACTTGTCCATAACATCAAAACAAAAACCGCTTTTATAGGCAAGGGGTCGCAGGGAAGACAGTTTTTCTTCCATAATTTTCCATCATTTGTTCACCCAAACATTTTCTGGTTTCACCGTCCATTACACTAACACAAGCATGTTTTCGTTCTCGGCAAAGCTGCTTCGCTGTGCTTGCACCCCACACTACTCCATAGGCATTACAATCGTTACACGAAAATGATGGAGAAAAGTGAGTTCCGAATGTACTATTGAACTCATATTAAAACCGGTTTGAAATTATGGACAAGTCTGCGAAGTGCCTAAGTTTCATATTTGGCATTACGACCAAATCGACAGATAAGCGCTACCATACAAAACCATCAAATTGTGTGGTATTATTCTAAGTACAGCAAACCACGTATATTTAATTAAAATGGAAATTGTTAAAAGTTTATTGTATGCATAAAAGCTTTTTAATAAACGCAAACGTCTATCGACACGTAAAGAGACAATAACGTTGTCGATATCGTGTTGCCAAATGCCAATTTACGTTTATCGACAGAAGTCGATATCGACTCGAGAAACCAAATACGTCCCCTTAGCAGACATCCCACTTCCTTTATCATTATATCACGGACACGTAGCGCTATCGTAGCAATGTATTGCGTTAATCAAAGTTTTCATTCTAAATTCTTACAGCAGATGTTTTTCTTTTTTTACTATAGAAATTCCTCTAGTTTTGTCCTCAGCATGAAAGCCTTATATGTATATTCTTTAACTAGTACATCTTAATCCATCTCTCACCATACATATTTATCGTAATATTTTATTTGTTTATATTACGTTCGAAAATCTTTTGTTAATATACAATATTTTATTTGTCATTTCGGATGCTATAATAATTTCAATAAAAATAAATTAATATGTTTTTTAACCGTTATATAAGATTGTGCATTTAAATGAAATAATAACGTGCCTCTTTAAAAAGTAAATAAAACACAAATTACGGAATGAGTTCTTTTAACAATGAAAAAAATAAGTTTTTAAAACTGAAACAAACCAATATCTCATAAATATTTTAATAAAAAAAAAACAAGAGAAAACAAGGATCTTGAATATTAAAAAAAATTAATAACAAAAACAAGTTTTAATTTATAAAAAAAATTAAACAAAAACATAAACATTTTTTAGCAATGTACAACAATAAAAGGATGTTGGTGAGTGCAATTTTTTTAAATATATTTATTTAAATAATTAAAAGAAATAAATGAAAAAGAAAAATGATGCTATTTCCTAAAAAAAAAAATTAATAAATATCTTCAATATGCGCTTTGGACAAAAATAAAAATCTTTATTAATTTTTTTGTTGTATTTTATATATTTTGACATTACTTATTTTTTTTTCAAGTGCACGATGATATTTATTTTCATTTATAATATATATATTTTTTGTAAATAAAATGAAAAATTTAAATAAAAAAGGGGCTTAGGAAATGAACATCGTTTTACTTTTTAATAATGATTTAAAAATGAAATAAAATTAACATAATTAAAAATAAAATATATACAAATTGTTTAATTAATTAATTGTATGATGAATTTAATAATTTATGCTTGAAAAATAATTTCTTCTTAGCAAGCGGCTGTGTCAGTTCAATGAATTTTCGAATTATTAAATGTGTTTTTCGAAAGTGGTTTGAAATGTACACCGCCTCACTTAACTTTATATATAGATTAATTTTCTTCAAACCAAATAAACTTAACTAATATCATTATATAATGCTTATTATCAAACATTGTTGTACGTTTAAATTCTATACATAAATAAATATATTTAAATTGTTTTGCATAAACAATCGATGGTAATAAAGGAAAAAAATTAAAACAAAATCTGGAATAAAGTTTTTCCTCTAACAAAAAAATCTTGCTTGTGATAAACTTCAACAAAATTTACACACACACGCGCTAAACAAACCAACAAGAATTCTGTATCAATTATTTTAGTAATTAAAACAGCAAACCAAAAAAAATATAAAAATGAATCAAATGTAGCTTACAAGCAAAAAATGCACGAATGATTAAAATAAAAGTAAAACCATCAACAACAAAACAAACAAAAAAAAACGTTTATATATTTCATTAATTAATTTTACATCTCTAATAAAACAATAACTTTTTGCTTCCACTTTTTATTGTTTTTTTAAACAAGAAAAAAATAGTTAAATACAATTAAGAGAAGGAAATATTAATATTACAAAATATATATATGTTTTTGTATATAGAACATGCATTTCCTTTTACAGTGAATGAAATAAAAAAAAATAAAAAATCAAATAAATAAATAAATATTTTTTTAAAATACAAAAGAAAACCAAACATACAAGAAAACAAAGGTACGCATTTATAAGCATAAATTAATGTCATTAAAAACTAAGCATAGTTGAAAAATAAATATATATGCATGTATATAAATAAATATATATATGTGTGAATAAATATTTAATATATATATATATATATATATATATATATATATATATATATATATATATATATATATATATATATATATATATATATATATATATATATATATATATATATATATATATATATATATATATATATATATATATATATATATATATATATATATATATATATATATATATATATATATATATATATATATATATATATATATATATATATATATATATATATATATATATATATATATATATATATATATATATATATATATATATATATATATATATATATATATATATATATATATATATATATATATATATATATATATATATATATATATATATATATATATATATATATATATATATATATATATATATATATATATATATATATATATATATATATATATATATATATATATATATATATATATATATATATATATATATATATATATATATATATATATATTATATATTTATATATGTATATGTATATAACTCAAATAATAGCCACTATACAATTTTTTGTACTTTTTACTAAACATTAAATAAATAATAAAAAAAAATATAGTAAGAAAGTTTAAGAGATAATAAACAAACCAGTTTTCTCACACGTACAAAACAAACTTATAGTAACATTAACAAAAAATACTGCTAAAGCAAAGCATAAATAAAAAAACAAAGTCACCTGCATAAAATTAATTTATAAAATATAATTAAATACAAAAGAAATGAAAAAGAGAAGGGGCACAAATAATTTAATAAAAAAAAGTTAAAAAATGAACAAAGTAAAGATATAACCAAAAAAGATATTTTTATTATCAGATTTTGTGAAAAGAGAGAAAAGGCAAATAACAATTATTGTGTTTTTTGCAATGATTTTTTATGTTTATCTAGATATATGCTTAGTTTTGCATGATACACATTTTATTGCGATGTTAACTGGAATATTTAGTAATACTATTGCAATAAAATAATTTAAAAAAATTGTTGACATCTACGGTAATTATTGATTTTCTTGTTTTATAAAAAAGAATAATGGAGATAATACGGAAAAATGTATATTTAACATTTTTTTAAGGAGCCTTGAAAGTTAAAAATAAAAAAGACTCGAATATATAAAGAATGTGGATTGTTGTATAATGTTTTTATATGACATCCAAAATATTATCTAGAGCTGTTTATTACGTAGAATGTTTTTAATGCCACGTATAAATTTTTAAATTGAATATTGAATCTTTTTTTGTAAATTCTATATTGAAATGCATTTAATTATAACCTTACATGCCGTCATGCTTCAGCGTCATAAAGAATCAGCCAAAAACCCCGCTGATTAAGTTCTTATTAATATTTTTATTATTATATATAACACGGAAAAATTGAGCATATATCTAGATTAAGAAAGAAATTAAAATTTGTTTTCAACTTTTATTGGGAAAAATGCACTTCTTTTTCTTTTTAATGAAAAAAATATGTTTTGTTTTTTGGCTTAAAACAAAAACAACTACACGAAAAGTCCGAAAGTAAATCAATCGCAGATACTCCTAATGTGATTGTTTTATAAAATCGTCTTTTCTTATTTAACAAAACGAATCAAAAGATATATTTAGAGAAATATTAAAACATAAATGTGCATTATTACAAAAACAAAGTAGATTCACAAAAGAAAAGAATATATGAAACAGAGACAGAATATATGCAAAGATACCCCAAAAAAAAATAATCCGAACTTTTATCCAATTTTAATTGAATAAATTAGTAACAAACTATTAATAATAAAAATGAGATGATTTTGCTCTAAATTTAAATTCAACAAAAAAAACAATTCATGAAATACAAATGGCACATTTATATAGTGATAAAAACAAAAAAAGAGGAATGAAATAATTAAAAAAAACAAGAGAAATGAACGAAGATAAAAAAATACAGTTTGCTTTAAAAAAAATTATTCAAGTGTTTTTTGAAAACTACTTTTCTTCTCCTATGGCAACAAAAAAAAACAATATTTTATAAATATATAAAGAAGATTTTTTTAATAATAACAAGATTTAATTGATAAATAATAAATTACATATACATAAAAAAACAAAAGAAGAAACACACCGTTTTTATAATATACACACTCATAATACACACTGAAAATGATAAAATTAATAAAAAACAATAACAAAAAGAAGGTGTATTTCTCCAAGAATAAAACCAAAGAAAAAAAAACAATTCTTCTAGCTTTATAATTTATAATAAAAAATATTAAAAATAATTATTCATTATGGATTGAAAAAAAAACAAAAATCATATAAAAAATAAAGTAAATTAAATAAATAAAAACTTTTTATTACAAAAAAAATAGAATAAAATATATTATAATAAAAAACGACTGATCATGCTTGGCGCTTTACACTATATTTATATAAAAAAATATGAGGAAACTAAATTTTTTGATTTTTTTAACCAATACCGTCTATTAAAATCTATTACTAAGAACTGTCTTTATTTAAAAATAAATAAATAAAAAATTAGTTTATATAATTAAAAATAATAAATAATATTTAAAATTAAAGACATTTTAATACTATTTTCGCAAAAAAATTGTTTCTTTTTTATCAATATTCAATAACTAGTTAAGTTGAGGACAATTTCTTCAATTTAATTTTTTTAAATTAACAATTCGGAGAAAAAATAATAACATTGATTTCTTTTTTATTATTTGAAACCCTGTGTCATGTCAAGTGTCGTCTTGTGATGTGTCTCACGTAGTGGTTGGTTCATGATATGTTTCATGTTTTTTTTCTGCTACGTAAAAGCCAACCAATAATATGTATTTAATATAGTATATATTGTGGTACCTCTCGAATTAAAATCTTGTTTGTTTTGTTTTCTGTTTCTCTTTTTCTAAAAAACTGTCTTGCTTTCTTTCATATAATAAAAATTTTCAGAATTAATTGTCGTATCCATAAAATAATACATTTTGAAATACTTGAGACCTAAACACAAATCAAAAAAAACAAACTCGACCACTTTAATTAATTATATTACAAAATAATGCATTTTTTAATATATTTATAATAAGTTCAACGATAAGGTTTTTTCCAATACTGTGTAATAAAAAAACAAAACAAAAAAACACGCATAAATATATATAAAATATATATATTTAACTACCACATTTATCTATTTTTTTCTTTTTATATAAATAAAATATAGCGTTTAAATAAAAAAACAAATAATCGAAACATGTAATCATTATATTTAAAAAAAATCACTTCAACAAAACTTATTTAATATATTCATTGAAACAAATGTCTTCGATAATTTTTCACACAAAAAAGAAACAATGCATTTTTTATCAAATATTTAAAAGCAAGAAAGTAACAAAAACTCTATATAATATAAAAAAATATGCAATATATCCAAATTAAAAAAAAAAAAGAAATTGCTTTCATTTATTTCTTTTATCACGGGGCACAAAATTTAAAGAGAAAAATAATCGAATTAATAAAAGAATTACATTTGTTTAAAAAAAAAGAAAAATGTAAATTCGGAAAAGTAAAACTGCGAATATACTAAGATGTTTGTATTTACCCATACCTCATACCTGAAAAATAATTAAACAAAAATCAAAACTTAAAGGAACAAAGTACCCAACAAACATATTACATACACCCCAAAATAAACAAAAACATGATAAGGAAACAACTGCAACACTTTATTAAAAAAACACTTTATGTGAAAACACCTTAAGCGTTTAAAAAAATCAATTGCATAAATCTCTTAGAGAAAAAATGGCAACTCAATTTGAATAAAAAATGCGAAGAAAAAACCATATTAGAAAAATTATTTAAAACAAATGCAAGCAAAAACAAACTAAAAATGAAAATAAAAAATTGTGTGTAAAGTTTATGTAATTAAAAAAAATAACAGAGCAAGAGACAACATGAAATAAATATGTAATTGTGTAACTGATGTTTGATAGTTAGTTTTTAATCGACGATTTTGAAAATCCTTAATTCCTTGATGCCAGTTTCAGGCGATTTCATTCTATAAATGCGGGGGTGGTTAGTTCGCTATAGCATCTCGCAACTAGTTTCGAATTTTTTGCATAAGGCATAACACTCCCACGAGTCTGTCTCTCTATCAAACAACATCCAAGAGTTCAAACGCGAAGTTCACCTCCTACTCATGTATGCCCCAGACTATCCTTAACCTATCGTATCCTTTTTCGAGCTAAGCATATTTTCATGCCGGACTGATGCAATCTACTATAGTAGTAAGTGCTTAGTTTGATGGATAAGAGAGACTAGGACAGGTCAGAGGGGTGTCATAGGGGTGTAAGAGTAGATGTCGGTGAGCCTTACGTTTGAACTCTAATACTGAGTTTCCACGAGAGTTTAACCAGAGTTGAACCGGAGTCATACATCATGGAAGCAGACACAGTTAAGTTTTCATTAAGGATTTTCAACTAAACTGCTCAACTCAGTGAAAATAGGTAGTTTGAACTGATTTTACGCACACAACTAAAAACGGCACACTGGCAAAGGTACATGAGGAGAAATTAATTGAAGGAAAAAGATGCAGGAAAACTTCAGGCAGGAATGGAAACGCATAGAGGTAAGTTGTTGACTTGAAGTGTCTTTTTAACTCAACGACAACTCGACTCGACTCCTATGGAAACTCGGTATAATACTACGTTTATAGGGGAGTTTGGGTAATTTCAGTGAAATAGTCAATATACGGAAGCACTAACATGTCGGATAAAAAAGATCCAGGTGCTAGGGGTTCACTTATCTCTTTGGTCTTTCTTACAGCACATATCTTTCTTATTGGGTCATATGGGGGTAGAATTTTACGCTGCTGATTAATCGCGTTCGGCAACATGGCACTCTTTTCACCTATTCGACTGGGCATCTGCATTTTACTTATCTGTGCCCGGAGTTAAGTCAAAGTAAAGTCAAAGCCCCAATTGTAACATCGGCCCAAGGGTGCATATCGGTTGATTTGATGGTAAATGTCGATTCATTTCTACATGGGGCATGACGATGGTCACGTTTTTGAAACTTTTAATAAGAAAAAAAATTACTTTTAGGTTTGCGACTAGGCTGGGCAAACTGGTTCGGGTCATTTCTTTAACCAGAGTGGAGGAGCAGGTGCCTTGCTCCTTACAAAGATCAGTGCATAAAAGGGAAAAAATGATTTTTTTAAATTAAGAAAAAATTTATTCCTCGAGATCATAAAATAAATGTCACCAATTTTAATTGCACAAGCACATGTACTAATCACTTATTTCACTTTCATTTACAGAATTGAACATTTCTTTATTTATAATGAAAAACAGAGAATGAATTTTTTGTACTACTTGGTACTAAAGTAAACAGGCTACGACGATTGCAAAATCAAGGAACAAAACAGAAAAACAAGACTAAGAGACAATATAATATAATTAAAAATATTATATTAATTTTACTGCAGTATTATAACATTTTTATTTTTACGTTTGAAATTTTTAATTTGTAAATCTTTAAAATATAGATTTAAGAAAAAAAAGTGCTTGAGAATAAATAAATTCATTGTGATTAAATTGTTTGTTTTATTTATATGCCTAACAATTTCCCACCTCATGCATACATCCCATCTCCCAGACTCACCTGGCCCTGTATCGTGTCCAGCACTTGGAAGGAAAACAGAATTTCATGAATGCCTCATCGGTTTTTAGCATTTTGAAACACTAAAAACAGCTGGAGTCTGGGAGTGTACGAATTTTTTAAGACACATTCTCATACATATTTTATGTTTTTGAATTTCTAATAAAACCCATGCAAGAAAAATGTGAAAGCAGTCCACCCCTTTATTAAGGAACAAGCATCTGCCCCACTCTGGTTAAACCGCGAACCAATTTGTCGCCAGTCGTCGCACACCTGAAAACTTTTTTTCTCTTAAAAAACGTCGGAAGAAATTTCTTGCATTCGCCAGGATTTGTACCAGGGTATCATAAATGGCCAGGCAGCAAATCGACAGTCTCAACTGATGGCACAGGATCAGCTGATTGCACTTCCCCTTAATAGTATTTTTAACTATTTCCATGTTCCCGAATTGTTTTTCGGTCATTCATTCATTAAATCAACGACCGAGGTCCCCAGTTCGTCAATAAGCCAAGCCAGTCTCGCTCTCGGTGGCACAATTTCACAATTTCTTGGTTTCACCAGGATTTGCACTAGGGTCTCAGAAATCGCAGGCAGCAAGCCGACAAATTTTCTGAAGGCACAGAATCATCTGATCGCACTTCCCCTTAATAAAATGAATAGTATTTTTAACTATTTCCACCTTCCTCGAAATATTTTTCTCTCATTCTCTAAAATCATCGACCGAGTTCCCCATCCCCAATCCTCGCCATTCATGAAATTTTTATATTTCCTGGTTCATATTTTGTACTGAATTTCTTGATTTGCACCCGGGTATCATAAATGGCAGGCTGCAAATCGACAGTCTCAACTGATGGCACCGGATCAGCTGATGGCACTTCCCCTGAATAAAACAGAAAGTTCACAATTGCATTTTTAACTATTTCAATCTTCCTCGAAATATTTTTCTTTCAATCTAAATAAAATATCGAGTTCCCCAGTCACGCATTTCTGAAATGTGTATTTTCTAGCCTCACATGGCTGTCGGATGGCATCGAATCAGCTGATCGCATTTCTCCTCATTCAAATTAAAAATTCACAATTGCCACTGGGAACCCAAAAGCCCATTTGAAAATAAAAATTTAAATTATTTTTATTTTATCATTTATTTTTCGCAAGCATTAAGCAATTTACAAATAAATAAATTTTTATAACATTTGCCGTTGATTAATTAATGATGACCTCAGCCATATTTCACTGCAAACGATGCTTGTTTATACTCCGCCATTTCAGGCTCGGATGTCAGTCCCTTCAATGCAAATACCCATGAAAGAAAAACTGAAAACACAGAATTATTATTAGAAAACTTAAATCACACAAAATAGCACAATTATTATACCATATTCTGAATTTATTATAACCATCACGGATCACGGGCATTGGTAATGGGATAACATGATGGCCGCCCACCGCCAATTTTATTGTAAAAATTTCCCGATAACGTACCAAAGCAATCAAAATTCCGACTGAAATCACACAATATTATTATTAAGAACACACATTACACGAAATTACGATTTTTTAAGTTAAACTTTCTTATTTACAGCAACAAGTTGACAGCTGTGGGTGCCGGCTTCGCTGCTGGTGCTAGTGGCGTCGTGAAATTATTTAGGTGTCATTACAAATTTTTGATTTATCAGCTACAAATAATATAATAAATCATTAATTCTTTGAAAATTTCCCTATTTTTAATAATACTTACAAAAACTAAATAATAAAATAACTAGAATTTTAAATTTTTATTTTCTGGGCTCCCAGTTTAGCAAGCAAATGTACATTATGCGATTTCTCCTACAGAATTTGCAAGTAGGATAGTTAAAAAGGCAATTGTGAACTTTTTATTTTATTGAGGGAAGTGCGATCAGCTGATCCTGTGCCATCAGAAAAATTTGTCCAGTTGCCGCCTGCCATTTATGATACCCGGGTGAAAACCAAGAAATTCAGTACAAATTGACAAATTTCTTAGCATGTGAGGAGGCTAGGAAAAATAAACAAATTTCAGAAATGCGAGACTGGGGAACTCAATATTTTATTTTAGATTGAAAGAAAAATATTTCGGGAAGATGGAAATAGTTAACAATGCAATTGTGAACTTTTTATTTTATTCAGGGGAAGGAAGTGCGATCAGCTGATCCTGTGCCATCAGAAAAATTTGTCGAATTACTGCCTACGATTTCTGAGACCCTAGTGCAAACCCTGGCGAATCCAAGAAATTTGTACCACGTTTTTGAAACTTTTAAAAGGCGCGTTTCATTTTCATTGGAGTACGTACTCCGGAGTAGTTCAGCGCACATTCAGCTGTGGCAGCATCTACTCCGATGTGCGCCCAACTACGCTGGCGTACGTACTCCAATGAAAATGAAACGCGCCTAAAGAGAAAAAAAATGATTTTAGGTTTGCGACTAGGTGGCAAATCGGTTCCGATAATCGCTTTAAACTGAGTGGAGCGGGTGCCTTGCTTCTTAATAAGATCGGCGGATGACAAGAAAAGAAAAGATTGATTTTTTTAAATTAAGAATATTTATTTCTCGAGGTCATAAAATAAATGTCACATTTTAATCACTTGTTATTGTTTTTTATGGATTTGATACATATAGTATAGACAACCCCCCTTTTTGTATCTTGATGGTTGATGTATTTTTTTAAGATTCCTTTCCGTCCATCGATTGCCTGCGTTGCTTGTGATGCTCAGGATACCAGCTTTGGAGATTTACTTGATCCTTTAATTTGTTACACTGGAAATTAAAGAACATTAATTATTTTGAAGAGTTAAATAAATAATTGAAAATTTACCGTGGTTGGCTCCTTTGCTATCAGCCACTGTCACCGGTCGCTGCTAATCATGTCGGTCGGTGGTTACTGGAGTTTTGGTTGGAGGAGTGACGACTACGATATTGGCGTTGATTTTGAAATGATAAGATAATCGCCATCCACAATTTTCCACAATTTATTTCCGTTTTCTGCCAAACTTTAATGGGATTACATGATAGCATGATGGCCGCCCACCGCCAATTTTATTGTAAAAATTTCCCGATAACGTGCCAAAACAATCAAAATACCGACTGAAATCACACAATATTATTATTAAGAAGACGCATTACACGAAATTACGATTTTTTAAGTTAAACTTTCTTATTTACAGCAACAAGTTGACAGCTGTGGGTGCCGGCTTTGCTGGTGGTGGCGTCGTGAAATTATTTAGGTGTCATTACAAATTTTTGATTTTTCAGCTGCAAATAATATAATAAATCATTAATTCTTTGAAAATTTCCCTATTTTTAATAATACTTACAAAAACTAAATAATAAAATAACTAGAATTTTAAATTTTTATTTTCTGGGCTCCCAGTTTAGCAAGCAAATGTACATTATGCGATTTCTCCTACAGAAATTGCAAGTAGGATAGTTAAAAATGCAATTGTGAACTTTTTATTTTATTGAGGGAAGTGCGATCAGCTGATCCTATGCCATCAGAAAAATTTGTCCAGTTGCCGCCTGCCATTTATGATACCCGGGTGAAAACCAAGAAATTCAGTACAAATTGACAAATTTCTTAGCATGTGAGGAGGCTAGGAAAAATAAACAAATTTCAGAAATGCGAGACTGGGGAACTCAATATTTTATTTTAGATTGAAAGAAAAATATTTCGGGAAGATGGAAATAGTTAACAATGCAATTGTGAACTTTTTATTTTATTCAGGGGAAGGAAGTGCGATCAGCTGATCCTGTGCCATCAGAAAAATTTGTCGAATTACTGCCTACGATTTCTGAGACCCTAGTGCAAATCCTGGCGAATCCAAGAAATTTGTACCACGTTTTTGAAACTTTTAAAAGGCGCGTTTCATTTTCGTTGGAGTACGTACTCCGGAGTAGTTCAGCGCACATTCAGCTGTGGCAGCATCTACTCCGATGTGCGCCCAACTACGCTGGCGTACGTACTCCAATGAAAATGAAACGCGCCTAAAGAGAAAAAAAATGATTTTAGGTTTGCGACTAGGTGGCAAATCGGTTCCGGTAATCGCTTTAAACTGAGTGGAGCGGCTGCCTTGCTTCTTAATAAGATCGGCGGATGACAAGAAAAGAAAAGATTGATTTTTTTAAATTAAGAATATTTATTTCTCGAGGTCATAAAATAAATGTCACATTTTAATCACTTGTTATTGTTTTTTATGGATTTGATACATATAGTATAGACAACCCCCCTTTTTGTATCTTGATGGTTGATGTATTTTTTTAAGATTCCTTTCCGTCGTCCATCGATTGCCTGCGTTGCTTGTGATGCTCAGGATACCAGCTTTGGAGATTTACTTGATCCTTTAATTTGTTACACTGGAAATTAAAGAACATTAATTATTTTGAAGAGTTAAATAAATAATTGAAAATTTACCGTGGTTGGCTCCTTTGCTATCAGCCACTGTCACCGGTCGCTGCTAATCATGTCGGTCGGTGGTTACTGGAGTTTTGGTTGGAGGAGTGACGACTACGATATTGGCGTTGATTTTGAAATGATAAGATAATCGCCAGGTTCAAGGGAGAATTTCCACAATTTATTTCCGTTTTCTGCCAAACTTTAATGGGATTACATGATAGCATGATGGCCGCCCACCGCCAATTTTATTGTAAAAATTTCCCGATAACGTGCCAAAACAATCAAAATACCGACTGAAATCACACAATATTATTATTAAGAAGACGCATTACACGAAATTACGATTTTTTAAGTTAAACTTTCTTATTTACAGCAACAAGTTGACAGCTGTGGGTGCCGGCTTTGCTGGTGGTGGCGTCGTGAAATTATTTAGGTGTCATTACAAATTTTTGATTTTTCAGCTGCAAATAATATAATAAATCATTAATTCTTTGAAAATTTCCCTATTTTTAATAATACTTACAAAAACTAAATAATAAAATAACTAGAATTTTAAATTTTTATTTTCTGGGCTCCCAGTTTAGCAAGCAAATGTACATTATGCGATTTCTCCTACAGAATTTGCAAGTAGGATAGTTAAAAATGCAATTGTGAACTTTTTATTTTATTGAGGGAAGTGCGATCAGCTGATCCTATGCCATCAGAAAAATTTGTCCAGTTGCCGCCTGCCATTTATGATACCCGGGTGAAAACCAAGAAATTCAGTACAAATTGACAAATTTCTCAGCATGCGAGGAGGCGAAAAATAAACAAATTTCAGAAATGCGAGACTGGGGAACTCAATATTTTATTTTAGATTGAAAGAAAAATATTTCGGGAAGATGGAAATAGTTAAAAATGCATTTGTGAACTTTTTATTTTATTCAGGGGAAGGAAGTGCGATCAGCTGATCCTGTGCCATCAGAAAAATTTGTCGAATTACTGCCTACGATTTCTGAGACCCTAGTGCAAACCCTGGCGAATCCAAGAAATTTGTACCACGTTTTTGAAACTTTTAAAAGGCGCGTTTCATTTTCATTGGAGTACGTACTCCGGAGTAGTTCAGCGCACATTCAGCTGTGGCAGCATCTACTCCGATGTGCGCCCAACTACGCTGGCGTACGTACTCCAATGAAAATGAAACGCGCCTAAAGAGAAAAAAAATGATTTTAGGTTTGCGACTAGGTGGCAAATCGGTTCCGATAATCGCTTTAAACTGAGTGGAGCGGGTGCCTTGCTTCTTAATAAGATCGGCGGATGACAAGAAAAGAAAAGATTGATTTTTTTAAATTAAGAATATTTATTTCTCGAGGTCATAAAATAAATGTCACATTTTAATCACTTGTTATTGTTTTTTATGGATTTGATACATATAGTATAGACAACCCCCCTTTTTGTATCTTGATGGTTGATGTATTTTTTTAAGATTCCTTTCCGTCGTCCATCGATTGCCTGCGTTGCTTGTGATGCTCAGGATACCAGCTTTGGAGATTTACTTGATCCTTTAATTTGTTACACTGGAAATTAAAGAACATTAATTATTTTGAAGAGTTAAATAAATAATTGAAAATTTACCGTGGTTGGCTCCTTTGCTATCAGCCACTGTCACCGGTCGCTGCTAATCATGTCGGTCGGTGGTTACTGGAGTTTTGGTTGGAGGAGTGACGACTACGATATTGGCGTTGATTTTGAAATGATAAGATAATCGCCATCCACAATTTTCCACAATTTATTTCCGTTTTCTGCCAAACTTTAATGGGATTACATGATAGCATGATGGCCGCCCACCGCCAATTTTATTGTAAAAATTTCCCGATAACGTGCCAAAACAATCAAAATACCGACTGAAATCACACAATATTATTATTAAGAAGACGCATTACACGAAATTACGATTTTTTAAGTTAAACTTTCTTATTTACAGCAACAAGTTGACAGCTGTGGGTGCCGGCTTTGCTGCTGGTGGCGTCGTGAAATTATTTAGGTGTCATTACAAATTTTTGATTTTTCAGCTGCAAATAATATAATAAATCATTAATTCTTTGAAAATTTCCCTATTTTTAATAATACTTACAAAAACTAAATAATAAAATAACTAGAATTTTAAATTTTTATTTTCTGGGCTCCCAGTTTAGCAAGCAAATGTACATTATGCGATTTCTCCTACAGAAATTGCAAGTAGGATAGTTAAAAATGCAATTGTGAACTTTTTATTTTATTGAGGGAAGTGCGATCAGCTGATCCTATGCCATCAGAAAAATTTGTCCAGTTGCCGCCTGCCATTTATGATACCCGGGTGAAAACCAAGAAATTCAGTACAAATTGACAAATTTCTCAGCATGCGAGGAGGCGAAAAATAAACAAATTTCAGAAATGCGAGACTGGGGAACTCATGCAATTGTGAACTTTTTATTTTATTCAGGGGAAGGAAGTGCGATCAGCTGATCCTGTGCCATCAGAAAAATTTGTCGAATTACTGCCTACGATTTCTGAGACCCTAGTGCAAACCCTGGCGAATCCAAGAAATTTGTACCACGTTTTTGAAACTTTTAAAAGGCGCGTTTCATTTTCATTGGAGTACGTACTCCGGAGTAGTTCAGCGCACATTCAGCTGTGGCAGCATCTACTCCGATGTGCGCCCAACTACGCTGGCGTACGTACTCCAATGAAAATGAAACGCGCCTAAAGAGAAAAAAAATGATTTTAGGTTTGCGACTAGGTGGCAAATCGGTTCCGATAATCGCTTTAAACTGAGTGGAGCGGGTGCCTTGCTTCTTAATAAGATCGGCGGATGACAAGAAAAGAAAAGATTGATTTTTTTAAATTAAGAATATTTATTTCTCGAGGTCATAAAATAAATGTTACATTTTAATCACTTGTTATTGTTTTTTATGGATTTGATACATATAGTATAGACAACCCCCCTTTTTGTATCTTGATGGTTGATGTATTTTTTTAAGATTCCTTTCCGTCGTCCATCGATTGCCTGCGTTGCTTGTGATGCTCAGGATACCAGCTTTGGAGATTTACTTGATCCTTTAATTTGTTACACTGGAAATTAAAGAACATTAATTATTTTGAAGAGTTAAATAAATAATTGAAAATTTACCGTGGTTGGCTCCTTTGCTATCAGCCACTGTCACCGGTCGCTGCTAATCATGTCGGTCGGTGGTTACTGGAGTTTTGGTTGGAGGAGTGACGACTACGATATTGGCGTTGATTTTGAAATGATAAGATAATCGCCATCCACAATTTTCCACAATTTATTTCCGTTTTCTGCCAAACTTTAATGGGATTACATGATAGCATGATGGCCGCCCACCGCCAATTTTATTGTAAAAATTTCCCGATAACGTGCCAAAACAATCAAAATACCGACTGAAATCACACAATATTATTATTAAGAAGACGCATTACACGAAATTACGATTTTTTAAGTTAAACTTTCTTATTTACAGCAACAAGTTGACAGCTGTGGATGCCGGCTTTGCTGCTGGTGGCGTCGTGAAATTATTTAGGTGTCATTACAAATTTTTGATTTTTCAGCTGCAAATAATATAATAAATCATTAATTCTTTGAAAATTTCCCTATTTTTAATAATACTTACAAAAACTAAATAATAAAATAACTAGAATTTTAAATTTTTATTTTCTGGGCTCCCAGTTTAGCAAGCAAATGTACATTATGCGATTTCTCCTACAGAAATTGCAAGTAGGATAGTTAAAAATGCAATTGTGAACTTTTTATTTTATTGAGGGAAGTGCGATCAGCTGATCCTATGCCATCAGAAAAATTTGTCCAGTTGCCGCCTGCCATTTATGATACCCGGGTGAAAACCAAGAAATTCAGTACAAATTGACAAATTTCTCAGCATGCGAGGAGGCGAAAAATAAACAAATTTCAGAAATGCGAGACTGGGGAACTCATGCAATTGTGAACTTTTTATTTTATTCAGGGGAAGGAAGTGCGATCAGCTGATCCTGTGCCATCAGAAAAATTTGTCGAATTACTGCCTACGATTTCTGAGACCCTAGTGCAAACCCTGGCGAATCCAAGAAATTTGTACCACGTTTTTGAAACTTTTAAAAGGCGCGTTTCATTTTCATTGGAGTACGTACTCCGGAGTAGTTCAGCGCACATTCAGCTGTGGCAGCATCTACTCCGATGTGCGCCCAACTACGCTGGCGTACGTACTCCAATGAAAATGAAACGCGCCTAAAGAGAAAAAAAATGATTTTAGGTTTGCGACTAGGTGGCAAATCGGTTCCGATAATCGCTTTAAACTGAGTGGAGCGGGTGCCTTGCTTCTTAATAAGATCGGCGGATGACAAGAAAAGAAAAGATTGATTTTTTTAAATTAAGAATATTTATTTCTCGAGGTCATAAAATAAATGTCACATTTTAATCACTTGTTATTGTTTTTTATGGATTTGATACATATAGTATAGACAACCCCCCTTTTTGTATCTTGATGGTTGATGTATTTTTTTAAGATTCCTTTCCGTCCATCGATTGCCTGCGTTGCTTGTGATGCTCAGGATACCAGCTTTGGAGATTTACTTGATCCTTTAATTTGTTACACTGGAAATTAAAGAACATTAATTATTTTGAAGAGTTAAATAAATAATTGAAAATTTACCGTGGTTGGCTCCTTTGCTATCAGCCACTGTCACCGGTCGCTGCTAATCATGTCGGTCGGTGGTTACTGGAGTTTTGGTTGGAGGAGTGACGACTACGATATTGGCGTTGATTTTGAAATGATAAGATAATCGCCATCCACAATTTTCCACAATTTATTTCCGTTTTCTGCCAAACTTTAATGGGATTACATGATAGCATGATGGCCGCCCACCGCCAATTTTATTGTAAAAATTTCCCGATAACGTGCCAAAACAATCAAAATACCGACTGAAATCACACAATATTATTATTAAGAAGACGCATTACACGAAATTACGATTTTTTAAGTTAAACTTTCTTATTTACAGCAACAAGTTGACAGCTGTGGGTGCCGGCTTTGCTGCTGGTGGCGTCGTGAAATTATTTAGGTGTCATTACAAATTTTTGATTTTTCAGCTGCAAATAATATAATAAATCATTAATTCTTTGAAAATTTCCCTATTTTTAATAATACTTACAAAAACTAAATAATAAAATAACTAGAATTTTAAATTTTTATTTTCTGGGCTCCCAGTTTAGCAAGCAAATGTACATTATGCGATTTCTCCTACAGAAATTGCAAGTAGGATAGTTAAAAATGCAATTGTGAACTTTTTATTTTATTGAGGGAAGTGCGATCAGCTGATCCTATGCCATCAGAAAAATTTGTCCAGTTGCCGCCTGCCATTTATGATACCCGGGTGAAAACCAAGAAATTCAGTACAAATTGACAAATTTCTCAGCATGCGAGGAGGCGAAAAATAAACAAATTTCAGAAATGCGAGACTGGGGAACTCATGCAATTGTGAACTTTTTATTTTATTGAGGGGAGTGCGATCAGCTGATCCTGTGCCATCAGAAAAATTTGCCCAGTTGCCGCCTGCCATTTATGATACCCGGGTGAAAACCAAGAAATTCAGTACAAATTGACAAATTTCTCAGCATGCGAGGAGGCGAAAAATAAACAAATTTCAGAAATGCGAGACTGGGGAACTCATGCAATTGTGAACTTTTTATTTTATTCAGGGGAAGGAAGTGCGATCAGCTGATCCTGTGCCATCAGAAAAATTTGTCGAATTACTGCCTACGATTTCTGAGACCCTAGTGCAAATCCTGGCGAATCCAAGAAATTTGTACCACGTTTTTGAAACTTTTAAAAGGCGCGTTTCATTTTCGTTGGAGTACGTACTCCGGAGTAGTTCAGCGCACATTCAGCTGTGGCAGCATCTACTCCGATGTGCGCCCAACTACGCTGGCGTACGTACTCCAATGAAAATGAAACGCGCCTAAAGAGAAAAAAAAATGATTTTAGGTTTGCGACTAGGTGGCAAATCGGTTCGGGTAGTCGCTTTAAACTGAGTGGAGCGGGTGTGCTTTCCTTCTTAATAACCGATCGGCGGATGACAAGAAAAGAAAAGATTGGTTTTTTTAAATTAAGAATATTTATTTCTCGAGGTCATAAAATAAATGTCACATTTTAATCACTTGTTATTGTTTTTTAAGGATTTGATACATATAGTATAGACAACCCCCCTTTTTGTATCTTGATGGTTGATGTATTTTTTTAAGATTCCTTTCCGTCGTCCATCGATTGCCTGCGTTGCTTGTGATGCTCAGGATACCAGCTTTGGAGATTTACTTGATCCTTTAATTTGTTACACTGGAAATTAAAGAACATTAATTATTTTGAAGAGTTAAATAAATAATTGAAAATTTACCGTGGTTGGCTCATTTGCTATCAGCCACTGTCACCGGTCGCCGCTAATCATGCCGGTCGGTGGTTAGTTTTTGGTTTTGGTTGGAGGAGTGACGACTACGACATCGGCGTTGATTTTGAAATGATAAGATAATCGCCAGGTTCAAGGGAGAATTTCCACAATTTATTTCCGTTTTCTGCCAAACTTTGAAGATTTTATGCCGACAGTGGGGGGTGGGGGGGGGGCTTGGTCCTGGTTTAGCCAGCACATATAAATAATGCTGTAATTATAATGGAATTAGTAATTATTTTGAAGGAATAAAATCAATTGATGACCACTTACCATCATAGTTAGCTTCTTTGCTGTCCCCCTAACGTTTCCGACTGCCACGGTTGCCACTGATTATGCTGCTGGTTGTTGGA
Organism: Thereva nobilitata; assembly: GCA_963855945.1. NCBI lineage: Eukaryota > Metazoa > Arthropoda > Insecta > Diptera > Therevidae > Thereva > Thereva nobilitata. The sequence goes on along the minus strand of OY979699.1, from coordinate 18,498,922 downwards.
ATTGTGCATGGGGTGACGATTGCGATGCCGGCTCTGGAGATTCTATATTTAATTAATACCAGAAAATAATTATTTTGAATGGGTAAAGAGATGAACAGTTATTATACCTAGAATATCATTTCCACCCCATATGCAGTGTTTGGATTGTTCAGCACCTTTCTTCTTCTATTAATTTAGCCAGTCCAGCCTAGAATTTTTGAAAATGGCAAAAAGAAATTTTTTTTTTGGTTTTTAATGAAAAGGGAAATATCTGAAAGATTTATAGAACAAAGCCAAGATATTCTGCTTGACAGTTCCGGAAAAAGAGGAGGGTTTTAGGGAAACGGTTAATATACCAATCCCTTCTGAAATCTCGAAAACTACTGGCTGGAGACTAAACTAGATAACACATGCTACGCGGGGACATAAATGGGCCTATCCTGCTGGTAAGGTTTGACAATGTCTCGGTTGCAGAAAATAATAGAGGACCAGCTTGTAAGCTCACTTCGACTATTCGAAAGTACAATCAATACGAAACCAGGGAAACAAGGATCGCCCAATATGGGAATTTATTGTTATGATTACGATCGTATGTGTAGAACTGTGTATGTTATCAGTGATGTCAGCAACGTTCAATGAGAACAATACTATATAAGCTACAAATCTAGAGAACCGAGAGTAAATGAAATGGAACTTCAAGTGTTTCTGAAGCAATTCTATTAGCCTAGTGAAGTTGAATGCTTCGAGAGACACATTCGGCTGATAGAAGAACTTCCAGCAGCACATTGTACAATTCATCTCTACGGACAACTGAAAGCTTCGGAGATAATAAGACCATCAGCAATTAGGAATCCTTCAGACGTCTAGCTAGCTTTGTTGACATTCTGCAGGCACTATGTAAAATAAAAAACGACCACCGATTTTTTTAACTATTTTTTGTTTTTATTTAAGTTTTTTTTTTGTTTGGATGTTTTTTTTGCATATAATTTTTGCTTCTTCGTTCACCTTTTCTAAAGATACACATTTATTGAATTTAGTTTTATTATTATTATTTTTTTTAAACTTATTTTCACAATATCCTTTTAATAGTTTTCTTTTTGTTTTTTGTTCTTTTTAGATAAATATGTTTTTCCAACGAAAAATGTTTTTTTTTAAATATGGTTTTATATCGATTTTCTTTTTTGGTTTTATTATTATTATTGGAAGGACATATAAAATATTTAAGTTGGGTTGTTTGTTGTTGTATTACAATTGTGGGAGAACGCGGTTTTATTTTATTTCTTAAATATTATTAATTAAACAAAATATAAAAACGACAGGAAAAAATGAAATGTATTAATTGGAGTCGTTATACATGGTGTCTCACACGTTAATGATAGATAGTATTATAAAAAATAATCGACAAAAACCCCAAAATGTCTTAGATAAACTGTTTGAGGTGTGGACTTATGGGCAATCGAGATCATATTTTTTCGAAGATGACAATGAACATCGCCAAGTCGTTTCTGAGTTGGTATACTGCAATGTTGTATGAGTTTATTTTTTTAAGCAGCCAGCTAAGGCACAGATGGCAGCCATCAGGATTGGCGGAAGACAGCCGGTTGTCGGAGTGTTATACCAGCGAGCAATAATAATAAGAGTGATGAGCTAGAACAAATTTTTAAAAATGTTTCAGTGTGCTTGAGAATCAAGGAACATCTTCTGTTTCTATCATACTCTAGTGTTTCTTGGATAATCTGTCTTTAAGCTCCACCTCATCACTCTTGTTATTATTGCCCGCTGCTATGGGGCAATATACCCTGAATCCAGATTTCATCAAGGAGAAACTCTGTGGACGAACGAATCCCCACCTAACTCGCAATGCTTCGTTATCAATTTGTTGTAGAGAAGGTGTATGGCCAAGAATCAGAAACAGAGCAAAAACCAGGAACTTGATTTGTGAACTGAATGATGCGCTTAAAAGATTCATGCCAGCTATGGAGCCAAATTACACGGCCTATCACTTTCCCAGACTCACTTTCCAATCACTTCCAATAAACCGGTTTTTTAGACAAGGGGGCGTAGGGAAGTGTTTGTGATGCGCTCAGTTGTGAATCCAAAAAAATTTTCGGTCTCACATCAAATTACACTAACCCAAGCATAACATTCTTCTCTGGGGCTGCGAAAATTATGAGATTTTTGTTGCTTTGTACACAACTACATAGACAATAGAATCGTTACACGGAAAAGAGGCTGAAAATTAGGTGCATAGTGTAATACTCAAATCATAAAAAAAAGACAGGTTTGACGTGAGTCCCAAGTGAATGGCCGTGTAATTTCACAATTGTATATCCATAGGAAGAAATGACAATGGGCCTAATTACAAGGCCTATGAGCCAAATAACACGGCCCATCAACACTTCAAATAATTGCAATAAACCGGTTTTATTGGCAAGGGGTCGTAGGGAAGTCTCTCACTTGTGCATCCCAAAAAAATTGTCGACTGCACCGAGCAGCACACTAACACAAGAGTAACTTCGTTTTTGGGAGCTGCGAAAATCATGAGAATTTTTGTTGTTTTGTACGCAGCTACCGAGACAATAGAATTGTTACATGAAAAAATGCAGAACAGTCAGTTTATCGTGTAATTCTTATAACATACACAAACCGGTTTGTTAAGAGGAAAAGTGTTAAACCGTGTAATTAGGGTCTATCACTTTCCCAGACTCACTTTCCAATCACTCACAATGAAACGTTTTTTTAGATAAGGAGGCGCAGGGAAGTGTATGTGTTGGCCAAAAATGTTCGGTCTCACAGCAAATAACACTAACACAAGCATAATTTTGTTCTCTGGGGCTGCGAAAATTATGAGAATTTTTGTTGCTTTGTACACAACCATATAGACAATAGAATCGTTACTCAGAAAAGATGCAGAAAATTAGGTGCATCTGTAATACTCAAATCATACGCAAAACAGGTTTGACGTGAGTCCAAAGTGAATGGCCGTGTGATTACACTCAATGAGGTAAACTACACTATCCATCATTCGTCCATCACATCCAACCGATTTGAATATGAATCCGATATTGGTATATTATAAATCCTGAATTTAATAAAATGTGTTTCTTTAATAATTTAATTTACTTTTAAGAAAATCGTTTTTTTTGTTTAAAATGTGTGTTTTTTTGTATTTTTAATTTTACATTTTTGTTTTTTTGTTTAACTATTAATGAGGAATATTACAATTAAATTTTCATCTTTTCTAGTATAGAAAATGATAATTTTTAAAAAGTTATATTACATAATATAACTCCTATTCACATTTTTGCTTGTTCATTTTTATTACATTTTTTTGTGTTTAAGTTTAAAGTAATTTTTTTCGATTTTTTTTATGTTTAGTTTTAGACGATTATTTATATATATGTATATATATATATATATATATTTTTCTTCATCATTGTTTTTTCGGGTTTTATTTTAAATTATTTTTTTTTAATTTTAAATAACACATTTTCTTTCCTTGTTTTTTTTAATTAATTTGATTTTGTTTTGCATTTTATTTTCTGTTTAATTTTTTATTTAAGTTTTGTTAAAACTAATTACAGTACTTATTATTAATTTTTAAAACATGTTTTTTTTGTTTTGTTTTTGTTTTTTTTAAACTTAATTTTTAAATATGTTTTAATTTTCACATAAGAATTTTCTTTTTTTCTGGTTTTTGTTGCTTTGAATTTTATTATTTATTTTTTTCTTTTTTTTCTGATTTAAATTTAATAATAAATTCTTTATTATTATTATTATTATGGTTCAAAGTTGCATAGGATAACGATTATCATTTTCGGTTTTTATTTTATTTTCTTTTTTCTTAATTTTTTTGTTCAAGAATAGAAAAGAGAAATTTTTTTTCACTAAGAATTTTTTTGTTTAACGAGTTTTTTTTTATATATATATAATAATATTTTTGAAAATAATGCATTATATATACATATAATAATGTATATAATATATATTTCCTATACAAATAAATTTGTTTTATGTATATATATATGTATACATTTTTTCAAATATAATGGTATTCCTAACATTTATAATAAAAAATAAATGACTACAATTTTTTTTAACATTAAATTTATATTTTTGTTTTTTTATATATATAAAATTATTTTTCTTAATGAAAAAAAAATGTGTTTCTTTTAAATTTAAATTTTATATTTACCAAGTCGTATTTGTTTTTTTTGTTTAAATATATATTTTTCATTGTTATATTTCTTTATATTTATATTTATTTATAATTTAAAATGATGCCTCCACCAAATACGTGCCGTCCATGGTTTGACCGCTCTGATTATTTTGAACGTTTGTTGTCGCTGGCATATACTTTCCGCACGCCTAAATTCATATAAATAATGGGGGGTTTTATAGTTTTCTTCTTCTTTGGTTTTAATTTTAAATTTTTTGTTTTTTTTATTATTATTTTATTATTATTATTTATTTGGTTTGTTGTTTTATTATTTATTTATTTGTTTTTTTGGTTTATATTTTATTTAAAAAAAAATAATTTTTGTTTTTACAAGAAATTTAATTAAAACTTGCGTTTTGCTTTTTTAATAATAAAATTTCACTAACTAAATTCATATAACATGTATTTATTATTATTTTTATATTTTTTTTGTTTGTTTGTTTTTTGATTGAAAACAAAATATTTTTATATTTTATATATATATTTAAATATAAACAGAAAAAAAACCAAATTAAAAAATGGAATGTTTTTTTAATTGTAGTGTGTTGCAAAATTAATTGTGAGTGATAATAATAATTTGTAAATAAATTAACATCATCGCGTTATTTTTTTCGTGTCAATTACTATTAAGAAAAAAAACAGAATCAGATTTTAGTAAATCATTTTTTAAACAGGTAAAAATACTCTATTTATTATTGGATGCTCAACTTTGCGCGGCTCTCTAGACCGAGTCGTGTCGTCTACTGATGACGAGGGTGGTTATATGTATATCTCAGTCCTACTATACCCAACGCCAGTATGTGCAGCGGACAGTTGTTTTAATGTTGAAACACATGAACAAATTAAATTAGGATTAATAGGATTATTGCAAATAAATAATTAATACGACACATACGAGATAATTGAAGCAAGCAGCGGGAACTATTTTATGGGAAAAAAATTCATTTTTGTTTACCTCGTAGCTAACCACGGTGCGTTCAAAAACCTCTATGGTTAAATATAAACTTTCGTGGTTAACTGAAGTAATTCAGCATAATCACAGCTTGCCTCGTGGTTTACCATTGTAAGGTTTTTGAACGCGCTGCGGGAGGTTAGTTATTGTTTCAGTTCCACATGACCGCACATGCTAGCATGAGCAGTTTAACACTTTTTGATTCTGTTTTTTAAATTCCCTCTCAACCTTTAAAAAAATATGAAATAAACACAACTTTTCTTTGGTGATAAATTTCAATGTTAAAATTCTAGTATAGAGATCCTTGAAATTACATATTTCTTGTATGTATTTACTCGAAACTGATTCTGTTTTTTTATATGTTCTGGTTTAACAAAAAATTCCCGATTTTAATTATTTATTACTTTTACTTAACAAAGTAAATATATATAAAAAAAATAAAATAATATTAACATGTGAGTTATTTCAACGTTTTTGTTTTTAATTTTTGGAAGAAGATAAAAATATTTGTTTTTTTTATTATATTATTTTAAAATTTAGATAATTTGTTCATTCTATATAAACTAAGCCATGCTTTCGTTTTCATTTTTGACAATAATAGTAGTAATAAATCTTCAGAAAATAAAAATATATATTTTTTTAGTTTTGATATTAATCTCGAAAAATAACACTTGTTTTTTTTTGGATTTTGGTCGGTTCACTATTATCTCAAAAATAAATAATATACAATTCAAATTCATTTTTTTATTCGAAATTAATACACACTCAATTTATTATTTTATAGATGCAAAAATTATATATTTTTAAAAAACATTCACAAGTCCAAAAAAAAATATTATAATAATCATAAAATTAAAAATGTCAATCACAATATTCAAGATGACGCGAAAATCAAATGATTACTTTACTAATTTTCTTTTAAGCTATTTGACATTTTTATTTTTATTTTTTTGTTTTTCTAGAGAAAAATATATAAAAATTAAAAAGTTTTAAAAACGTTTTATACTATAGAGAATTTTCTTTTGTTTTTAATTTATAATAAATATTTAAAATAAAAATGAACAAAAAAACTAATGATTATTCATATTTCTACGTTTTTATATATTAAAATATTTATTATACGAGAAAAAAACTTACATGCATATTCACTTGCTAATTTTTTTATTTTATGATTTCGATTTGAGAAAAAACAAAATTTATTACATACGCAATTTTTCATATTCCTTGTATTTAAAACTATATAATATTCCACTGCACTTTTTGTATATTTAGAAATAAAATAAAATTAAATATGATTAACAAAATGCAAAAATCAAACCAATCCAGTCATTGCCACTGCTTGCTTAATTTTTTTACTTATATTATTTCATTATATTTTTTTTCATGCAACAAAAAAAAATATTTTCCCTGTTTCACGTTATTTAAATAAAAAAAAGAAATTATATTTTTATAATAAATAATTGAACAAAAAAAAATTAAAATTTTAATCTTGTTTAAAAAAATGAAATAAAACTGTCTGTTTTTGCATCTACATAGTATTTCCCTCCCTCAGTTTTGTGTTAAAATTTTTTAAAATGATCTTATACGTATTTTGTGTAGCCCCCCCCCCCATTCAATAAAATCACCAAATAGTTGTAGTTAAAAAAAACACCCCAAAAACTGTTTTTGTTTTTCATAAAAATTAATAAATAAAATTTTGAAATAAATATAACTAACAGAGAAAGAGACGAGCAAACTCTCCTTATTTGTTTTTTTAATATAACGACGTTTCGATACATTCAATTTCGTTGTTGAAAATTTTTGTTTTAGCACATAATAAAAATCTGGGAAACAGAATACTCCAAAGTCAGATCATAAAGCCAGGCTTAATCGTTGTCTGTTAAAAAAGAAATTCATAATTTTTTTTCGTTTTGTTTGTTCAGTTCTATTTTTTCATACATGTAATGTGTATGTCATGGTGGCTGCTTACTAAATTGAAAATTAATAATCCAAAAAAAAATTTTGGAACTAAACCCGCCTAAAGGTATGCCAGAAATTTTTATCTCCAGCCCAGAGGAGGAGTCTCCCAACCTAGAAAGACTGGTAGAGGTATTTAAGTTGGAAGGGGACGCCCAGGTAGCATCTACAGATGGCTGAGATCGTGCAGATCAACAATCTGACAGACCAAGGCAGCCACAGGTATAACCTTCGTAATCTGGTTAACACCCCAAACCTAAACGTATTCCCAAGAACGGAGAATTTCTGGGGTTGGGAGGAAGTCTTGGACATTACGCTGTCTATGGGCATCATATTCAAAAAATAGAAAACTGGAGAGTATTAGACCAAGGGTCCTTCTCAGATCACCGGTGGATACGCTTTAGAGTAAGCTTGCAGATTGAAGCTCCTCAGCCGTACAGAAACCCAAGAAGGATTGACTAGAAGAAGATAGAAGATATCTGGTACAAATAAGGCCTTTGGCAGCCTTACAGAGGCTTGGCCTTTAGAAGGAGGCTTTTACAAGCCGAACATGTTTTTGCGTAGTTTTGAAAAGTAGGGAAAACTATTTGTTTGTTTTTCATCAATTTTCGATTTGCGGCCACCATAAGACATTATAAAAATATATATTATATATTATGGTAAAAAACAACAAATAATACCTGTGAGAAAAATCACACACACACGAAAAAAGAAAATATGTGTGAGACAAAACATAATACACACACAGTGTCAACCCAAAATAAAAACAAAGCACAGCAGCAACAGTATAATTACAACGATATTTGTGTGGGCGAGTTAGTATTTCTTTCAAAGGGACGGAGATTTCTAAACGGACGAAACACGATTGCGTGGGTTGCAGCATTATTATTATTTTTGAAAAATAGTGGTTTTTTTTATATTTCATACATATATGTATAACTGAGAGAGAGAGAAAGAGAGACAGAAAGAAAAAAACAAAAAATTTAAAACATTTTACAATATTAAATATAGTGATGATCATGGGCTTCATGATCCTTTAAATTTAGTTCAGAGTGTTTTTAAGAGAGTGATTGTTGGTTTCACTCTTAAGTAATTTTTGCTTCTATAATTATAAAATGGAAGCAGATTTTTATTTGGAAGAGATTGGTTTTATGACATAATCATAGCCTTAGCCGTGGGGAGGGCGTATTTTATTTTGTAATTAATTATAATAAAAAGAAATTATTTTTTGTTTCATATATATTACTATTATCACGTATCACGTTATCTATCTTTATCAGACCAACAATTTTTTACATCCTAAATTGCAGGTTTATTCATGTCTTCTGTGTATGTGTAATGTAGTGTGTGAAATATAACAACTATATAGACAACACTTACACCATAAGGATAAAATCACATCATTTTTATTTTTTTGTTTATCTACACTCAATATAGTATAATCACCCTACTCGACCCTGTATATTTTTTATTCTTTTTCATCTATTTATAATTATTATATAAAATATTAATAAATATAACCATTCTCGTTTGTAGTTTTGTTTTTAAAAAAAAACTTCTTAAAAATTTCAGTTTAAAAAAAAATTTCAATTAGATTAAATTAATTAAATAAAACTTAAAAAAAGCAACTACCCAAAACATCCGCCAATAAAAATATTTGATTGCCTTTCCAACTCCTATTTAAAAGTTTATTGCTAGAGTGTGTGATTGCATAAAAGAGAGAATAGAATTATTTTTTTAAACTTATTTTTTATGAGTGTTTTTTGCAGTTTTTAAATTAAAATAATATTTTTATAACTTATGCTCATTTTGTTTTACTCTTTCGGTTTTTTTATATTTTATATCCAGTTTTTGTGTTTTTTGCAATAATAATAATTAAATAAATAAATAAACAATAAAAAAAATATAAATAATTTGTTTTTTGCTTTGTTTTTTTTCCTAAAAAAATTTTCAATATAGTTTCAAAATATTGTAAATATTACAAAAAAATTACACAAGATGCTCAATATTAAAATAAAAGTAAATAACAAAAAAACTAACGAGATTATTTTTATGTATATAAAAAAAGATATATATAAAAATTTATTTAATTTTTTTCTTAATTTTTTTTTATCTAAAATACACAATTAATTAAAAAAATTTAAATAAAAATCTATCAGTAAAATCTAACTTTTTATTTATAAATAATAAAATTGTCACATGCAAATTATGTTTTTTGTTTTTTTTTGTATTAAATTTTTATATATAAAAAACTTGTAAATAAACATTACCACACACCAATTTTATTTTTTTTAAAAAAAGTAATTAAATACGTAAAAGTATCTCTCATGATTTAATAAGTCTGTTTTAATTTATAAATTTCCTTTTTTCTTTATTTATAAAGAAAGAAAAATAATTAAAGTATTTCAAAATATACAAAATAAAAATATTTAATTAAATATAATTAAAAATACGAAAGGACATTTTTCTTGTTTAATTTTTAAGAAAATGTTTAAAATAAAAATTAAAAATAATAATAATTAATCTACATAAAAAATAAAAAATTTGTTTTTTATTAATATTGATGATAAAAAGTCACTTATTCTGTAATAAGAAAAAAAAGAATAAAAAAATAATTTGTAAATCATAATTGATAAAATAAGTATTTTTGAAAATAAACTGTCAAAGAGAGAGAGAGAGACAGAGAGAGAGAGAGAGAGAGAGAGAGAGAGAGAGAGAGAGAGAGAGAGAGAGAGAGAGAGAGAGAGAGAGAGAGAGAGAGAGAGAGAGAGAGAGAGAGAGAGAGAGAGAGAGAGAGAGAGAGAGAGAGAGAGAGAGAGAGAGAGAGAGTTTGAAAAAGTGATTTAAAAAAATAAAATAAATAATATAGATTTTTTTGGTAAATAGCGCTCTTGATCTAATTGGCTTTCTTTATTTTTTTTTTCGATTTTATGATTATGAAAAGGAAAATGTTTTATACATATATATTTTTTTATTTCATTCTGTTAAGTTCTTATGAAGTGTTTTATGGATTGAAGGAGATTGTCATTTATACAGACTAGGAAAAGAGAGATATAATTGACCTCTGGGGAACACCTGCAGACATGGGGTGTGGGGTTTACAGCTGACGCCATCCAATACTACCTTGGCTGAACGGCCAGAAATGAAACTCTCAATCCACTTCCTTAGAACTAAAGCCTAGTTCGCACTAGGCTAGTAATTTAGTAGAGTAGCGAGTAATTTAGTGACTAAATGTGTGTGAACCACAAAAAATTAGTCAAGTAGTTTAGTGAATGATTTAGTCGAGTCGATCCATTTTACTCTATTTTATCGGGCGAGTAGCGCCTCGCACCACGCGTCAGTGCTCACTTGCTCACCGGCTAAACAAGTCCGAACCTGTTGCTTTAATCGAGTTCATTAGTGGCCGCAAAAATGTCGTTTCGCTGGAACGAAAAAACAACTTTAAAATTTGTTTCCAAATATTTAGAACATGAATGCTTGTGGAATATGAAGTCCCCGCATTATAAAAACAAACAAATGAAACAATCCGCATGCTTGGATTTAGAAAATGCAATGAATATACCCGGATTTGGTGAAAAGGAAATTAAATTGAAAATTAAAAACATCAGGTTAGTGTATAATTGTATTATTTTAAGTATTTCTTGCAAAACACTTGTGTACTGTACTGGACCGTAATGCGAACGATTTCTGTGCAGTAGCGAGTAGTTTAGTCACTAAATTACTCGCTACTCTACTAAATTACTAGCCTAGTGCGAACTAGGCCTAAGGTCTATCTATACCAATTGCTTGGAGTTTGTTAACAGAGTGTGGTGCCATACTTTGTCGAAAGCCTTGGAGATATGTAGAGCAACCGGACACGAGAAGTTCGCGTTAGATGGTTAGATTCAAGATATTCCATGAGTTTTTTTATTGATTATTGTCTCAATTGTTTTGGAGAGAATAGAAGCAGCTATTGGGCGGTAGTTGGAGGGGTTGTTAATCTTTTTTTTGAGGCACATTTCGTAAGCACTATAGGAAGAATATTGTCAGGGGCAATGAATTTATTGACGTCAAGGTCTTTGAGACACTTATACACTTCGCGAGTTTGAATAAAACTCCGTCTAGTTGGTGGTGGACAGGTTAAGAAAAATTTGAGGCGAACAGAGCTGCTGATAAGTCGGCACACTAATATTACACACACATCATAAGAACCAACAATTAATTATTTTTATTATAATATTGTTAATTGATTTTTTTGTCAGAATTAATTTGTGAATAAAATAATGTAATGTATACATATTATTTATAAATAGAAAACATAGTAGTTGTGAATTTTGACAACAATTAAACAAAAATACTTAATGAGAAAGAGGAGGAATATATGCAACAAAATATGTATATATATAGATGATAGTAGATATTTAAAAGATATTTAGAAAAATATTAATTTTTTATTATATGTAAATATAAATAAAAAAATTCGTTCTAAGGAAAAAAAAGAATGTTCGTATTTTATTGTTTTTTTTTGGTTTTTTGTTTGGTTTGGAATCTAAAAATATTTACATCTAAATAAAAACATAAATAAACGAATAGAAAAGAAATAATTTTAATAAAAAAAATCATCTAAATATAACACTGCGATAAAATAATTTTTTTAAAAGTTTTTCTTTTTTAAGCAGGTAAAGTTTAAATTTATCCAATATGAATATATATGTACATATATAATCTATATATATATATAAATATGAAACATACTGTTTTATTTATTTTGGTTGACTAACGATTTTAATGAACTTTCTTGTCTCTTTTTTGGTTTTGTTATATTTTATATAGTAATTTATTTAAGAATCTTTTTTTTGTTTTTGGTTTTTTTTTGGTTTTAATTAAAGTTTTAAATTATCGTCATTTTATATACAATGTATATATATATAATATATTTATACTATAAGTTTTTTTTTTCTAATTGCGACTATCGTCATGAGATATACTAGAGCTTCTCTTTGTACCACAACGATAAGCTGGGTCCTGTAAGAAGGTGATGGTGATTTTTTGGAAGAAAAAAAAATCGTTTTGTATATTCTTTTGAGAGAAATTTGTTTTTTTGGTTTTTTTTTTACATTTAAGTGAATAAAAAACTACTAATGATTTTATTTTTGTATCTAAATATAATTTATATATAGGTATAAATAAAAAATATTAAAACGAAAAAAAAATTAAATAAAAATTATGTAGTTAGTACAATGAAAATATTTATATATATATTAATAAATAGAAAGAAATTTTCCTTTTTTTTAATTTAGAATTTGTATGTTCCTTTTATTATAAAAAAAGATATGAAGTAAAAATGTTGTTTTGTATCTATTTATTTATAAAATTGTTTTTTGTGTTTTATTCAAAATTAAAACGAAAGTCTAATTAAAAAAAATATATATAAATGTTATAGATACAGCTGTTCGTATAAAAAGAAAAGCAGGAAGGGAGGGGGAAATAAATTAAACAGAATTAAATAAATAAATATTTTTAAATATACAAAAAAATAATAATAAAAATAATCTAACAGCGGTAATAATAATAATATACAAATAGAGAAAAATAAAAGAAATAAAAATATTATTTATTTATTTAAATGTTTAGTTTATTATTTTAACTAATTTACCAAATGAATAAAAAAAATTAAAAAAAGAAAACTATATAATCTAAAAATATTTAATCTGCGTCTAATAACATAATTAATACTAATAATTTTTACTAGTCAGTATTTAATTTTTTTTTTGGGATGGTCAAGCTCAGAAATCACCCTTTGTACCACTAGTCCGTCATGTCATTCAAGTCATGGTGCAATGTCTAGAAGTAAGCTTGATCTGAAGATAGAAAAAGGATATGATAGGTTAAGGGTAGTCTGGAGGATGCATGAGGCGGAGAGCCTCCCGTTTGAATTCTTGGATGTTGTATGAGTTAATTTATGATCTAATGCTAGCTGAGCACACAACACGGAAGTAGTGCTAATTAGCACGCGGGAAAAAAGACGGAGACTATATTGCGGTGAAAGTAGGGGGCCACATCATCCGCTTCCAGGCCGCACAAATAGGCACAACTAACATCCTGTTTTTCTTTAAATCAGTATAAATAAACAATATTAACGAATTGGTTTTTTGTTGCATCGCGTTTTTTTGTTACAGACAGTTAGGAATTTAAACTTAAAATTATAAATTAAGAAAAAAAATGCCAGAATCATATTTATAATATAAAATGTGAAAATATCTAATCAAACAATTAATAATAATTAATAGAACAATTAATTTCTAGATTTAAAAAAAATCCTTTAATATGTTCTTCTTTTTGGTTATGAACGAGCATATATTATATATACATAAATAACCCCTAATCAATATTAAATATAAGGCAACAACAACTTCAATATTATGCATATATATAATATAAGTAATAATATTTAATGCTACAATACAAATATCCAGCGGTGCTTTTTTTTATTAATAAAACGAAAAATTAAAGGGCGCGATAATTAATTATTACTAATAAAACTAATAAAATGCAATGCCAATATATGTTCCCAAAACAAATAAAAAGAGGATAAGATAAAGGTGGTAATAATTAGATTAATAATAAATTTGAAAATAAAATAATATTGTGCTTTTGCATATAATATAAATAATTTCTATTTTCCTTAAGGGATCAATTTTCGATAACTTGTTTTCTTTAAATAAAAAATTTTTTTTGAAAGCTAATAGTAGATCAAGAGTGGCTTACGTAAATTATACTTAATAAATTCAAATAAATATGGGCGATTTTTGTTTTTCAATGTTATTTTTTTTTCATATATTTTTGGAACTAATTTATTTATTCATTTAAAAAAACAGAAGGGGAGAAACAAGCAAAACGAATAAATTTTTCTAATTATTATTTCCAATAAAACAAAAAACAAGAAAAAATATAAAATAAAAAAATATGCACACGAAAAAATGTTTTTTGCAGTTGTTATAGTTGCACATGACAAAAAAAGCACTAAACATGTTTTAATATTTATAAATATTTTTTGCTTTGTTTTTTTATGTTATATAAATAAATTTGTTTTTGGGTGTTACATTCCACTGGCTATAAAAAAATTCAAATAAATCACAATACAATTTGTACAAGAGGTATGTTTTTTTATTGTTATTATTTATTTTGTTTATTTTTTTTGTTGTTGTTTTCGTAATTTTAAAAATTTACAAAATAAATTTAGGTTAATCTTTTTTTAAAAGGTTGCAATTGTTTATTTTCTTTTTAATTTTTCAATTTTAATTTTTAGTTAAGCATAATTCTAGCAAGCCACAAAAAAACACCTTTTTTAATTTTAGTTAAATTTGGAAAGAAGAAAGAAACAAAAAAATAAAAGTTTTTGAGAGAGAAAAATATAGCTTAAGAGTTTTTTTTAAAGAATATAAAAGAAACGGATAAAATAAAAATATAAGAAACAACAAAAAGATAGATTGATTGAAAAGAATAAAAATTTAACTTAAAATCACTATTTTTTTTAATTCTATAGCTTTGGATAATTTTATTTTGAATGTGTACTTTTTTAATTTTTTTTTATTAACCTTTGTGTGAAGGCGTAACAAAGTCTTACTCATAGTGTTACTACTCATCTTGGTACCCGAGTACCACTCCTGTAGCGTGTCCTCTTTAAATGCCCGAGGTTTGCGGAGCACAGGGCTGGGTTGGAAGCAGCCACCCCGAGGTGCAGTTAACATCGGAGAATATCCTAGACCAGAGCATGGGGTCGGAGGATGTGTGGAGAATGGTGGAAATAGCGCTGAAGCTCATCCACCAGAGGCTTAAGCAATATGAAGCTCAAAGAAGCAGAGAAAGACAAAGAAATGTCAGAAGAGATAGCTGATCCAGCGCTGTGACGCAATGGCTTAAGCCGGTCAAGCGAGGAGAATGCGAGTTAAGAAGGAGGTGGTTCTTTTCTTAGCTAGGGCTAGAGACCCACAGAACCGAGAGGCAGCAGCTTCTCGGGGTAGAGTGCTGACTACCTTTCGTTGCACCTACTTATGTAGTTAGTGAATTGGCTCAATAGCTTCGTCAAGTCACCTTTCCCGCAAATAAAGCAAAGGCGGTAGGAAGCTGATCGGTAGTGTCCGACCGAAGGTCAGTTTTAGGCCGAAGCCGATGCCGAATGTTCGGATTTTGCCATAACCTTCTTGGTATACTGACTGAAAAATATACATAATAATGAAAATTCTTCACTGTTATTTTGTTTTATAGTCATAGTGCCGAAAATGATTGCAATATGCATTTTAAATAACTAAGTTGCAGCTTTCCAAAAATAATAAACTAAGATTTGTTTATTTTTATTTGAGGAATACCATACGTTTCAATGTCACATTCACATCACACTCTCAATTATTTTCGTTTTCAGCGACTGGCCTGGTTGGATATAAAAACTTCGGCTTCGGCTAACCTTCGGCTCCTTTGGCCGAAGCCGAATGTGCGGCCGAAGGTGTTTTTTTGGCCGAAGTTGGCCGAAGCCGAAGCCAAACCTTCGGTCGGACACTACTGATCGGTAAGGTGTATGCTTAAGTCTCTATCATCATCATAGAGTTTTACTTTTTTGACAGGCCTTTAGAAATTTGTGTTTTAATTTAATCGAATAAAAACAGAGATTGGAAAACGTTGTAATTTGTTATCTATCAATCATATTAATAGGCACTTGGTCGGATGCGCCTAAGAAAATATACTGATCAGCAGCGATTCGTCCTGTTACCCACTCATCTTAACAAAATGGACTCCCTATATGCTAGCCTATACATGATGTATGTATAAGGGATTGGGTACTACAGGAACTACAAATAGATTAAACTGATTCTGCAGCTACATACATATGTCACAGGAAGATCCGACCTCCAATAAGATTATATATATTTATAGTTTTCAAGTATTCACACCAAGGTTAAAATACGTTAAAAATTAAAATTATGAAACCGTATGAAATAAAATCAAAATGGAAGGAGTGAACATTTTTGACTGATTTTTTTTGTACTTTCGATAGTTCAAATTATATTAATTAACCAAAAAAATAATTCCTTCGCTTACCAGCTTATAAATTCCAACAAAACATATTAAATACATTCGTTATTACTAACTAAATTCATCAAATACACTCAATCGCACAAAGGAAGACATTTTGACACAGCCAATCTTCTTCTTTATTATAGTAGAATCAGTTATAAAAATTTGTTGGCTTTGTTTTTTATGTGAATTAGCGGGGGCTCAATCAATTAGCGGGGGCTCAAAAAATAAGAATATAAAAACTTCTTAGGTATGAGACTACACCTGAAACTGACCTATGAAGTTGAAAGGATTAAAACTGTCGCCCGTTTTTTTGTTTTTAAATTATAAAAAGAAATAAACTAAAAACAAAATAAACTCAAAACTATTAATAGATATAAAAATAGTAGTGTTATTAAAATCGAAACTACCTCGGCAGTGGCGGTGGTTTAATTAACATTTTACTTTCCAAATAGATTTGTACATAAAAACACTTGATTGTTATTTTAATCAATTTAGAAAATACGGGTGCAATTTATTGTATGTTAAAAAAATCAACACTAAAGTGTGCATATTTTCTACCTAAAAGGACTTTTCACATTATTATTTTTTTTATTAAAATAAAGGCAGGATCCTTTTTTTCTATTAGCCAAATATTCAACAACTTGAACTCATTTTACTTACAGTTTTTGAGCAAGACGAAGGTTTAGCAAACTTTAATGAAACCTGAAAATTTCATATACAATATTTCAATATTATTAATTTTATATCTTTTCTGTTTTAATTTTTTTATGCATAGAAATATATAAAAGACATGGAGAGTGCATTTTAAAGGCATACCAGAGATTTTTTTGTTTGGTGCTGAAATTGAATTGTTGTTTTATCACTAGCGAAAAAAGGGATATTCTTGCACACTATTTATTATTTTGATATTAATATGAATATAATGAGGAAATGAAAGCCAGTGTGTAATATTAAAACTACTTTATATGAGTAAAAAGTAATGAATGCACACACGCTTAAAAAAGATATTCATAAAATTCTAATCTATATTCCTTTTAGGTATTCGAGGGATATTTTATGAAGCTCTGACACTGTGTATTCATTAGTCCGGAACCGACTATTTAGTATTCACTAGTTGAAAATGAGACTCTGGTGAAATATACCGAACACTGAAGCACCACGTTTGGATTGGTCAGGTAGATAGCTATGTTATTAGCCGGTGTATGTAAATTCGCCTTTTTTACCTGACAGACCAGCATGGACAGGCCTGACAAAGATAGGTACGCTCTTATACCATCTTCGTCCTTCCTACATATCCCCTTTACCAGTGTAATGATACTGTTCCGAGTGCTGAATATCCCCAGCCAGTGGTTAAAGAGAGTGATTGCAAACGACGATAGATGGTTTAGATCGACGTATGTAAGCGGCCTTATCTAGGTACACTGCTCGGCTAGAGTGCACTTACTCTTTCCGGTATTACTCGTAGGACCAAACATAGAAAACGCCTGTGTTACTCTTAACATTGCGCATCAGCTTACTATCTATGAAGGATCGCCTATCATATGGATAGGGAGCAAAGGATACTTGCGTGAGATGCTCGTCAGTCGGTTGTAATATGTTTGTTGGAATAAGAATAGTGATCTTCATTTTTGTACTAGGCAAGCGTTGAACTTTACTTTTTTTTAAATTTCTCGAATTACTACATCCAATGAATTAGTCAAAAATAAATACTCTATCACGTCGGTTAAGAAAAATTATTATTTAATAAAAGCAAAAACCGAAAAAAAAATAATAAAACAAAAAAAAGAGAAACTCATTTCATGATATAATGTAACATAACCAATAGGTGTGTGTATGTTGTCTGCGTGGTGAATAATATATATTTTTGATTTTTATTATTTAAAATTAAAACTTTTATATTGATTAAAAATGTTTCATTTTGTATATTTGATGCTTGTTTACTTTGTAAATAACTTTTTTTTGTTTTTTGTTTGTTTTGTTTTTTTTGCTTTGTTTAAAACCTAATATCTATATTTAAAAAAAAATAAATCAAGAAAATACAAATAAAATAGTGCAAAACTATATATATTTGTTTTTTTAGCAATTAAAATACTTTACTCATGTGTTGATAAATTGTCATCATTCCGCACTAACCTGATATCTTTGGGAGCAGCATCTTCCACAACATGATTGCAATAGACCAACGGTACTATTTGTTGAATGTGCCGGACTAGCCATTGGCGATGGTGATCCCGGACGTTTTGGTGCCCCATTATATGGTATATCCAATTCAACAAATTCACGATCCTAGTCATTTGCGCGAATGATCATGATGATAAAGCAAGAAGAAGAAAAAGAGAATTATTAGAAAAAATTGTCTTTTTTTTAAATAATTTAAAAAACAAATAAGATTTATATGTTACTGTAGTTTTTTCAAGGCATCGCAATAGATGATGATGTTGCAGTTCAAATATATCCTCCTCTCTATAGCTATCATCTAGCTCAATTCCAGATTCTTGTGCAGCCAATCTGGCCTCAGCCGCTTTCTTTTTGCTAACAAATGCAGCACCTGAGGATGCCTTTGCAATACGTATACGCGCCAACCTTGCTTTCTGCAATTGGTGTATTAATTAAATAAAGAAGAATATAGAGTGTTATTCAACAAGTATAAAAAAAATAATTACCCGTTGTGCTTTTCGCTTATCAGCTCGTTGATTTTGATGATAAATTCGACTAAAGTTTGATACAATTACAGGTACTGGTAGGGCGATTACAAGCACACCGCTAAGTGAGCAAACACCACCAACAATTTTTCCAGCTATTGTTTCGGGTACCATATCGCCATAACTAAAAAAATGTTTTTATTTTTAATATTCAATAATAAATAAAAGCAAAACATATTGTGATAGTTTAACGACTTTTAATGAATATTTCTTCATTAATTTCAATATTTATCTAAGAATTGTAATTCATAAATAAAAAGTGTTTTCACAGCTGGATTTACTACACGGGATAACCAAGGTTTATGTTCCCGAAATCCCGAATAAAGTTTATCCTCGAGGAAGATTACGGCCCTTAATATACAAATATAGTATGAGCAGAGTATTACGATCAGTTAGGTAGACCTTCTTGTTGGATCGAAATGATGGGGCTCTGATCCTGGTGTTATCATGTATAGAGGTGGGGTCAGGTTTATCGTGTATGAATATCGGTACAAGCACATTTTTTTCTGTCCAGCACTATCAAAAAAACAAACTTCTACATTTATCGACAGCCTCAAAAGACCAGTCGTTCTTCTTTACACTCTTTAATAGGGATTTAGTTGAATTACAATTGATTCTGCATAAAATTATTAACACTAATTCTCCAGGTTTTTATTTCATTACCACCGCAAAAATTGTGAAATGACTAGCCCCTGTAGGTTGTGTAAAACATTCACCATAAATAATCGATATTAATTGCAAAGGCAGATTTAAATCGAGAAATGTGTTATAGGCCATGTAGAATGACTAATTTTATTTCCTACACGTTTCCTAAAGTATTATGTATATATTTGTATATATATACAACCCCTTAAGGATTAATTAGGCCTCCTTATAATATCATTTACAAGAAGGTCCTTCGGTAGAGAAGTTAGCCATGTCTTAAAAAAACAACAACAATGCTAGCTATACTATCAAAAAGCTCCAATCTTAAGCACTGCTGTTTCCACTTCCTCTTGCTTCTCGGTCAATTGAATCCTGGTTTCACTGCCAGCAATTTCCACGCCGTTATAATATAATGTCGCAAGTTCAATGGTAATCTACCTTAACGTTTCTAGGTTTAATTTATACCTTAAGACTATTGGCTCCTTGAATACAACACACTATATTGGCATAAAGAGGAATGGGGGTATTTTCTCGTCCTGGCTTTAGCAAAGCGTTATATATATGTATATAAAAAAACTCAACCAACGATAACACCTGCGAAATGTATTTCTCTCAAGGACGACGTTTTTATCGGTGTTTATTTTTAGACCATTTTCACATTTTCTGGGGTTTTTTTCCTCCCCCGTCCCCAAAATAAACCCAAAAGACATTACCAATCCACGACTACGTGAGAACATAAAATTTTCGTGACGGATGGATATTTTTCCAGTGTTTTTATTACGCAGCAATTTGCATCCAATCATTTAGCATTGGCTCTCATTTTCTGGTACCATCACCCTCCCCCCACTCGAATTCTTCGTCATACTTTTAAGGGATTTATGGTTTAGATGTCCTTCTAAATTTAATCACTAATTGAAGCATCGCCAATTCATAAGTTTTAAGGCGGAGATTCATAATAATAATAATAAAAAAAACAAGGCGAGCGGGAGTAATAAGGGGTGGGAGACAAATTTCGATGTGTTTACAAAAATTTTTCGATTTACTAAAATTAGACTAGTTTAGATAATCAAGAAATGGAAATTATACTTGCTAGATAAGAAGTGTATTAACGTCTTGATTGGATAAACAAAAAAGTTTCTGGATTGATTTTTGAGTAATTGTCTTCTTCCTTTTTATAGATGCATCGTCATCATCACCACGTAAGCATTACCGAATAAGACTATCGGAGTGGGCAACAAGGAGTTTCTTTGTTTAAACAAGCAAACTGCAATAACATTGTGCCATAAACAATGCACAAGGAAATCGACTACTAAAATTGGAATAACGCAGCCTTAAAATAAAGTGGTTTCAAAAAAACAAGGCTAAAATGGAGATTTAGATAGACATGCCCTCACGCCATCATCCAAGGTAACTGGAATGGAGCTCGAACAACCAGGAAAACATACGAGATAGCCTGTACAGCTTTCTGTGTACACATATGTAAGAAGACCTTCGGCAAGAGATAAGGTCTCAAGCCAAAGATGGTCCGGTGGGTGTACACAGCCACGTTACGTCCAATCCTCACGTATGGCTCGCTGAAGTGATGTGGTGGCCAGCGCTGAACAGAAAACTAATGGGGCTTATTCTGAAAATCGAATCACTCACATGACATTTCTCGATTGGCTGTCACTTCAATTTCGGAGAGGTATTCCCAGAGTGGAAACGCCGTTAACTCACTTCATTCCACTCTGCGAATACCCCATGCAACTGACGGTTGGCAATTTTAAATGAGAGATGTCTCTAAGCCGACTCGGGGAATATCATTTCCTTGAGTGTCACGTCACTTGAAATGCCACGTGACTCTCAGAATAAGGCCCAATATAAACTCATGAAGATGGAAAGGATCCAGAGGATGGCAACAATAGGGGCAACAGAGGCCATAAGGACAGCCATAATAAGGCATCTTTTTCCAGACATTGTATTCCATTGTTGACCTCCTTCTACTTTAGATTAAAATAGCTGTCGTTTTTTAGATTCGCCAAACCATGACCAAACCAATAAGGCCCCATAAATCATCATAAGCATTAAAACGACTTTTTTATAATTAAGAAAATATTCGTAAAATCGTTAAGTATAAATTTAGTAACTAAAAAAGCAATTACTTACCCTAATGTTGTCATTGTAACTATAGTATACCAGAAGGCAGCAGGTATAGAAGTAAAATTAGTTCCATTGACATTTTTCTCAGCATAAAACATAACAGTTGCAAATATAATAATGGCCATTGCCAATGAGAATACCAGAAAGCCCAGTTCGGAAGCGCACGATTTCAATGTATAACCAAGAATCCTTAAACCTTGCGAATGTCGTGAAAATTTAAATATACGAAAAACTCGAAATACACGCAATGTAACAAATGCACCAGATACATCATCATTATCCGTTATACCGAGACCAATATAATATGGTAATATAGCTACAACATCAATTATGCTCATAACACTGCGCACAAACTTGCACCGATCTGGTGCGGCAAATAATCGTAACAGATATTCAGCAGTAAATATCATAACGCATGCTGTATCTAAACAAAAGAATACAATTTTATATCTTTCACCACATGGTAATGTACCGGCACGTCCCGGCCTATGACCGCATGGTACAGTTTCAACAACATTAGCCATTACAGATACGGCAATAAAAAATCCGGTTACATAATAGAATACCAGTGCTGCCGTTGATGTATGAGGATTCTCGAATGCACGCCACATTTTTTGTCTTATATTTGTTAATTGTTGCAAATTTTGATCACCATTCTCGGATAATTTATCATCCATTAATCTTTCAGCATTTTCCCTTTTACGATCGCGATAATCTTCATAACAGCAATCACCAATTACATCTGGCATTATCCCAAAAAATGCTAGCTCCTCATCATAGCTGGTTAAGCATTCATGCTTTGGATAATGTAATTTACCAGTACGATAATAATTTAATATATGACGAAATATATCTGGATCACGATCGAAAAAATATTCTTTACAATCTTCATCATAGAAGAATTCACGTTCATTTGAGCCAAGTAGGGTATCTGGATATTTTTCTAATGTATTACGCCATGTTTCAAAACGTCGTCCAGATACGTTTATTAATAATTTTTCATCATCAGTTTTTCTACGATCTTTTGGTATTGGCGGTGGTGGTAATGGATGTGTTGCTATTGGTACCCAACCGATGGCCGCCGCCCGTGCAAAAGGCAGCCAAGCGGCGACCGAGGCCATACTGTGCGGTGGAATGTTTAGATTTTACCAATTATGAAAATAATTCTTCTCTTATATATATGTATATGTATTTTTTTTGTTTAAATTTAAATTTTTAATTTTTAAAATTAAACGTTTCCCTTTATGAATTTAATTTAATTTTAAATCATTCAATTTTATATTTAGCTTATATATATTCAATATAATTCAGCTAAAGTTTTTCTCAGATTTAATTCAGCTAAAGCCCCAAAAATTTAATTCGGCGTAAATTTTCAAATTTAAGTCAGCCAAAAGCTCGTTTTAATTCAGCGTAAATTTTCTATTCAGCTACTATAACTAGCCTTTATTTTATGTAGTTTATTAATAATGTACTAATCAAATTTAGTAATTCTCTTCTTCTTCTTTTTATATATATATAATTCAATTTAAAATTTTCGTCCGTTTTTTTTAATTTAAAATTTTATTAACCAAGTTTTTTTTTATGTATTTCTTTTTTAATTCTGCTATATAAAAAAACTAGGCAATATTTCCATATTTTTTTTGTGTATTACTTACAAAAAAATTTCTCATTCATTTTTCATATGCAATTCAGCTGAACAAAATTAGGCAGTTTATTATATTCAGCAGAATTTTATATATTTTGTTGTTGTTGTTTTTATGGTAGCGATGGTGATGGTAGTTAGTCATAATCAATTCCCTGATTAATTTTTTTTATTAAATGTCTGATGCTGTTTTTATTATTTTATTAAACAAAATAATATTTTCATTATCCTTATTAAATTTTTAAAGGCTCATTTTGTTATTGTTGTTTTTATTTTTATATTTTATTGTGTGGCTTTCTTTTAAATAGAGATCACATCATTTTCTTTTACCCCTTTATTTAAAAAAAACAAAATCCATTTTTTCTGTTTTATGATGTAGAATTTTTGGAAGTTTTTATATTTTCATTTATATGTAATTTCCTTTTTATTGCTGCTGCGCTGGGGGGGTACACATCAAGTATTTCATTTTTATTTTTTAAATATATTTAATATATATTATAACGGCATTTATTTTTTTTTTCAAAACTGAAGTAATATATAAATATAAATTGGTGCACAATCGATAACAATTTTCGATTATTTTTAATATTTAATATTTTATCATGAGGAGAGTGTAATGATTTTTAAGTGCATTTTAAGGATGATTTTTGTTTTATTTATTAATAATATTTTATTTCTCTTTCTCTTCTTCTTTTTTAATTTTCTTTTTAAAACGGTAGATATTGCTAAAGGTTTTAACGATTTTATTTTATTATTTTATATAATTTATTTATTTTAAGAGATATAATAATAATTTTAATTATTTATTTTAGAATTAAAAATTTCACTTGTACTATTTTATTTTTATATGAATTATGAATTATTATTGATTTTTTTTATTTATTAACTTATCAGCAAGAACAGCGGGTGTTTGTTTTTTATTTTTTTTTTGGTTTTTTGTTTTAGAATATTTTGTTGATTTTCGTTTTAATTATTAACATTTGTTTTCTTTTGGTGTATATTGAATGAGTGCCGTGTGTGTCTCCACACTGATAATATCTCATAAAATCATTATTTATTTATTTATTTATATTTTTATAATTTAAAAACAATTTTTTTACTACTATTTGTTGTTGTATTGTTGTTGTTGATTCAATTTGAACAGGAAACACAATTTTATTTTCATCATCATTGTTATTATTAATTATTACTACTATTGTTTTTTTATTAAATTCCAAAAGCCATTTTCATTTTTTGTTTCTTTTTTTTCTGTCTCTCAACCTCGTGCACTCCTTTTTCACTTTTTTAATTCTTTTTGTGTTTTGTTTTAATTTTTTTTAGTCTATTGTCTCCTATATTTATAATTATTTATTTTATTATTAATAATATAATTAATATTTTTAAATCTATTGATTTCTGAACAGTCTTTTAAATTTCTAATGCATCCTAGAATGAAATAATATAAATATTAAAAAAATATAAATATAATTTTCCTTTAATAAAAAAATTTCGATTGTGATTATTAATAATCATAAAAAAAATAAACGTTACCCAATTTATTAACATAAGTTAAGCGTGGGTATAACGTTTTCGAGTTACACGTGTAAGATATTTTCTGCTATCCTAAAAAACAGGCTTGCCCCAAATCGATAGAAACAACTGATCAGATTACCCTGGAGACAGACGATGGAAAAATGTCTAGACCTTTAAAAAACTCAATTCAACACCTCTTCATAGGCTTTAAGGCCGCCTACGGTAGCATATAGTCAGAGTAGAAGTCTAGAAATGAAAGAATTCGGCTTCCCCAGTAAGTAGACACGGTTATGTAGGTTGCCCATAACCAATCTGATAAGGAAAGTAAAGATATCTGGAACACTGTCTAGACCAATCAACATCTATAATGGACTCCGACAAGAGGACGGTCTAGCCTGCCACTTTTTAAACCTAGCGTCGGAGAAAGTGATCCAAGATACGCGGGTGACAACAAGGGGCACAATCCTGCACAAGTCCACCCAATTACAGGCTTATTCAGACGACATTGACATCATGGGTAGAAGCTGCCTGACTAAAAAAATAAAACTCGCCCGCTCGTAGCCTGCAACAGGCACGCACGCACAGTGTCAAGGTAAGTTCACCTTTTTCTAGACAAAAGAGAGCAAAATTGAGACTTTAAAAATTGTGTAGGGCGAACAAAACGGGCAATTATCTTGGTGACCATAAAGGGTGCCAATAGTATACTCAGTAGACTGGTGGGGGCATTTTCAGTAATGCAAGTTGCGTGCGCAATTGACTTATTCAGCAATGAAAGTGTGTTGCTGAATAAGTCAGTTGCGCATGCAACATTTACTGTGTTTCCATGAGCCAGGGTAGAGTTTTCGTTAAGTAAACAGAAAGCTTTTTCTCTCAAGATCACTCGATGCTGTTTCCATGACGGTTCTGGGTTAAAGTGACAGATCATTAATTTTACATTGCGTCGCCGTTGGTATATGTGCAGTAAACGATACTGAAACACACACATATGCAAAACCCGGCTTAATCGGACTGGCTTCGTTAAGTTTACTTGGATTTAACGACACTTTACTCAATCCCCGTTTCCATGGACGCTTAATCTGAGTAAACTCAGGATAAACTCTGCATGGAAACACAGTACTGCATTACTGAAAATGCCCTGGTTCTCGTTCGATTCCGTAGGTCAAGCAGCATTGGACGTGGTTAGTGCTTAGTTGAGAGACTGCTAAGTGAAAGGAAATAACAATTCTCGGTCCAGTCTGCCGAAATTAAAATATTTTTTTTTACAACAGGGGGCTGAAGTGGATTCAAAAAAAAGCGGAGTGGTTGACGTGGGAATATTGTTAATACGGTTCGCAGAAGGATTCGCTGAGTTCGCTGTATTGTTCACTGTAAGTAGGCTAAGATTGCGACGTAATTAAGAAAGATGGATTGTATGTGGAACATTATTATATCAACGACCTTCGACAATTATATGTGGCACTATGGGAGTAAATCAATCAGGCAGTGTGGTCCGGGTTATCAAGAGATGAATCAACTTCGACGAAATATCGCGTTAAATGATGAGAAGTAAGCAAAAGTAGTCGAGGAGGAACTCTTTGGCCTTTAATCAAACAACCAGCGGTTTTTATTTATCTGTTAGTAAAAAATTTAGTAAATATAATTTAATTATAAATTTTACCAGAATTTTGTTGTCGCTTTTTTTATTCAAACTAATAATAATAATAAATAATACGCTAATAAATAATCACAATCGAATTAATTAATAATTTATTAAGGAAAACAACAACAAAAACAAAAAGGAATAAAAAGGAAAAATTAAATAAAATTAAAAAGATAAAAAAAAATAAAGAATATGATGATGAAGAATGCGGTCTCACAGAATGCACACAAATTATTTAATTAATTTGTTCACTTATTATAAACATTTTTTATTTGTTTATTAAAGATCTAATTATTTTTGGCATTTATTTTGCATACACATATATGTATAACTGAGTTGACACTTTATACTTTATACACTAAATATATATTTTTTATTTTTTTATTAGCAACAATGATTAACCCATTTTTTAACTACTTATCCTTTGGAGATTAACACATTAACAAACTTATTTTTTATTGCTTTAATTTTACGGTGCCACATTTAATTATTTATTTATTTTTTTCAAAAACATAAATATTTATTTTTTTATAGTAATTTATTTTATTACTTTCATTTTTTTAATTTTATTTGGTATTCGAAATCGCACTTTTTTTACTTTATTATTATTATTACTATTATTGTTTTTAATAAAATATTATAATATGAAATTATAGAAACATTAAACTTTATTCTCAGCTAAATTCCTGATAACAAGATAAAAAATAATGATAACAATAATAATAATAATTATTGCTATTCCCTCGGCGCACATAATCTCGCGTATCTTAACGCTTTTTAATGACAAGAACCAACACGATTCTTGCATATTTTTTTTTGATATTTAACACCTTCAAAGGTGGTAGAGATTTTCTTAAGAAAATTGTCGCCTCTTTTTTTTGTTTGATCTTTCCCCTTGCGCTGTTTTTTTTGCTTTTATTTTCGTTGGTTTTGTTGTTATATTTTAACACCAGACACCAAAAAAAATAATTTTTTTAAACAACTTTTTATAATTAATATGGAGAAATATATTTTCCCCATGTTTTTTGTTCGACGAATGAGTTTTTTTTTGGTAAAATAAAAAAAATAATAATCCAAAAAAAATTGTGTTGAAATTTTCTTCTTTTTTTTGTGTTGTTTTTAAATTAATAATTTTTTAAATGAACAATTCTTCTATTTAAAAAACAAAAAAAAACAAAAACAAACAAAAATAATAATAATAAGTAAATAATAACCTAAAAAAAATATTTAAATTTTATTTATAAGAACTGTTTTTCACACACCATTTTCATTTACGGAATTTTCCTGTACTGAAACTTTTTAGCAAAACTATAAATTCGAGAAAGAAAATTCTCCCATCTGAATAACAAGTATAGGACTATGTAATACTATACATATGTATATATATATATATATATATATATATATATATATATATATATATATATATATATATATATATATATATATATATATATATATATATATATATATATATATATATATATATATATATATATATATATATATATATGTGTGTGTGTGTGTGTGTGTGTGTGTGTGTGTGTGTGTGTGTGTGTGTGTGTGTGTGTGTGTGTGTGGAAGTGTGTGACTTAGTTTTTTTTAAATAAAGATGTATTTATAGATTAAAACAGTACAGCTTTAAAAATTTTACCAAAGAAAAACCATTGCCGAAATTTTAAAAGGCAATAATTTTACAATGAAAGTATCTTTTGTATATAGTAAAAATGTATGTTTCCCTCGGTTTAATTCAGAGTTTTCCCCAATTCTATGTTTATGTGTGTATGTGTATATATAAATATACCATCATAAGAAATTTTCCAAGGGATGAAAACGCTTTTCTCTCTAATACACAATATGAACACCAACAAAACAAGATGATTTCCCCCAATCATATAAACACAGAAGAAAATGTGTGTGGGTGTGTGTGCGTGTATAAATTGTTGGGAAAAATTTTCACCCAAAAATAAAATACTGGACACTTTAAAGTTTCTCTGTTTCACTCTCCCTTCTTATATAAATATATAAAGCCAGAGGAGCAAAGCAGTAAAAAAATATAAAGGGTGTCTAGCAATATATGAAAATGTTTACGTTATTTTTCACGAATAATTTCCCACTTTATAGTAATAGGAGCTCTTATAATTGAGGATCTTACACCAGCGCGCTACCATATTCTACTACATATGTAATATTTTTACTACCATTTTTAGGACGAAACATCGAAAACCCATTACGCTACTACCATAAGTTACATTTTTTTTGAGGTGATCCTATTTGAACTCAGTGAAATTGTAATTGAATCGTGGATTTTGGGGAGGCAGTGATTTGTTTTTGCTTTTTTGTTACCGAGTGGGGGGAAAACCAAGCTTAACAATCGCTCTTTGTTGGTCTTTCAGCAAGAGGTGTCACTTTAAATCAGCAGAAAAGGGCAATATTTTTGTAAAAAGCGATGATATTTTGATTTGAATCTAATTGTATACATACACGGTTACACGTTCAGTCAAGTTGAAACTATTACCAAGTTTATAGCAACAATTAAATCGATTTAACTCAAGATTACGCCAACATTTCGAATTAATGTATAAACGGGTATTTAATATCGAAAGGGATATTCATGATCTGTGTTAAATGTCGAGAAATCGTAAAATGTTATCGTCGAAATAGCCAAGATGGTGAGCGACCCCTTTAAATTTCCATGTTAAAATGTTATGTTTTATATTAATTTGCTCCTTTCAAATACAGCTATCAATTAAAATAAATTCTAAACAGCTGTTGACATTAAAATAAAAAAAATGTCGTGCCATTTTCGATCTCGATCTCGAGTTGTTGAATTAACACGCCTTTTCAGATGTTATTTGTTAAAATCGAAACAAATGTCATTTCCTAAGGAAAGTTTCTCGATTTGTTAAACTTTTTTCTCAATTTAACACAAATAACACGAATAACAGAAATAACACAGATCCTGAATACCCCTGAAGATTCTCATAATTACATTCTTATAATAATTCGAATTATTCCGTTTATACGACAAAAAATTTTGGATGATCCATAAATCGAATTATTTTTGTAGTAGCTATAAACTAGGTGTAAGATATAAACTCTAAGGCCCGTATTCACCGACCTGGATAATAAATATCGTGGATACTTCGTATTTTATTTCTTGAATTTGTGAGTGAAAATTTTGTCCAACTTTGAAAAGTCGAAATTTCAGAGGCGAGAAATCAGCGGATTAACTTATTACCAGGTCGGAACTGGTATTAACTTTATCCGTGTACCGAAAATCGCGGTCAGTAAATACGAAATATCCCCGATATTTATTATCCAGGTCGGTGAATACGGGCCTAAGAGTAACAATGGAGTACAATATCTGCCTAATGTCCACGCCTCGCGGAAGGGATAAAATAGTACCGTCGCCTCGATAACCAACCGACGACGAAAGTACATAAGTACGGAACCCAGTTTCGATGCGATTTAGTTTTTGTATCGCTGAAAGCCATCCCATCGTATTGAAATTATTTGCAGGTTTACTACTTTTTTTAAAAACGAAAAAAAAATGCAGCATATTCTACTAGACTCAAAATTTGCCTCGCGGTAACCCTGTGTCACACACTCTGCCCGTCAATCTTATTAGATCGTTTCCTCTCTAAGGATATTCCCCTTCATAGTACATATATGTATCCAAAACCTTGGGCAAGGGATTTTCATGATGTATACACAATGTACCCCCCACAAAATACTCCCCAGAGACATTTAACAAAAAAAAGAAGTAGCTATACTTTCCCGTGCATCAGCGCTAACAGAGCACAACGTGACCTAATCCTAATGCTAAGGACTTGACACGTTAGTTAACAAAAAAAAACATGCACGCACTCCTTAAAGCTTATTCCTTCCACTTTCTAGCTGCTTTTCAGTTAATCACACAACGGGGACAAATTATATTTGTTGAAAAGTTTAATCTACTTTCTAGTGTCACATTTTTTCACATTTTCATTTCATTCTCTTTAGTCATACTTAAAGCCCCTTCTGCTGCTGTTAAATGGGAATATGTCAAAACTGTCGGGGGATTTAGATTTTTGTTAGATTCTATTATTAGAACAAAGCACAAGTACACGGCAAAATACTGGGGGTTTTTGCTTTCATTTTTAAAGAAACTTAAATAATTTAGGAAGGACGAAATATACACAGGACCGTTTTCCGATTGTAGAATCCTTTAAACAAAATAAAAAAATAAAACCAATCGGTGTTGATGCGACTTTATTGGCTAAAGAGAAAATTACATAAATATGTCTTTACACATAATTTCAAAAATTTTGTTATATACATTGAACATGTTTAAGCAGTGAAGTAAAGTTTAACAAGGAATAATTAAAAATTAAAAAAAGGAATTTAAGTAAAAAAAAATATACACAACACTAAAATAAAATAAAAATTGTCCATAATTTCTATAAAAAAACCGATTTCCAATTGTTTTTTTGTTTTGTTTTAATCGTCAATTATATTCAGACCTTGTTTCAATACAATATATATATTTAAAAAAAAATTATAAACACTTTTTCAATAATATATATGTACTAATATATTTTTTTTCTTAATATAACAAAAAAACGCTATATTATGATTGATAGATTATATTATTAGATATTTTTTTAAGGAGCCAATAAAAATCACAGTTTTTTTTACTTCTTTTACATAAATATATAAGAAATATAATATATATTTTTTAGATTTCGTTTTGGATTTTGTCTTACGTTTTCATTTCATTATTTCTTACGTTTCATTTTTTTCTTGGATTTTATTTCTTAAATAAAATGTTGTTATTGTTTGTTTGGTTTTTTGTTTTTAATTTTTAATTTTTTTAAATTTTCTTCTTTGTTGTTTATTTATTTATTTCATCTTTTTTATTTATGTTTTAATTTTAATGGACGATCATAAAATAGAAAATTTATTTTGAGTAGCTATATGTTTTTATTTCATTTCATTTTCATATAATAACCTATGTTTTTTTCTTCTTTCTTTTAAATTTTTGTTTGTGTTTGTTTCAAAAAAAAAATAGAATGAATACCGAAATATCATCAAAATTACATTAATAGTGATAATATTAATAGTAATAATAATAATAATAAAGTTAATGTGTTTTTTGTTATATGTATTTAGCAAAAATGTTTGACTGGTAATTCTGATTTAATTTTATTTATTTTATATTTGAATATGCAATTCCGAAAAGGGCAGATGTCTGAATAGCAAAAATTTTTCAGGAAATGAAAAAAACTAATTATTTTCTAAAGAAGTATAATATTTTGAGAATTTACTTTTGAGTTACAATTTAGGGCCAATTAGAAATCCAAAGTTACAAAAAGATTTTGATGTTAACGTTATTATATATGTATATTTAGTTATTTTAAATTTATAAGATATGCCCTTTTCGAAATTCCGGCATTGGGTAAACAGAATTAACAGGAAAAACCATATAAATTTGGCGAAACTTTTATTTTAGGTATTTAAAATTAAACATAATTAAAGATAATTAATAGACTTTCATTAAAAATCTTCTTCTGCAGGATACTGGTTTCTATACGAGTTTAAGATTGGAGACTTGGCAATCGCTCAGTTTCCAACCTAAAATCCGTACGGAAACCTAGTTTTTGCTTAGTAAAAAGAGACGACAAAATTATTATGATGGTTAACGGTCTTGTTTAAGCAATAAATTCGAAAAGGGCACATCTCTTATATAGAGTTGTGACCTTTTCGAAATTATTTGACGCCACGCCATGACGTCAACAGTAGAACGAATACTAGATAAGTGCCTTTTTCGAACATAATAGGTACAAGGAACCATTTAGAACACACTGATATCAAAAAACGTATTTGTCAAAATATGCGAGATGTGACCTTTTCGAAATTGCATATTCATTTGTATTTGAATTTCTTAAAATAAAAAGCAAACTCTCTTTTTCTACATTTACACTTCTTTGGTTACTTTAAACAAACAAAATAAAAAAAAAATTTAAGTGAAAATCTCAAATAACTAGACAATACTACAATTAAGTCCATCAGTTTATTTTAACAACTGTTTGTTGCGAGACTTGGGATATGAAGAGTTTAGCAATTAAAATTTATCAAGTAGACCTATAAAAGGCCTTACTGAAGTCAGTATAAATAGCATGGTCGCTCTCCATACCACAGAGCAGTTAGGAGATTAGTACCAAGAGAACCATGGTCTTTATAATGGAGTTAGAAAGGAATGACAAGAAATTGTCAAGGCGGCGACGTTAATACCGCAAAAGAACACGTATTATATTATTAAAATTAACCTAAGCTGATGGAGTTAATTACAACAATTACGTATAAATATACATATATATAATTAAAATAAGAAAAATATACTATTGCATATTTAAATTTCTCAAATTAATCAAATCAGAAGTCAGCACTTTATATATATATAGATATATATATATAATAATTCATTTTTATATATTAATTTTATTAACAAAGAAAATTTTATTTATTACTATATATATTTTATTTGGTCTAAATTTTGAGGAATTTAATAATTGTTTTTATTAATCTTTGTTTTTTGTTAAATATAAGGATAAAAACATATAAAATAAAAAAGTTTGTGTTGTCATTTTGAAAAAGAGTATTTTCCCATTAATTATATATTAAAAAAAATTATTATTATTATTATTATTTTTAATTAATTTGTTTTTTGACAAGACTTATTTTATTGTCAATTAATAAATTTTCTATATAATGCACATAATTCTACTCTAATTAATAATATGATGCCAATAATATTATAAAGTATATCTCTTCATACTGTTATTGTATTGTTTCTTTTTGTTATTGAATATATTAACCAATTTCGTAATAAAATAAATTTTGAAAAGAAAAAAAACTAAAAAAAAATTGTACAATTAACCCCCCTACAACACGGTTTTACAGTAATATTCCTTGTATAACACGCTCTTCTACAACATCGTTTCACTCTAACACGATATGATTCTTCGGCAACTAATAAAAAAACATTGTAGAGAAGCAAGGATGAAATATAACAATACGGATAAGTCGACCTTTATAAGTAAATCCTTGCTTTTTAATAGATGGATAGAACTAACATGTGGCGTCAAAGGTAGGCTTGATAATAAACATCGCAAAGACAAAGGAGAATAAAGAAAAGTAACTTAGTAGATAGTTCGATAAATGTTGCAGATTGTTGTTTATTACAAAAAGTGAGCAGTGTCACATATGTGCATCATTGAAGCTTAAAGAGCCCCATACAGGAGCGATCCATTGGTCCAAATGACTTTGAGAACAAACCAATAGCTTACATTTAAGAAAACATATGATAAAGATGTAGTTAAACAAACTGAAATAAGAAATCTGCAAAGTAGAAACAGCATCCATAAAGAGACGGACAATATAGGACAGCCATTAAGCCATTAGAAAAAACCATATTGAACAGAACCGCACACTATGTTTTACACATCACGGCATATTTTTAAGAATCTATATCTGCCGTGTTACCATATTATAGGCTGGTCTCTTTTAAATTAGGATATAAAAATATTTTACAGCCAATCTTAAATTTAACTATTTTGATTTCTTTATTTATCATGTTTCTTGTATTGAGTTTTTTTACAACCAATTTTTTTTATTTAACTTTATTAAATTGTTTATTTCTTTGTTTGTTTGTGTAACAATGTCTCCTCTATTTATATATCTTCCTCCTAATTGATTAAAATAATTAATTTCTAATTTTGTTATTATTATTACTAGTTTTGTTTATGAGAGAAGTTTTATTTTTATTGCTAAAAACGCGAGCGGAAGGCACGTTATAGATTTAAAAAAATCAAAAATTACATAATGGAAATGCAAAAAAAATCATTTTATTATATATATGTATGTGCAATTTCAGTATAAATTTTAAGTATAAATAAATAATAAAAATAATAAATAAAAATAAAAGGAACATTGCACTTAAAATCCCCAGTTCCTTTCCATAATTCAATCAAATTAAATTAACTAAGAAAAATCTTTTTTTAATATTAAATATTACATAATCATTATTAAGCCATTCGAATAATTAAGTAAAATTTTGGTCGGATATTTTTTTTCCTCGTTTATGGCCACAAAAAATGTGTAGTAACGAGTTAGACTCGCAATAGTCATGTTTGTGGTAATTTTTCTGTTGTTTTATTTATTTAATATTATTTTATGCAATTTCAAATTGATATCGATTATTTTTATATATCATTCAATGATCAGAAAATTGGCAGTAATAATAAATCAAAAGCAGAATCTAATCGCCTTAACTATGGTCGTTCTACTACGTACATCTAAAATTCAACTTAATATCCAGGCAATATTATTAAACTAAAGATGAGACGAATATTAACAGTAATCTACTAACTGAACAGGCCAGTCTATAGCCTTAGGAAGGATAACGTCATATAAAGCTATATCTATTTGCGTAAAACAACATAGAAAACTGTCAAACCCCTGGCGAGATATCATTAAGAAATATTATCAATTCTTAAAGATTAATTGGAAGCTCCTAGATTTATTTTTTTTTTGGCTGCAATAACTTTTTAACCTTAATACTATGAAAACGAAGCATGCCGAACTAATGGAAACAGAATTAATTTCATTCCGTTTCTATTCTGAGCAATATTTGACTCTATAAAAAGAGAGAGACTGTACAAGAGTCCCTTCAAAACTAGTACGGCTGATCAAATGTGCAACGAATAACTCATTGGTGAGATCTAAAATGCAGTAACAGAAGAGTTCGAAGTACGACAAAGTCTTAGACAAGGGCATGAACCGGCCCCAAGGTTTTCCAACCTCGCCTTAGAATGGGTGATAACGAAAACGCCAGTCCAGAGAAGTATGTCAGTAGCAACACCCTCTGTACAATTTACTTGGATTTGCAGATGATGTGAACATCGTAGGAAGGTTCTTTTTAGCAATAAAAGAAGCTATGTCTAACTAAAAGTGGCAGACCCCGAACTCTCAACCATTAATACAAATCAACAGAACTAAGACTAGCTGGTCTGGAGATAGACCAGTAGGCAGACCCAGAAGAAAAATGGATCGTCTCTGTGACGGCTGACGCAGAGACAATGTTCAACATTCGGAACTGGAGACATGCTGCAAGGGACAATCATACTTGGAGAAATACCCTAGCGGATGCTAAGGAGCGATTTGTGCTGTAGCGCCATTGAATGGCTGGATGGAGGATATTGAGCGCTGTATCAACGAAATTCAGCCACAATTACATTTTATACTATTCATCAGATCAAATAATAACAAAAAAATTATTAAGAAATAACCTCCGCACAATTCAATAATG
The DNA here is from genome assembly GCA_963855945.1 of Thereva nobilitata. Lineage (NCBI taxonomy): Eukaryota > Metazoa > Arthropoda > Insecta > Diptera > Therevidae > Thereva > Thereva nobilitata. Next base: position 18,463,131 of record OY979699.1, on the reverse strand, counting down.
AAGTTTTATACATTTGTTTAGAAAAAAAAGTAAATAAAAAAAAAGAATATTTCCGGAATGTTTTAAACGATAAAAAAATTGTCGCCTAAAGATTATACTTATATAATAATATCAATTATTCTTACGTGTTTAAAATTAGCATCATATTTCTCATTGTTTTGTTATTAATCCTCTTCATCATTTTGTTTTCTTTATATTTTGTTTGTTTTTCAATTATATTTTTAAACAATTTTTATCAGCCTACACTAAAAATAACAATTTATCAATATATGTTTCTTTTTTTATATTATTTATTTATTTTTAATTAATTAAATTGTTTTTATTTTTGTTTTCTTTTTTAATTTAATTCCGTTAAAAACAACAATAAAAGAAGCGAAAAAAATGCATTATATATTTATATAAAATATTGCAATTGCTAAAACAAAATAATAATAATAGGAAGGAAGGAAGGAAAGAAAAAATAAACAATTACGACGACAGAGGCATTATATAATTTTTAAAAAATTGTTTTTTAAGTTTTGTTTCTTAATTTTGTTTTGTTGTTTTTATTGTTTTATTGTATTGTAGCTTGTGTTTTCAGTTAAATTTTTGAATCCTATATATTTTTTATGAATTTTTTTAACAAAATACGTTAGCTATGAAATTTTTTGTAAATGTAAAACTAGTCCAGGAATCAAGATTTGGATTTACTTTAGAAACATTATTATTATGAGCTGTCGTTGTTTGTATTTTCGTACTATTGCTAATTGATTTCGGTTTGTTATTATTATTATTGTTATTATTATATTTATTATTTCCAATTTTATGTTGTGAATTGCGAATTAAATTATTATTATTATTTGTTGTTGCTGTTGTTATCATATTTAATTTATTTGTATTTATATCTAAACTATTACTTTGTTGCCTAATGAAATTATTAAAGTTTACATATGAATTATTACCATAAGAGCTAATACTATTATTATTATTATGTATTATAGTATTATTTATATTATTATTATTGTTACTATTAATATTATTGTTAAAAAGCTGTTTTCTAGAGCTTGTTTTTAAATATCTTTCACGCTTAACAATACTATGGTTATCATTATATAAATCATTAGCAATATTTGGTGTTGTTATGTTTGATTTTGTACCAAATGTTTTTGTATTATAATTGCTATTATTTGTTATATTTATTTTAATACCGTCAATATCACCCATTGATTTGTGACGTTGCCGTTTATTAACATTACAACCAATTACGTAATTATTTTTTATATTATTTGAATTAATATTTAAGGCATTATTTCCATTGATTGACTTAATGTCATTTTTTCGATTACTATTACATTTAGCTAATAACGTTGCTGTTGTTGTTGTTGCTGCTGTTGCTATTGTAGCTGATGCTGATAATGGTATTTGTTGCTGTTGCTGTAGCTGATGCTGTTGTTGATGTTGTACAGCTGTTGCTACAGCTGATAATGATAGTGTTGCACCAATTATATTTAATTCGATACCAGATCGATTGTCATTAACCCATTTCTTTAAGCGTTTTATAAATGGTATTATCATAAAAAATGAATTAGGATTAATACCAAGATTTGTTTTTGATATAACATCATTTTTATTTGTTGGTAATGAATCAACTGGGAACCATTCACAACATTTAATTTCCTTACGTGTACGTGGCGCAAATAATGTTTGCAATGGAACATTGCGAACAAGATATAATCTAGTATATTGATAATTGATAACAGCCTCGATGTAGTCATTTGGTATAATAAGGCCTGTAATATCGTATCCCGTCTCCTCGAAGACCTAATATATGCATATACATATTTAAAGATAATAAAAAAAATGTACTTCATAAATAACTTCATATGTTAAATTAAATTTATTAAATTAATTTAAATCTCCGACGTTAATGGGTATTTTTAAAAAAACCAAGTTACTCTCCCTATATACATATATGTTATGTATAATTTGTGCATATAAAATCTTCTATTTTTAGGTGATTAAGAACAACGTTAAAAATGAAAAATCTTGATTGATAGCAGGCACTACTTAATATTACGATATTGTAGAAATTCGTTTAAAAAACCTCTTCTTTCTTCTATCTATTCTATCTTCTGAAAACCTCTTCTTTCTTCTATCTTCATAGTTTACAACAATTTCGGGGTAAGTATATTTTCTTGAAACAGCTGCACATGCAGTAGCACATTTTACACTTTTAGCAACTCATTAATGTAAACATATGCACTTAACACTATTCTTATTTCTTTAACATGGTGTGTGGCCGCATTTTGAAAGAAATAAGTAATTATGATGGAATTGATGATATAACAAAATGTCTGCAAACCCTTACACAGCTTGAAATTGAGACGCCATCTTGATATACCTACCTTAATACACGACATGCAGCCTGTACAGCGCTGAGGCTACGATTAATGGACTGCAGGGTATAGAAGGCGTAGGGACAGAGCAGAGACAAGCAAACATGTTCTTTGCAGCTGTCCAGCTCTAGCTAGGATCAGAAACCGTCGTAATTGTGAAAGAAATATTTCAAATATAATTCAAACGCAATAGTATCCAGTTTCGTACCTAGGCGGAAAACCTCAAGCACCTATTCTTCGTTAGCTCCACCATTTGCATGTGAATAAAACGTTTGTGTACATAACGCCGGTGAAATCGATCCCGAGTTTATAAAAATTTAATTCGTCTTAAATTTTACAAAAAAAAATCTAAATTAAAACAAGCGGCGCCGCCAGCACTCGAACCCGAGTATTTTATGATTTGGTGAACTTGATTTCTTTCCGGGCTTAATCAGAAATTTGGGGCGCAGTAGGAAGAGCATCAGGACACTTCCTGGCTAGATTGGTAGAAATTATGACCTATGAAATTCCTACCTATGGAGGATCGGAACGGCAGAGACCCCTTTTTATTTTCCGATAATGAGTAGCAGAGTATCGTTGTTTAACGCGAACCTGCTTTGAACAGAGAAGTCTGACCCACAAATCTTCTTGGCAGACTGCGGAACCTACAAATCTTATGTATTGAAGATGTAGTGCAGAATACTAAATGGCAAGCGCGGTCCTTCTGCATAGGGCCACAAATAATCGACAATGCACTACAAAATTGGGTCAACAGGATGGGGTACTGCTAAGCCAGCCACAGCCGCCAAAACGGTGTATATTCAAAAGTAAACCAACAGATTGCCCATTATTAAGAACAACTCGTCTGTGGAGCCACATAGAAAGACATTCTGAAGAACTGAGTCATAATAATCACTTAACATCAACACTTCGAGAAACCAATGCTCATGTTTCTTGTAAGAATATCATCACTACCACCTCTCATTTATTAATGGAAAAAGACTAAAACTACATTTTATATAGCAATCACCTACCTCCCGTGTTGCACAATGTATAGGATCCTCATGCTCGTTGACTTTTCCTTTTGGGAAACCCCATGAGCTCTTTGCCCAATATGATTGAACTAATAGAACATGCTTTAAGTCTTCCGAAAGCAATATCGCGCCATATGTTGGCACTGACAGTTTGTATTCCTTCCAATCCTCCAATATTTTGTCCAATCCTGACAAATGCGTCCGAAGGAAAGGGATATGCTAAGGTCCAAAAAATATCAAGGTTAGATGCAATCCTGTATTTAATAGTAAGGAAATAGCTTACGTAAAAAAGGTGCGTTGCAAATTGCTTAATACCACACGGTACTAGCTTCTTTTCTTCGATTGAACAGAAAAAGTCTAAATAAAACCAATGCGCTAACTCAATTTGAAAGCAAATGCGTATAAGATTGTTTCTCTCGTCATCTGGGACATTTATAATAAAGCGACTCGCTAGATCATCAAGAATATCGGACGGAATATGATGGCCAACAGCACTTTTAGCTGTTGGTCCAGCTGTAGCTGGCGATAAGACTCCAATTCCTGTTGCTGGTGATGATGTTGTTGATGTTGACGATGCTAAAGTGGATGACGATGATACTGTTATGCCTGATGGCGCATTTATTATTGTTGTTGATGTTGTTATCGCTTGTTGTGATAATAATGAGGACGACAACGATAGCGACAACAGCGATTGTCCAGAAGGCCCAAGGGGAAGTGGTGGTGTGGCCCTTGATAAGTTAGTTGTTGTTGCTTCCATACTTATATTACAACAAAAAAAATAATTGAAATATAAAATAAAACTATTCACTTTTTTTCAAAAAAATTAAAATTTTACATCATCAGCAAGTAATGTTTAAATAAAAAAACACTAATGCACTCAAATTTTTTAAATAAAATAATTATAAACTTGCAACATTCAAGCTGAATAAAAATTATCAAGACTTTACGCTTTCTTCACGCGTCCATTGACATTGTAAAAAAATAAAGATGGCTGACCGCCTGACTTATGATCTACTGCGGCTCAAATGTAGGAGCATAAAATTAAAACAAAAATATTTATTACTTTTTTGGGGCAATCATTTTGATTATTTAACACACAAAAATATAATACAATATTATTTTCAGGTATTAATTAATATTATAATAATTTAAAATCAGGTATATGAAAATATATAGAAATTGTTTACTTATATACAGCAATAAATTTAGCCATATTGAGCAAATTACACAAATTCCTGCACTCTCATGTAGATGGTACTTTTGATAAATTTTGATTGGATAGTGCAAATTTTTAATAAATTGTTTTCATTCAAATAATAAAAATTGCTCAAAATCATATCTACGAGCTTTTTGTTGTTGTTAAATAAAATATATTATTAATTATTTATTTAAATTTTAAAGCTGTTTTGTTATTTCAAATTTTGAATCCACATCATACACTTTAAAAAATTTTATAGTTACATATACAAAATGTAGATGGCGCTAATTAAACAACAAAATATGGTTTTAACACATTTCATTCCTGTTACAAACTTCACAGCATTTGTAAGCATTTTTATAACATAGTTGCCGACTAGCTGCGCTTAAAAAAATAATTTCTTAAATAAAAGTTATATATTATCACTTATTATTTCCTCTATAAAATAATAATCATATTTAACTTAATATTTCTATAAAATTATTGGTGTACACTAATTACTTGAAAAAAACCAAAAACAAAAAGAGGGCAAAAAACTGTTTGTCATTTCGTTTCGACACACACAAAAAGCGTGAATTAATTTTATTTAATTCGTTTTTTTTATATTTTAAACATAAAAGAAGTTTAATTAAAATATCAAAATGACTATGGATAATTTCAACACGTTCGATAGCGGTAGAATAACGAAAATGGAAGTCGATTATAGTGCGACTTGTGATGAGAAAATACCACTAGCCAAAACAATGGCACGGACTCCTGGTAAATTTCATGAAGCAATTGAAATACTGCTGCAGCTCGAGAAGCAAACACGTTTGGTAATTATACTTTATTATTTACTCATATCGAAAATGTATTCATAATAAATTATTTAACATTAGGGCGCCGATATGATATCATGTTCACGTGTCCTAGTTGCAATTGTTGAAATATGCTTTGAGGCTGAATCATGGAATACTTTGAATGAATATATTGCTTTGCTTGTTAAGAGGAGATCACAATTAAAGCAGGCAGTTAGCAAAATGATACAGGAATGTGTTACCTATGTTGATAAAACACCAGATAAAGAGACAAAGCTAAAGCTAATTGAAACATTGCGTAGTGTCACTGAAGGTAAAATTTATGTGGAAGTGGAAAGGGCACGTCTTACAAAGATGCTGGCATCAATAAAGGAAGCTGATGGAGATATCTCTGGTGCAGCCTCTATAATGGAAGAGCTACAGGTTGAAACTTATGGATCGATGGATAAGAGAGAAAAGGTAGGTTTTAAGTTTTATTATTGCCGGACTTTCATAATTCTATTCACTATCTATGAGTTTACTATACGAACTGTGAAGTATCCTTCAGTCATCAGTATAGAGTGATGGCAATAGAGGAGTCGCATTTATTCTTCTGGGGCTCAAAGAACTGATCCTTTGGAGCTATCTGTTCACATCCAAGCTGTTATCGCGCTTCACGCGTGGTTATCTGGCAAATGAGAGGCGCCCCTAATTTACTTACTTTAACGGCTTAACAACCGGAATTCAGTACTGGCCTCTCGCAACTGTTCGTTTCCGAGTTAATACAATTTAAATTTCTTACATTTCAAAAAAAAATCAAAATAAAAACAAGTGCCGCCGGCAGCACTCGAACCGAGGAACTTGATTGATTTCTTCGCGGACTTCATCAGAAAGTGAACAGAGATTTGGGGCGTACTGGGACACTTCCTGGCTTAATTGCCAGACACTGACCTAAATTAGCACCTATGGAAGATCGCAAGGGCAGAGTAGCCTTCATATTGCCCGATAATGAGAAGCAGAAAAGTCTTTCTGCCTCTAATCAAGCTGTGCCTATTGCAGCCCCTGCGATCAACTCCTCGACACGCAATCCTGGGGGTCGCCAGGATACCACGCTGAATATCACTTCGCAACCATCAATCATTTCACTCGGTGCAAACAGTTGCCTTAGCCTAGTCTTCCACATAAGACGATATCTTTGAACTACAACATACTTTTTCGACAGGTTGAGCTTATTCTGGAGCAGATGCGCCTATGCCTAGCTAAACAAGACTATGTTCGAACACAAATCATAGCTAAGAAGATTAGTACGAAATTCTTCGAGGATCCGGAACAGCAAGATTTAAAATTCAAATTTTATGGTCTTATGATACGTCTCGATCAGGATTCGTCGTTCTTAAAGACATCACGGCATTATCAAGCTGTTGTCGATTCAGATGTCATCAGTGGATCCCCAGATCGCCGGCAAAAAATGATGACATACGCTGTGCTATATTGTATACTATCGCCATATGATAATGAACAGCAAGACATGATGCTGAATTTATCAAAGAATAAAATGCTACAAGAAATTCCTACATACAAGTGAGCGGTTTTGTTTTTGATATTGTTGTGGTTAATTTACTTGTGAATGATCCTTATAGAGAAATTCTACGCCTTTTTATGTGCAAGGAAATAATAAGCTTTGAGACATTTGATAAGGAATTCGGACAGGAGCTGCTTAGTTTTGATGTATTCAATCAGGAGACTGCCCATGGAAAGAAATGCTGGACAGAGTTAAAGAATCGTTTAATAGAACATGTAAGTAGCCTACCTTATCTCTTCTGAGTTTCCATTATCTTAAATATTATTAATTATATTTTTTTACAGAATATCCGCATTATAGCCAGCTACTACACACGTATTCACTTGAAGAGAATGAGCGAATTACTCGTTTTAGGAATGGATAAATGTGAAGAATACCTATCAAAGCTAGCTAATATGGGTACAATACGCGTTAAAATCGATCGGCCATCGGAAATTGTATATTTCACACAAAAGAAGGCGCCGTCCGATATACTTAATGAATGGGCACATGATATTAATGAGCTGATGAGTCTCGTTAATAAAACATGCCATTTAATTAACAAGGAAGAATGTATTAATAATGTTATTGCAACTGCTTGAAACCGTACGTTTGTCATCTTCTCTCTCTTCCTCCCTTTCCTTTTTTTGTTAATGTAATTTTTTTTTCAAATAAACTTAAAGATGAATTCATTAACTTCCTAATCTCTTCAATATTTTCTACTTTTTTTATTATTATTGATTAGAAAGGTCGAATTGTTTAAAAAAAATTATGAAATATTTCTTGATCATGCAAATACTAAATATAGAACGAGATATTATATAAATTTTGTTGAACGTCTTTATGCAGATTAAGGGGTCCAAGTAGCCCAAGGGAGGGTGGGCTTCTAGGCCTAGCCGGAGCGGACATTCGACTTCTCGTGCAATGTCTAGGAGCAAGCTTGCTTAACGCGAACGAAGCGCTTGAGGGTTTGAGAAATCGGGAAAGTGTGGAAGGAGATGTATATGTGGGCGAAAAATACGAGAAGAAATTAGCAGAACGGGCCAGCCTAGTGCTGAGGGTATAACATTCTCTTCGAACAGGGCTTCTGCTACATTCTTATGGTGGCTTAAAAGGTTGGTGGTGGAGAGAAAGGAGTGGAAGTTTTTAGATGGGTAGTGTTGTCAAGGCCTCACGCCAAGCTTCATCAAATCGCAAAAGAAAAATGTTTATATATATATACAATATATATTATTTACAAGTAACAATTTATTTGTTTTAAATTGGTATCAATTTTATTATTATTATTAGTTTGATTAAATCTATATCTACAAAATATTAATAAAATTAATATATTATTAGGTATTCTTGCATATTTTTGACGTCATTTCGGCAAGCGGCTCCAACTCTTTACCAGAGATTAAATCGAATTCTTGTACAAAATAATAAAAATGCTTATAACACGTATTCACATGGGCCTCCTGTAATAAATTTATATTAAAATAATTAATATATATTAAATATGAAAACAGACAGCTCCAATACTGACGATACGATCAAAATGATGTATGTAAACATGCACAAAAACACGAAATAATCGCGTTAATATTTTCCGGCAAAGTGGTAAAAATGATTTGGGAAACGGCACATCTATAATTGTGTAAATTTAATATGTAGTTCATTATATAATAATTAATATATTATAAAACCTGTTGATACAGGAAACACAGCCTCGTTATTTATTTGTGATTCTATCCAATCCATGAGCAATTCAACATATTTTGGTGCTGGCAGTGGTGTTGGCTTCTTATAGCTAGGAGAAAAGGAAAAATAAATATGCAGCATAGGGAGGATTAAGCCTAGGATTTCGGCGTGCCAAGGTAAGAACGTAAATGTATAGGCGGGTCTCAGATTGCCCCAAATAAAACTATCAATAAATATCTATGTACAATACCACTTACCTGTCACCATCTGCCCATAAATATTCATACCGAGAACCACCCGACATTGTTGGACAAGTGGTTTCATTGCAATATTCTGAAACTGTTCCATATATAAGATTGATGCGATTAAAGAAGTCAACCACTATAATTAGAAATGAATAATAATACTAATAATTATTTATATATTTATCTGTACCATGAACAGCTAGCCAATCATTCATATTTTCACCTTGTGGTAAATTAACAACTTGCCGTAAATTAATGCCGGACTGAAGACTAGCTTGAGCTTGCTTATGGAGTGAATATCTTATGGTGCCAGCAGTAAAACGTTTTTTTGGACGAAACGTCTATAAATAAAATAAAATATTTATTGTAATTTACTTGAAAATAAAGAAGAAAAAATTCTAACCTTTCCTTTCTGGAAGAATTCAAGAAAACCATTTAATGCCATTTCCATAGATAGTGTTTCTTAATTACTTTTATCAAAATTCAAAATTATTAGCGTTTATTAAATAATTTACTTAATAAATATTATCGGCATTTTTCGTATAAAATAATAATAACACGCACGGCGGCTTCCACATTTAATGTAATCAGTGATGATGAATAATTGTTTTTGCCTCTCTTCTATGTCCGTTTCTTATCAGAAATGTCAAATTAAAGTGGAAAAGAAAATGAAATAAAAAAACCTAAATTTTCTTCTTAAAAAGTATATGGTCCCGTTGTTTTGTTCATATTATAAAGTAGAAATAAAAATATTAATTTTTTTTTGAAATATTTATTGTTTTACAATGAAATTACTTATAATTTAATTTTATTTAGTAATTTTTTAAAATTATTAACAGTTTGTTTGCATTAGTAAATGGTATACAGTTTTTTAACTTATCAATTCAATCAAATCCACCTTTTTTATAAATAAATTGAATAAAATCATAAATAGTAAATGAGTAAATGTTTTCTCGTGGTAAATTTAAAATAATATTTTTGATGATTTAAAGATATTCTACTTTTGAGCAATCCATAATTATTTAATTAAATATCACAGCATACATGAATTGCTCAGTTTTCCCCTCTTATACCACATATTCGTTGAACATTTGCCCTAGCTTTCTTCCTGCCCCTTTTTAACATTTTCGCATACGATCTCTTATAAAAATCCGTCAATTGTTTTTTGACAAATCGGTGATAAAAGTCACGGAAATTTCGCTGCATTAATTCTAAAATTGCAATAAAATATCGTAAATTAGTTTTTGTACTTTTTGTTTGGTAAGTTTTTCTATTGTGCAAGAGTTTTTTTTATCTTCAATAAAAAAAATAAAATTGTGTGACTATTAAAACAAAAAAAATGTCAGCGAAAAAGGAGAGAAAACAAAAAGTGTCAAATTTGCAGCGGTTGTGTGTGTATTCGCCGCACTTTCGTATTTCTCTTTTATTTTATTTTTTGTCTCAACTTTTCTCCAATTCGGAATCGGAAAAGGGGATCCTTCCTAAAAAAAGTGTATAAGTGGGAGAAGAACGCAAATAATTAATAATAATTGTTTTTCATAAATCTTTAATTGCTGTGTTATCCTATAAATTTTTTTTATTATTAAAATTGGAGGCGAGTTAGTTTTAATCTTTATCAATAAATTGAAATAGCAGTACTCGGTGTGTTGTTTTGGAAGAAGAAGGATGGGGGAATGAGAAATTTGCGATTTTGCGATACTATAAATTTTTTGGGTGGATAAGTCATTTTTGTTTTAGTTAATTGTTATATCTTAATTATTAAATACGTGTATAGTTTTCATTAGTTTAAAAAGTTTATCTTTCATTTCCTTTTAATTTACAAAGAAAAAAAAAATAAATTGATAACAAGTGTTTTTTTTGTCTTTTATGCAGTGTGTTTAACAACCTGTCAAAAGTCATCAGCCTGTCATTGTCCGTCTATTTAACCGGGCATAGAGCGGAAGCCTTTTTTTTCTTCTCTAATTTATACAAAAAAAGGCTTTTATTCTAGTATAAAAACGTTCATATGAACTCAATTATATTACTTAAGGATATATTAATATCTATAGTAAAGGAAAATATATTTCGAATTAATAAAATAGCGACATTTAATCTACATAAAAACTTATAAAAATGGTAAGTGAAAAAAATTGCACAATACAAATTAATTTTTTCATGCATAAAAATATTTCATATTACAAAACATATTTGTTTTTTTATTTGAAGGATGGGGGCGTATTTTTGTTAATTTTAATCTAGATTAAATTTATTTATTTATTAATTTTGCTGGTAACTTGAGGTGGTTTTTTAATCTGGGTGTGAGATCTGTCAACAACCTCCAAAACTTGAGAACAATATCACTGATGAAAATTGTAGAAGTATTATATTTTTTTTATTAAATCAATGAATCTACTAGTGGGAGTCAAAAGCTCGTCTACACTTAATAATTAATCAGCCTATTATCGTTGTCGAGTGACGTGACAGATGTCACTTCGACCTTAAATTGGTATTCTCATTGCTCATCTAAGAGACTCCTGGCGACTAGATCTACAAACGTCGTATTATAATTGCCGCAAGGTGGTGTGTGAAGTGCCCTCGATACGTTTGTAGGTATCGACAGTTTCATTCCACCGCGTCCCTCGTAGTCACGTCACTTGCCAACGAGAATAACCACCACTATTTCTGATATGAAATGCTTCTAGGTTAGGTTAGGTGTAGGGCTGCCTCGACTGCGAACTGGGGCCAAATTAGCACTTTAATGCGTCGTTTTGATGACACAATCTCGTGTACCTGGCTGTGGCTGAAGCCAGGAATATACACAAAAAATAAACGAAAGTACCCTCTCATTCATTTCCACGCAGCTACAACAAACGTTGTGCGGGGTACCTAGCTGACCGATGTGGTCCCATACCATCCAGGCCATCCTACATAAAGGACCTTTAAATTCATTGGTGTTCACTATTCCTATATTAGAATCCTCCCTTTTACAGCCAAGTCAAAAGATTCTTGACCTGGGATTCTTCCACGATTGATTGATTACCCCAACAGAATAGTTCTTGCTCTTTGCACTCATCTTGTCTCAAATATTATTCCATTTAAATCAAAAGCTATCTGCAGTCATCTATTTTTATCTATTTTCAGAATTTCTTAGGATTCGGCCAATCGGCTGAAGTTGATATCATTTTCGATGGAGCTGAAAATCGTAAATGGGCTGAAGTTAAAACTGAAGATGGTAAAAAAGAAAAATATCTTTTATACTATGATGGTGAAACTGTATCTGGAAAGGTATGTACTTAACAATATCCTACATTTTTCTCTTAATTAATATCGTTTTTTATATATTAGGTTAATGTAACCTTAAAGAAGCCAGGCAGTAAGCTAGAACATCATGGTATAAAAATTGAATTAATTGGACAAATTGAATTGTTTTATGATCGTGGTAATCATCATGAATTTACATCCCTCGTAAAGGAGCTGGCGCGTCCAGGTGATCTTATTCAAAATACTAGTTACCCATTCGAATTTCCAAATGTTGAAAAACCATACGAAGTTTATGTTGGATCAAATGTTCGATTAAGGTAATTCAAAACAACAACAAAAAATATGTTTTTGTGTATAAGAATATTTTATTGAGGATGGTGTATCTCGGTTCAGGGTGACACAAGGGATGGCATCGTTGACGGCGACTTTTATGGTGTTTTGTTAGCCAAAAGTTAGCTGCATTCAATTCCGGGAGCTTGTCTGCTGTTTAATCGTTTAATCCTCACTGGCGATTCACAAATGGCTTAACAATTAGTGTGGCCAAAACACCTCTGTTCTTAGGTTGCCACTAAATTGGTTGTGTTTGTTGCTAGTAATTCTTGATCAGCTGTTAGCTTCATCAGCAGGTGAAGAGTCCTCAATATGCACCGTCCGTCCAGATAACATTCCTGTCTCCGGTTGATTGTAAGAGATACAAGACATATGTATATATCGCTGCTTTCCACCTATTTCGAACTGCATGACTTGGGCGAGTCTATCCTGTCAGGGGTAGATGCTGGTGATTGGCTAGAGCTCATTGAAACCTGATCATATTTCATTAGTCCAACATCATAGACATTGATTTACGTATGCTCCACTTTCTTCCTTATTGAAATTAGTAAAGATAATTGTAGTGCTACGTTGTCCAAAAATGGCTCACCATGGTTTGTACGTAAAGCCATCGAGATAAGTGAATGCTTCCGTTTCAATAAGGCTGATTCCAAAATAAGGGCATATAAAGACGTGGCTGGGGTGCAGCTCATCTCCTCTGCGCCTAATATAGTGTTGCCAATTATTCCATGTTGGTGGTGCTTTACTTACATGATGCCACCTTCCCTAAGTAATCCATATGAGGGGATATGGGCAGAATGGAGTGCCATGCTACAGCTCCTCCGATCGGCCCAATACGACCTCCACATGGACTGGTCTGGTGGGTTAGCCAATCGCATGTTCTTGAATCGTGTTGTGAAAGCTCTACCGGTTTTTTAAGATGCATAAAAGTGTATTAAAATGACAAAAACGTTATTGTGTCAACCTGTGTGTATTAAATTACAAAAACAAAATTAATCTTTTTTAGATACTTTTTACGAGTTACAATTGTCCGACGTCTTAGTGATATAATACGTGAAGTCGATATAGCTGTTCATACATTATGCAGCTACCCTGATCTTAACAACCCTATTAAAATGGAAGTTGGCATCGAAGACTGCTTGCACATAGAATTTGAATATAACAAATCAAAGTAAAATTCTTTTTATTTATATATTAAATGTTCTTAAATAAAAACAAAAATAATTTAGATATCATTTAAAGGATGTTATAGTGGGTAAAATATATTTCCTTTTGGTACGTATTAAAATAAAACATATGGAGATTGCTATTATTAAGCGTGAGACTACTGGATCAGGTAAAATAAATGAAGAATAAAATATATTTATTCAAATATTATAAAAGTTAACTTTACTTTTTTTTTAAATTACCAAGGTCCTAATACTTTTAATGAAAATGAAACGATTGCAAAGTATGAAATTATGGACGGTGCTCCAGTTAAAGGTAAGTATTTAAAAGAGCTTAGATTTTTATGTAATAGCTCGTTCTATAAGTTCGTTCATTGGGACAATCTACTACATATATTATTTATACAATTAAAACTACAATTTTCAATTTACAATCTAATTACAGGTGAAAGCATTCCAATAAGAGTATTTTTGGCTGGTTATGATCTTACACCAACAATGCGTGATATAAATAAAAAGTTTTCTGTTAAATATTTCCTAAATCTTGTACTAATGGATACAGAAGATCGACGCTATTTCAAACAACAAGTGAATTACCAATATAATATATATTATATATTTTAACTTATTGTTTTTTATATCCTCATTAGGAAATTACATTATGGAGAAAAGCAGATAAAAGTCGCAAGGCACAGGCACAATCATCAAATCCTCATGTACCAACACATTTAGTTGGTGGTCCAAATAATGATATGTCATCATCACATAAGCAAAATATAATTGGAAATACAGGTAGTGTTGGAAATATATCAGATAGTGGCTCGTCTGCATTACCAACATCAGTTAATACAGATGAAGAACGTACAACAACTGATCCAAGAATGGGATTATTTACGCGTGAAAGTCCACAACAAGGTTAGTAAATTTACAAAAATATAAATAAAAAAAAACAATAATTTTAAATACAGTTAATCCTCTTATGTGTTTATGTTGTATGAATATAGAGCGTAGTTTATCTGTTGCGCCTATGCCTATTTTCCTGTCTTCTAGCCCCGCTAAATGCTCCCATACTTTTCTTCCTCTTTTATTGAAATTACCAATGTCCGTCCAGTGGTACGTTTAGAGGTACTCATGCTATAAGAGGATTGACTAATAATATTTCTTATTAATAAATATTTATATATTTCCTTTTTATTTATACATATATATTCAATAAAGAATCCGAACCAATTGTTCAACAAGTAGAAAATGATGAGAATAATGATAATTCTCAACAAGCGATACGAGCAAATCCATTACCACTATCAATTAGTGCTGAAATGCAAAGGGGGACAGCTGATGGTGCATCTGCAATAGCTGATGGTCCTACTATAGAATCTGGTTCATTATTTGATGGTAATACAAATAATCCTTCAACAGGCACTAATCAACAACAATTAACTGGTGCTGGTGTAGTAGCATCATCATCAACAACAACAATTGCAACAGCAATAACAACATCAGTTACTGAAATACCAGCATCAACAACAACAATTCAATCATCGAATATAATTGAAAATAATACTGCACCACTTATGACACCCCATTCCCCAACATCTGATTAATAGTAAATATTCTGGTTTATTCATATTTTTTGAGATTTCTTTTTGTTTTTTTTAAAAAGTACAGTAAAAAAAAGAAACTTTTATTATAAGAAGGTAACTACAACATATATATGTTAAAACATATTGATTAAGTTTAAAAAAAATGAAACGGAAAAAATTATTAACGAGGACATCAATTGCCATATAAAAATTGTTGACTATTATCTACATTTACAAAAAAGGAAAAGTATAAAAATGAAATTTGCGAAGATTTAAAAGTGGCATGCATAGACTTAAATAAGTTCAAAATAGTCAATATTTATAGAAAAAAAAAACAAATTTAAAATAAAAAACAAAGTGAAAATTCGAGTACATAATTTTAGTGAGCGTGGCAAAAATTAATTGAGTCTCGTGCTATTTGAAAGTGGCGCACGCAAATCAGTCTATGGTTTTTTTTGTGTTATTAAACAATCGACGCTTTACTTTGGAATCTAATCAAAGTCGGTGGTCTATTTAGTATGATAATGCTTGAAAAAGGATCGCCTACCGTGTCCTAAATCTACATATCGTTTGGGTTCTCTTATGTTTTTGGGCATCCTCCATCATCATTATCATCACTGGCGCTATAGCCCTCTGTTAGGCCTCCTCAAGGATCTCCTTCCATCGGTCTCTCGGTCTTGCGGCTTACTCTTACAGTTGGTAATCCCAATTGTGTCCTAAGCCTTTTATATTTCTTTCAAGGTCTTCCTTGCCCGCCTTCTTCCCTGTAACGTTTGGCGAAGCAAGATTTTTCGGGACGCTTGTTCAGGCATTCTCCTTACATGACCTTAACTCTGACTCTATATTATATCTTCTGCCGATTGTTATATTTTGTCCTCTGCTATTTTTATTATAGATACCATATATGTATGCTTCGTCCTCTTTTCATTGATAATAAGTCCAGTTTTCGATGCTGCTTTTTACTTTTATTCTAAAAAAAATTGCAACTAAAGATGGACGACAGACACGCACGACATTTTCAAAATAAACGACTCAATTATTATTATTTTGTTCAAGCAGTTTTCAAGAACAAAAGAAAAGATATTTCGATAAAATTGTGAAAAATAGAAATTTCTTTACAAACTGTTTGTATTTTTGTCTAGAGGAAACAACAAAAAATAATAAGAAAGGAAAATAATGAAGTTTCACGTGTGATATTTGGGGAGCACGTGAGTAATATAAATATTATATATATATATACAAAAAAAAACAATTATAGATAATTATGTAATGTATAATAAAAAAATCTAGACTCAATTGATCAAATAATGAGAAAACAATAGTATCCTACTTACAATACTAGTTTGAAAAAGGAAAAAAACACTGAAAAAAAATGTCAAATTTTATTAGAGAACAAGAAAGATAGAAATGTGGAAAGAAAAAACCATATTAAAAAACTTAAATTTCTGGTTTATTAATTATTATTTATATATTGATTTATGTTTTTACTTTTATTTCTTTGTTAAAAATTTATAATTATTACACATAAACACTAAAAAAAATTCTATTATATAAAACAGGTCACATATAAGTTTGATATAAAATGAAAAAGAAAAAAGTTTATTTAAAAATAAAAATAATAGTTTTCAATAAATTTTTTCATATTCTATCTATCTTGATATTTAGCAAACAAACAAATATTACAACTGTTTTTTTATTATCCTTTACAATAACGATCACCATCATTGACCTCTTCTCTAGAGCACATGACCTCAGGTTTTTGTTGCTACTTACTTCGTTCTTTGAAGGGATATGCCTTTGCAGGCACCGGCCTCGATTCCCGAATCCGCCTGATCGGAAGTGAGTGCGGATTTGACACTTATGTCCAAAATGCCGTATGTTTAAGTTAAGATTCCTAAATTTTGTTCTCGGAGATAGTTTACAGGTTGGCATTGCTATATGTTTAGATTCACGATTACACACACACGGCGGATTAGGGAATCGCAAAGTGTCAAATCCGCACACACTTCCGATCTGCCGGATTCGGGAATCGAGGCCACTGTGACCTATTTAGATTTGGTGTTTCGCAGCAGCATTTAAGGGCTTGAAGGTGCCCCAATGGCCCATTCGATCTTGCCTTGCGGGAGCGTAGATGCTTTTCAAAAAATGAACCAATTAAATATATTTGTAATCTGTCGCAGCCGAAAATCGAACAATGTGCACGCTAGCGCAGTTCGCAGAAATATCAAAAAAGTACTCATCGATTCTCAAGGAATCGAATACTTTTGAACAAGTAAAAAGTACTCATTGAGTAATTTTCTTTTGGTTCTAGTCATGAGTATTTAATCGAGTACTCCACCGATTCCCATAGGTAGACCGAGGCTATGACAAGCCTCGGGATATCATCGTCTCGTGGCAGCTCGACCTCTGCCCGGCAACAGGTTTCTGGTGACGAACTGCGAGAGCGGAAGACAGGCTAGTCTTTCCCCTACCTTCTCTCTGGAGTAGATCAGCGTGCCTGCATTGGTGCCGAGGCCGTATATCCCTTCTCGGTGCACCCATCGCTCTTTGATTAGCCCCAAATCGAGGTGGTCCGAGATGAACCTTTATTCAAGCACTACTGAAGCAGTTTGGCATGATGAAGTTTTATTTGCACAAGCTTATAGAAAACGATATTCACTTCGTCCCCTTTGCGTGATTTTTTGACTCGAGGGATTTCCCCTAAGGATTTGAGGTGTGGTTTTAGGGGCACAACCCTGCCTGCAGCGGCAATAGAGGAATCATTCTCTCCCAGAGCCACTCCCCCCGCATGTTCGCCAGTAACACTAGCTTCTCTGGATGCTATCTGGAACTAATTGTGCGGCATTAGAGCGTGCCCCAGGAACCTTTGATATTTAGATGGTGCACTGAGTCACTGTTAGACTTTCAAGAAGGTTCACCAGTTTTGTTTAAAACCGGATTGTTCATCTAATCTTGGATTGCATTCTACATACTCTTTATTTATGTATACTGAATACGTTAAGCGTGGTATTCAATATTTTTTTTATAATACTTAATGTCCTTTACAACGTTTTTAATTCTTAATTAACGCTAATCATCGTTAACTGGCAGGCAAGTTAACTATCATTAACGTTAATTAAGAATTAAAGAGCGCTGTCTGTCTAGGGCATAATTCAGGTAGCGCCATCTAAGAAATCATGTAAAAGTGAAAAAGCGACATCTGTATGACATATTAAATTTTTTTTATTTTTTTACGTTATTGTTCCGTATATATTTTAAAACTGACAGTTATTATCAAATTCATTTATATGTTTAAATCTTAGAATACAAAACTACAGGAAGGGCCCTCGGAGAATTTTAGCGTAGTGAAATTCAAACTGCACACTTCATTGCTCTTTTTTTCACTGAAAATTCACTCGTAACAACTTCCAATTGACAAAAACAAATTCTTTAAACTATCTTTCTTCTTTTTAATTAGTTTTGCGAAAAACTGTAAATAAATTTTATAGAAAAACTCGTTTTAAAGAAAGTGCCGCGGGAAAATTTGACAGTTAACTAACAAGAAATTGTACCAATTTGACAGTTGTCTGATAGCGATTTCACTACGCTCCCATACACGGATTTTATACCCGAGGGCCTTTCCTGTAGTTCTCTATTCTAAGGTTTAAATATATTAATTTAATTTTGCAAGGAATACAATAATAAATTATTTTTTTTGCATTTATTACTGTTTTTTGAGGTTATAAAATAAAAACTTACAAGCAAAATTGCTGCAAGTCGAAGGAGGGAATCAACGCGGCTTGTATATAGATGTTACTCACTACGTTTTGTATAGCCAATTGAAATTTTGGATTGAACTGTCAATACATGTGTTGTGTGTTGTTCGGGTCGTAAGAAAATTTTTGTAATTTTTAAAATCTTCAGTCTCATGGAATCCGTATAATTGTCGTATTTTATAAATACGGGGAGATTTATCTCTCTCTCCATTATAAAATAAACGTTAATTAGTTTTCGGTTGTTTTTGTTTGTTTATTTAAATCGATTATTTGTTATAAAAAGTGTGTGGTAGCAGCGTTTTGTGTGGCCAAGACGTCAAAAACGTCGTCCACTTGAGGAAAATCTTTCAAGTGCGTTCCTTTGGTATCATCATAAAATTGATAAAATCAAATGAAAATAGATAATACAATAAAACTAAAATAATATGATTAATAAAATAGAAGAGATCTGTTTCAATATGATTAGGTTCTTGCATAAATGAAATTGATTAAGATATAAATAATGCGTAGTAAAAATACAAAAAATATATGTAGGAGAAAAAAAATATAAGTGAATGTTCATTTATTGCTTATTGCGGTTTTCAAGCTTAATTGAAGGCCGGTGGTGTAAATCTTGTTAATCGAAAATCACTTGAACTTGAAGTGTTTCATCACGTTTGATTTTGTCCACTTTAATAATCAAAAAAAAAAATAATAGAAATTTTCATACTTGAGAAACAACAACGAAAAAAACATGATGAAGTGTTAACAAACAAATGAGCAAAAAAAATTTTATAAACGTAATGAAGGTTACGCAAATTAAACAGAAGAAACCGTTGCCATGTTAAAACCGACTTAGCAACTCCATTTAGCACATTGTGTGCCTCTTGTTTATTTTAAGAAGTCATCATCAATATCTCCACAGTTTGTGTTATTGGCCTTGGCATCCTACAACATCCTCCTCCAGAACTGTCGGGCCCCTAGCTTGAGGTCTACAATTTCTTATACCTAGGGTTCGTAAGTCTTCTACGCCATCTGTATATCTATTTTTTGAGCGTCCCGTGCAACTGTGTCCGTCTGATTTCTTGTTTATTTTTGCTATGCTATCACTGCTACTTTGAACATGTCCTACCCATCGAAGGTTCCGTTTATTGCTATGGCAGATCTGGCTAGTATTAAAACATCGTCAGCGTATGGCTATAGCTTTTTTCTGGGTACACATTTGCCCTATGATATTCGTTTTCACCTCCCTGGTGTAATAACTAGGTACCCCACCGGCTTAATCGGTTAAAAATAGGGTATCAAAGTACCGCTTAGGACGGGACTTTACCTAGAGGACGGTACATCTGGTTGTTGACCTGATAATCTGATATTGCCGGCGCCACAGCCTTTGTCGGCAGGATTCACTTGTTTCAGGAGGAACAACACTCAGGCTGTCTCTCGCTAACCCCGATGCTTATATCGGTTGCTCAGCCGGCTGCTTAAAAAAGAAGAGTCGATCCATCTTCTCCTGGGTATGCCTATTGGTTTATTTCCGAAAAATCTGCTACCATGAGCCGTTTTCGAATACGGTTGTCTTCCATCATGATTACGTGGGCGGCTAGTCTTAGTCTATTGATTTTTTTTATAAAGATTGAGAGTTGTGGGTCGTCAAAAATATCTTACAGTTTGTTGTTGTTTCTCCTTCGCCATATTCCAACCGAAGCGGCCGCTCATTTCCTCCTGACCTCATGCCTCGGCCTATCTACTATCTACTCCTCTGTGAGAGCAGGAGTAGTTCCAAGTAAATACGAGTAAAAAATAGCAGAAAAGGAACACGGCTATTAAGAAATCGACACCTTCTGGGGCCCTGTAACCAATGTTGTGCTTCTACTGGGCGTATAGATGCTCAGCATTGCTGTAGGGCAGTTTTGATAACACAGAACGTAATGTGTTAAAAAGAAAATAGGACGACATTTTGAAATTACCCATATCTTAGTCATTCATTTGTGCAATATAAGTACTATTAGCGCTGATTTTTAATATACTGGAATTAACAATTTCAACATACTCTGTAATAATATTATTTCAGATGTCATGATTTTGGCTATGCTCTAATTTTATGAACTGATATAAACGAAACAAAATCGTCATAATTAAATATAGATCCCTCCACTTTATTATCGTTATTATAATTAATTTAATTAATTTTGTTAATCCAATGACAATATTGCTTTTATAAAACTAGCTGATATTTGTGATAATAGTACAACTGTCTACTTAAAATATTTAGCAAAAAAGAAAACTACAAAACAAACGAAAAATAAAAGAATAAAATCAAACTACCTTTGTATAAGAAAAATAAAACAAAATAAAAAATAAACAATTAAAAACATGTATTCTACGGCGAGTAATTTATTTAAATCACTATCAAACACCGTTTGGCAGCATCGTACCTTAAATACACCATTAGTGACTTTTATAATTATTTGCGGTTTATTAAGTAATTCTGCTGGTGATATTGAACCAAAATTGAACTATGATGACCCAACAGCAGCAACGGTAAGTTTATATAGTTTCATTAATTGTACTTTCATTTATGGGGTTAATTCCGGTCCAGAGCCGCCTCTTAGACTCATTGAACTACAGCTCCTATTCACCTGGTTTGTAGGCCAGACCGCTTAAGCAGACTTAGCAGTTTGTTACTTAGGCTTGTTGCTAAACAACCTAGATCCTGCTCTTCGCTATCTCGGTATAGTGACAAAGAACGCCAAGGACAGATTTATTCTTCTTCAGGCAAAGCCTGGGGTGTTCTGCCTTGCAAACCCTCCGGTAATTTAGTCCGCAGTGTCCGGTTATCAAGCCAACCCATGTCCTGACCTCCTGCTTACCTCGACGATTCTCTAGACGCATTGCATCGAAGTTGATCAAACCAGTCGTGAATCCCCAGTTTGTCAGTATGTTTTATGAGAGTTCGATCGTCAGCCTTCTTCGCCAATAATGGGTGTTCCAATAGCTGGGTTCTGGTCCGATGAATTCAGGGTCAAAGCCCTGTCTGGTTTTAATTGTCTTCAAAACCTTGATAACCCGTGACTCAATAAGTATCCAACTTACGCTAATTTCTCCTCAGCCTTTGTTGAACCAGAACTGTTCCAAGCGCTCGATGCCATAATGCAGGCGTATCATCTGCTTTACTTGTAGAAGCACGACATGGTCAATCGTACCGTAAATAGAAACAAGTATATCTCACTAAAAGTGGACTTTGACCGGAATTACTCCCCATAAATAAATATGTATTAATAGAAAGTAATATTTGCATTTTGTATCTATTTTAGAAGCCGGCTATATTGGATTCAGACAGTATTAGTAGTAGTAACACTTTAAATACAGCTAGCACTAAAAGTTCCTTGCCAATAACTGATTTAGGATTTATACATGCGTTTATAGCATCAATATCAGTTATACTTGTTAGTGAGCTTGGTGATAAAACATTTTTTATAGCTGCAATAATGGCAATGAGACATCCAAGATTAACAGTATTCACTGGTGCAATGTCAGCACTTGCATTAATGACGATATTATCAGCTGTTTTTGGAATGGCAGCAACAATAATACCGCGCGTCTATACATACTATATATCAACAGCATTATTTGCCATATTTGGTCTTAAAATGCTTAAGGAAGGATACTATATGTCACCAACAGATGCACAAGAAGAATTAGAAGAAGTCCAATCAGATTTAAGGAAGCGCGAAGATGAAGTAAGTTTTTTGAATTAAGTTTTATTTTAATTATATAAATTCCAATTATAAATTATGGTATGAAAAACAGACATTTTTTTGGATGTAATATGCTAAAGTAAAATTCATTATTATTGTTATTATAATTTTATTAAAAAAAATCAAAATATTTAGCAAGCCATATAGTATTTAGCCGCTTTTGCAGTGCCTATTTTTTTCTTTTAACAATTTACATAGATCAACATGAATATAAAATAGTAATAATAAGCACCAAGTTGTTTAGCATGATATTTATTTATTTTAAGCACGATTTAATGTTTTTTCTTTAATGCAATGGAAATTACTCATATATTCACACACAAATCGGCTTGATATTATTATTACATTAATTATAAATCACAGACTTCTTCTTCCAATGGCACGACCGACTACCATTCCTTTGCCACGAGGTCGATAAGCCTGCTACTATGTATTATCGTTGGCGTGAAGGCTATGGTTGTCTGTTGCTCCCGATCTTAGCGTTGAAGTCGCCCAACATAATTTTTATATCATTAGAGGGTATATGGGGAATATCCTCATAAGATTCTGATTAATCACAGAGAGCAACGGCGAAAATGGAATGATCACAAAAAGGCCTGTGATTAGGACCAATCCTATAACCTCTGCCATCCTTTCAACCCAAGCTTAGGATTCGATTTTGCACCATATTAAGTAATTTCCTAGCTTGATTTTTTTCTCACCAATCACTTATAAATGGAGCCAGTTCAGTATACAAGTGATTGGTGATAATCACCGATCCCTTACACAGTTTTCAGCTGACCATTTGCTTGTTCAATGTCCTTGGGCTAGTATAATATAGGTTTTATTTGCCGCCTAGTATAATATAGGTTTTATTTGCCGCTACGATGCCTTTATTAATGTCGTTCCTTGTCACATCCCAAGAAAAATTATAAGTTAAACCATTCCAATCAATTTATACCCAAGAATATTTCTTAGGATCGCATTTTTGGTATATTAACATAATGCAAATCTTTCTGTGTCCTTATCCCTGGAGATATTTAAAGATTAATGCTTTTTTTATGGAAATAATTAATTTAAATCCAGTCCGATTTTATAAAAGTCACATTTTACACAAAAAGCCACACAGCACCCCCTCTGTGGGAAATGTGACAGAACGTACTCGATCGCTTGCATACTTAGGGGGATCAAGCTCCTTAATATGAAACTTGTGATCATTTGCAAGCGCCAGTTTGATCGTGCTTTCATAAATTCCCTTCGTGATATAATTCACAAGATCACTTTTTGAAAAGTGCGCCGTATATATATGAATTTTAAACATGTCCCTTCGGGACATTCCCCCCTCCAGGGGAAGCTGGCTGTGTGGTCCCCAGTGTGTTGTGCGGGGCTGTTTTCTGGCCTCCCGCACACTGACACCAGTTTTTTTTGCTATAAGTAAGGAGGCATGTTAAATAATAGAGAAGGTGGTGGCGGCCATATTAAATAATAATCGAACATGCCATAGTGCAAAGGAAAGGGGTCAAGCTCCATTTTGAAGTAGAAATGCATGTGCTAAAACTGTACTATCAAAAAAATACAGTTTATTTGGCAGTGAACTTGCAGATTCTGGTGGAAGTGGTCGTGGCTGGCTGCGTTTAAAATAATTAATATTTTCGCGGTTTCGGGTTTATTTTAAGTGGCATCATTACAATTTTTCAATTAGTTTATTCAGTCGTATTTTATTTTAAGAAATCGCGAATATTTTCATACAATTAGCGACTTTTAAGGAAAGTCTTTATGATCTCTTAATTAATTATTATGCGTTTGTCCATGAGAAATTCTATTTATTTAAGTGAATAATTATAATGGTATTATCAAGTAGATTGTGTGATATATGTGCAAGTAATTTTATTAAAATGTAAGCAATACATATAGTATATTGATTAGAAAAATATTGTCTTTGTGGTGATATTATATTTAAATATTTATAAATAAGTGTAATATTGTAATTGTATTGGGTTTTAAAAGCAGTTTTCTTGTGTGAAACTTACACCAGTTTCACCTTTAGAACACTCAGGCGGGAAAAGTATCCACAATTTCCAGGAATAATAAGGACTAAATTTTAAATATGTAGGGCTAGGGTAATAGAAAAATTGGGCTAGGTTTAGTCCCTTAACCCAGTCCCAGTCCTCTATTCAGGGACTTGGTAGTGGACCATGAGATGGGCAAGGCTGAATGGGTGATTGTGCCCAGTACATTTTTTCTTTTTTGTTTTTTTATTTGCACACGGCTGCGCATTTCTTTTACTTAGTAGCAATTGTTGCTTTAGTCGCATTATTTAAATTACTTAGTTTACTTTATTTTATTCAAAAAAACACGAGCAACTTTTTAGAGGGGTAAATAATTTCACAATTTTAATTAACGTGCATGAAAAGAAAATTTAATTTTTAAAAGCCCAAAAATTATTTTTCTATTTTGTTACATTTTCTATTTTTTTTATTTTAGTTTGCTTTATAATATTATATAATTATCATTTTTTTTTTGTTTTTCGTTTTTGTTACACATTTCAAAATCATTATTATATTATGTGGAGATCGGAGAGTAATGTCGTGTGTATTATTTTTTTTCTTCGTTTTATTAAATTGTTTTTATAATACATATTGTATACTGTTATTTTGGGTTCAATAATGTTATTATTCACAGTAATTGTTAATGATCACATTTAGTATGCAAATTTCAGATCACTGTTTTATTATTATCCAAAATTTCACTTCTCTTTCACTTTATATATATTTTTTTTCAACCTATCGAACAAATATACTAAGGATAGCCCTAATAAGGCGGCATCTCGCCGGCTTAACCGGTTAAGTATAGGGTACCAAAGTTCCGCTTAGGTGGTTTATATTCACCTATCGGCCGGTGCACCTTCTTGTTCACCTGGTAGTCTGGTATTGCCGGCGTCACAGCCTTTGTCGGCTGGTTAGCGGAATTCATTTGTTTTTCAGGAGGGATAACGGCCTCGACGTGGCTGTCTGCCAAACTATTCTCTTCATCGGCCCCCATTCCGAGCTGATGTCATTCAGTTTGAAATCTTCTCTAAGCTCGGGGTATTTTGGTCTACGCCATTCTTCTAGCGGTAGTTGGGTCTCCCTGGCAGAAATTTTATTCTTTGGCTTGTCACATTGGTCAACCAAATCCTGGATTTTATCTGGGATAATCTAGGTTGGTGTTTATATGATAAAATCACAAATAATGTTTCGTTGATATTTACGGCATTTAGTATTAGATGAAGAAATAGTTCTTGTCATCACTACTATATGATCTGATTAGGCTGGAAAAAATGTATTTTTGCAAAAAAAACCAAAATAACGGGCATTACTTTCCGATCATCACTAATATAATCATAACTTAATTCTCATCATCATCATCGGCATATATTATCACAAATAATCCCAATCATCAACTAAAATTAATATTATTAATATAAATCACGGCTTCATAAGTCACACCACCCCCACCCCACACACACACAAACAAAATACGCATTAAAAAAATGTTTTCAGTTAAAATAAAAAAAATAATGGAAAACGTTTTCTATCACCCTAACCGAGTATTTTACTATCTCTCTTTTTTTTGTGCAAACCAAAATATGTGTCCATCAAGCTGATGAAATCAATTAAGGATGGTGATGATCTAGCAAGTGGTACACGTCTAGGATCTACTACATCGATAAGGATATGTAAAAATAATAATGATGATGATGACGACGATGATGATGATGATGACAACGTTAATCAAATCAAATCGATGCTTCCAAATAATTCTGGATCAACGCCGGGATTGATTAGCAATTCAGAAATATCAAGGCGTACGCAATCAACATCAAATATAATATATCCATCGGTTGATGATATATCAGCAGCATTAAATCATAAAGTCAATTCAGTATTAAATATTCAGTATTCTGGTGATAGCATCAAAGATAATAGTGATAAATCAACTAAAATTAATAATAATGGTGACATCCGATCAAATGATATCGAAATGCAACAAATTGGAACAAAAAAAAGGGTTAGACATTTTTTTTTTCTAAAAAAAAACTAAAAAAACATAGTTTTATATTTTAATAATGATGTTATAAAAAAAAAGGTTTTGCGTAAACGTTGGACATAAATTTGTAGCAAGAATTAAAATGTTATAAAACCAAAAATAGAAATTTGTATTTTTCACATTCACAAAGGTAAACCATATTTTTTTTCTGGTGAATTTATACTCCATCATCATTTTTAATTCTTGCTATTTATTTGAATGGCGCTTCTGATTCAACCTAAAAAATCAACCAACGTTTATCTAAATTAATAAAAATTCACTTAAAACAAGCGCTATTTTTCATGTTTATTTGATGCCATATTGAAATTTATATTAATTTTATTTTTCTTTTCATTTTTTCTCTATATTTATAATTTTTCATTCCAAAAGCACTCTGCACTTTTAGTTATGAAAAAGGGAATTTAAAAAGATATATATATATATATATATATATTAAATGTTGTTTACTAGTTGACAAGAAATTAAGCATGTGCACAAAACTGGTGTTTGTTTCTGTATTTTATTTTGAAAGACCTCCATTTTGTTTGTTGTGTGTTTATTTTAAATTTAGAATATTTATTGAATGTATACATACGTTCATACATATAATATATATAATAATAGCAATACTTCTGGGATATAATTAATGTTGTTGTAGTTTAGTAAAAAATTTCTTGCTGTTTGTTTTATTATTATATTTTGTTTGTTTCGTTTTGTTTTATTTACTTATTTATTTTTTTCAAAATGCTTTATATTTTACACTGACATGAACGCTTTAAAATAAGTTATTTTATAATATATTTACAGGGCGTGTCATCAAAATCTGGACAAAATTAACAAATTAAATAAATTTATATTAATCAAAACTGAAATATCTAGACCAGCTTAAAAAAGAACCACCTCTTTCTTAACCGATGATCTCCGGTGTTAGCTGCTATCGGCGCCTGTTTTCAACATAGCCCTGTGCTCCACGGAAAATTTAAATTTGTTCAGATTTGACTGACGCACTCTGTTTGTTTTTTATAAGATAATATCTGGGTAAACGCTGAATGGGTGTTTTTTTATTGAGAGGTAGATTTGAGACAAATTGGATATTTTTTAGGCAATTTCCTTCGCCCTTAAACTACCCCTGTTTTCTAGGGGTTAATGTGTCCGAGTACTATCAAGAGTATATAGTGGTTCAAGTTTGTTTAAGCCCGAAGGAGAAGGATTCCCGGTCGAATCCTCTTGTTATTCAAAAATCTAAATTTTGTTTCTCGTTCTATTCAAGACCATATCCATTTTAAACGGTGCTTTAGTTATATCGTTAATTGGTAGATGGTAGTATTTCCTTCTATCATTAAACGAATGCCATTCCTTTAATCGATATTTCTAAAGGTTTAAATTTCTTTAGGGATCATCCAGGCTATTATCCAGATTAATTTTAAATTGAACTTTGTAAATACAAAGAATTGCATTGATCCAGTTGATTTGGTAGCACTTCACAAAACGTAGATTGTTGCAAATTGTAGCTTTAGTAATTTTATGTGCCTTAAAAAAAATAAAATATATATTTGTGATTTTGTCAAATGTTTAGAATACTCATTACTCTTTTCTACTCTCTCTTTTTCTCTGCTGGTTGCGTGCAATTAATAGAAAATAGCTTTTTTAAGTTTGGTTTTCAACAGCAAATGAAATATCTAAAAACGTATTGTGTATTATCATTTAATCCAATTAATTTCTCTTCTACATCAAAAAAAAATCTAGCTCGAACGTGAAGTCTCTAGCACACTAGTAGTACAGGATGCTGAAAGCGGAGTAGTAAGGAAGACGAATCGCCGAAGCGCTGCATATTTGGCATCAAGGGTATTTATGCAGGCGTTCACGATGACATTTCTAGCCGAATGGGGTGATCGATCACAATTAACGACAATTATCTTATCAGCAAGAGAGGATGTCTATGGTGTTATTGTTGGCGGTGTACTTGGCCATTCATTATGTACAGGCTTGGCAGTAATTGGAGGGCGTATGATTGCCCAAAAGATATCAGTGCGTACTGTAACATTGGTGGGCGGAGTAGTTTTCATATTATTTGCTATAAGCGCTTTATTCTTCAATCCAAATGATGAGTGAGAAAATATAAACAAAATTAATTAAAAACAAACCCAAAAAGTTAAAAAGAAAACGATTTTATATTGTCATAACATTTATTTTTATTTTAAACAACAAAAGTCAAAAACATAGAATAGGTCATTCTCAAGAATTTATTTAAATTTGATATTGATGTTATATGCTAATGTGTGCAAATTGTTATTTTTTTTGTAAAAACAAACAAACAAAAGAGATTAAATGTATATATTGTAAAAAAAACAAAACAAAAGTGAAAGATAGTCAGTGGATGAAAGAGCAAATTTTAAACAAAGCAAAGAAAATAGTTTTCTTGGATAATCAGATATATACAAGTCACAGAAAAATCATATTATACATACATATTGAAGCGCACTTAAAAGGTATCAGGTAAACCATTCTTTATTTGACAGGTTTTACAAATTATACTTGCAGGTTCTCGTTGAAAATCTCGATTTCGTCTATTAACCGCCGCAAAAGCCACCAGGACATTCTTGTCACACCGATATCTCATTTTATGGTCGACATCGACCTTTCCGCGGAGATTTGGTCTACCTCCTCACTGGTGATGCATGCCATAAATTCTACCGCTAAGTGCATTACGAAAGTAGGATTCTCTTCTATCAGAACTACATAAATGACTAGCCTACCGGAATCTGGTTTTTATTAAACTAAGCTTACCAGTCACTTTATCATACAAGTCCGCCGTTCAGGTCATGGTGCAATCTCCAGTGGTAAGTTTGGTTTGCCTATGGCTTCATTTGGTAAAGAAACATTCGATGCAGTAACCCTACGACGCATAAATAACTATATTGAACGTGTTCTGATTGATGTTGTTGTTATCTGTAGCAATCCTCTGTCATACGCTTTCAATATTTTGTACAGTAACAGCGTTGTATGAAGGTATCAAACTCGCAAATTAGCCAGTGGTTTATGATGATTTTAACAGCGTTGTATGGAGGTATCCAATTGGCCGCATGTTCCCAAATTGGCGAGTGGCCTATAATGATCCTAACATCGTTGTGGTGTTCCCAAATTGGCCAGTGGCAGTGCCGCGGCTGGCATGTGTGCTGGGGCCGTATTTGGATTCTCGAGTCGATGGATCGACTCGACAAAAAAAGCTTCTCGATTTTCTCTAAGTTTTTTATTTGGCACTTCGAGCAAATCGACAGATAACGCTGCCATAGAAAACCATCAAATTATGTGATATAACTCCAAGTGCAGAAAACCACGTATATTTAATTAAAATAGAAATTGTTAAAAGTTTATTGTATGCATAAATTTAGCTTTTTAGTAAACGTCAAACGTCTTTATCGACACGTAAAGAGACGATAGCGTTGTCGATATCGTGTTGCCAAATGCCAATTTTTATTTATCGACAGAAGTCGATATCGACTCGAGAAACCAAATACGGCCCCAGGGTGTGTAACTGCATAGGGCCCCGAGAGCGAAGCGAGAGAAAAAAATGTTCGCAATAAAAATCATTTGAATTCATTTTTTGCATTTTTACCTCAGTGAATGGGCCACACAGACGGGTCTCTATGAAGGGAAATGGGCGAGCGAAAATTTTTTTGGACTCTCTGGGGCCCCTCGCCCCTCGCTGAATTTTTGCACAGGGCCCCCAATTGTCTGGCCACGGCACTGGTCGGCCTATGATGATCGATACGGTTCTGCTGATTTGATCTAGTCGGCGCATGATTATAAACTCATGATTATAAACTCTTCTGCATTCGGATTATTCTCTTCACCACACACAGCGGTTGGTTTCTGTCCATTATCAACTAGGGTATCTACGAGATTTGCTCAGTCTGGCCAGTTTATTTGCGATGTTCCTTTTTGTCATGTGAGACAATCAGGCTTATGGATCACCCTTTGTACGTCCGTCATGTCGTTCATATCATGATAATCCATCCAATGGCGCCAAATCGAGCCATGGCTTCCTCTAGGGCATTTCTCCAAGTTTGACGGTCCCTTGCAGCATGTCTCCAATTTCGGATATTGCCGTCACAAAATCTATCCATCTCCTCCTGGGTCTGTCTGGAAGGTTTTCAGCCTGCCGTCCAACCCCGTCGATCCATCTCCTCCTGGGTCTGTCTGGAAGTTTTTCAGCCTGCCGTCCAACTGGAGGACCCGTCGGTAGTTACTTCGTTCTGAGGCGCGAAATACTCGCCTTTCACAACATCTTCGGTAGCGTAGCGAAAGATCTTAGATTGCGTAGACCTTAGATCGCAGATGGCGTTTGTCAGGACTTATCTCTTTGGTGTACCGGCACCACCAAAGGAGGCCGTTGCTACCATTTGAGTACATAATAAGCTTGTTTGAGGTAGGGGTCGAGGGCTGCGGTGTGTGGGAATGACATTAGTCCTAGCACTAGCTATATTGCTGTGTTTATACATCTTCTGGCAGGATGCGTAATGTATGTAAATCAGGTTGGAGCAGATCGGCAACTACGTTCATTGCTTTAATGGGAGCTGCACACAGGCATGTCTTCTTGGGACTGTTACGACAGAGCTGTGTGTCAGTATTGCTCGAATAGCCAGCGGCGCGTGTGGTTCAAGCCCTATCTCTCTCGAAGGTCTGCTTGTTGGGCTTCCCTACTTTGTTCTCTTTTCGATGTTGAGCCGCGAATTTGCGTCAAGAATCGGACTCGAGTACTTAGCTGATGAAAGTGCCCTTCCAGAATTTCTAAAAATTAAGGGACAATGTAAAACAAGCTTTCTGTATTACAAGTGAGTCTATATTTGCCTATTTTCTTCCGACATTAATCGCTAAATTTATTTACATTAAATAATTGTTTTAAATTTTGTGTTTTGTTCCTTAACGCTTTTTACCTGAATTACGAGGAGAT
This sequence comes from Thereva nobilitata, assembly GCA_963855945.1. Taxonomy (NCBI): domain Eukaryota; kingdom Metazoa; phylum Arthropoda; class Insecta; order Diptera; family Therevidae; genus Thereva; species Thereva nobilitata. The sequence continues at coordinate 18,431,468 of OY979699.1, read as the reverse complement.
CGGTTCTCAGGGATAGAAGAAGGAGGCACTCGAGAAGTAGAACGATCCAATGAAATGTTTTCCGATCGGAAAAATTGATGTACACCACCGGGATGGGTGAACATGCCTCTTGGGGTCTGCATATGAGGATGGGGGGCATGTTGTAAGTGCGGATGGGAGAGATGCTGGCCGGGAATGGGCATTCGCTGATTAAATGCATGTGGATGTATAGGTCCAGGTACTGGGACACCAATGGGATGTCTCGGAAACATGCCTGGACGGTGTGGAGGCATTGATCCTGTATTATATGGCATTGCATTCATGTTTTGCGGATTATATCCTTGCATCGGATGGGGCGGCCGCGGTGGCACAGGGTAATTTTGCGGATGACCGGCGACAACATTGCTGTCATTGCTAGGTACAATATTCGGTGGAGTATTGCACGCATTTAATTCCATTGAATGTGGTTGAAACGTCTGCTGGCTGCTGTCGTGGGGCTTAAAAGAGACACTGCTAGATGGACTAAATGGTGGCGGCAGTAATCTATTAAGATTCGCTGATCCACCTGGTGGTCTTGGACCGAAAGGTATACTGGGGTGGCTTAGAAATTGCTGAGTTGGTGCCGGTGGCGGAAATGAAAAATCGGGAAGTGCAGTGCTAGTCGGTGATGGAGATGTTAGCATTGGTCTCTGGGGCCGATTGAAATTTGCAGTAATCGATGTTAATCGAGGCGATATTGCCTCTGCAGATGAAGAAGGTGATACAGGCCTTACCAATGGTGAAATACTGGGAGAAGGGCTCGCAGCCGCTGTACGCGGCGAATTTGGCCACATAGAATGAACAGAGTTTCGACGTTTTGTTCGTGGCATTGCTACCACCTTATTTGGCGGTGGTGAATTTGTTCTATTTTGTGGTGATGCACCATCTACAGGTTTTGGTGAAGTACCTTTATAGAGTGGTGGAGATAGCAATTCTCCAGACTGTGACGGAGGGTCCTTCGAAGTTGGTGCTGTTATACTATGATGCATTTGCGGTGGTATTACTAAATCTTTTGGTGAATTGTTCGTTTTCCTCACTGAGCCATTACTATCCGGATTTGGGCTTGGTGATGGGAATGGCGTTAGCCTTGGATCTAACGGAGCCAATGGATATGTTGAACGCATGTGTAGTGTTTTATAACTGCTAAAGAAGCTGGACTTGTTTGAAACGGGTGCTTGATGTGTGCCTAATGGTAATAGACTTGGTGGATTATTTATTTGCTGTCCAGGTGGTGTCGGACGATTTAATAATCTTGGTGGGATTGGCTCAGCTATTAGTGATACATACATTGCATTAACCAGTCCATCAAAATGAAAATATAATAGCTCCTCGGGACTTGGTGGACGGGTTAATATCGGTTGTTCTAAATGAAGTGATGGTGACCCAGGTGGAGGTAATGGTGCTGGCATATTTTCCAATTCTGGGTCGACTTTTGTATCCATATCTAATGAAAATGGGCCCTGGAATAATATTTTTTTCAAATAAAATACACTTTTATATTAAAAAAAAGTAGAAAGAAATTACCATTTCATTTTCCTTATTCTCGGTCTTACGACGTTTCTTTCTTAAAGCTTTACGTCGTGTCCTTGTTGGAGTATCACCGCCGTCATCTGCTGAACTGCAATTACCAGGCTCTATACCATCCGCAAAAAGGACTTTCTTTTTTGGTCTTGGTGCTTCATTTCTGGAAGTAAGTTTCATTTATGTAATACATATATATATATATATATATATATATATATATATATATATATATATATATATATATATATATATATATATATATATATATATATATATATATATATATATATATATATATATATATATATATATATATATATATATATATATATATATATATATATATATATATATATATATATATATATATATATATATATATATATATATATATATATATATTTAAAAAACATTTTTTAGTGTGTAAGTTAATATAAATACTGGTTCTGCTTTAAAAGGTAGTGTGTACCATGAAATTCGGACATGATTTAAGCGAAAATTAATCAAAATTAATTTAAAAAAACAATAAAAACCGTGGTTAGGATTTATGTTGTTGTGTACATCGATTTGTGTTTAGAGCTCGATTTGTGTTTAGAGCTTGATGTCTAAAATCATACAGGGAAATAATAATATTTGAACCAAACTTAAGAATTGTCCTTTTTATTACCAGTCCGTTATGAAGATGAACTCCTTAGAAGGACTAAGGATTAGCTGGGACTGAGCTAGATTAAGGATGGATTCGGCCTGCAAGATCAGGATAGATAGATGCACTAAGTGCGTATACCCAGCCCAGAGACATGATATCCATTTTATATCAGGTGAAACTTGGGTGCCGCTTATTGCAAGAATAGCGCCCAAAAATTTTAGTATCGGTGCTTCACTTGAATTAGGTTGATCACCTGAGTTACAAGTGGCTAGGTCAGTAACACACCCATCGGAGCCAATAGGAAACAGCAGCCTCTTTGGACTGTTATGCCTAGGAAATAGCAGCCTCTTTGGACTGTTATGCCTCCGAGAACCTCGTTAACTGACCTATAAAGGCATAAGGCTGCGAGGCTTGACCGACCAAGCTGTAGGGACGGAAGTTGAGAGAGAGAAACTTACTTGAAGTCCGTCAGTTGCCCGCACTCTTCGCTGCCTCTCAAAATATCGAATATAATAATAAAATAATTACTTACGTATTAGCGCTTGTATAAAGTATACCCCGTAAATTTCCATCTTCTTCCTTATTCAGTCTCAAAACTGCTGCCATTATATGCCTTTTGGCAACTTCATCCTCCCAGGATCTTATTACTTTCATTTGCTTCTTCTTTTCACCATTCTCCTTCTTTATATCAAATAATTCAATACATTTTTCTGCTTTAAATTCTTCCAATTGATTCTTACTTCTATCATCTATGGTTGTTGCTGTAACTGTAGCTGTTATTGATGATGTAGTTGTTGATGATGATGGGAATTCTTCATTTGGTATAACTGAAGCTGGTACAATTTCAAGTACATTTCCCTTTTGTACTGCAAATGTTGATTTATTATTACTGGTGCCATTTTTATGCATAATATCCTTATTATTTCTAGGATTTGTGATATTATCATTTATTAGATGCGAATTTGTTTGTTCACCCATAAATTCATTGTAGTAGTAATTGGCGCCACATGAATTAATAACCGGGATGTTTGAATAGTTGTTGGCAGCTGGTTCTGGATTTATGTATTGGTTATTAAAGTTTTGCGTGTAGTTTTCTGCTTGTTCACCAGTGGAATATTCATTTGAGAATGAATTATATGCTGTATATGTATTGTAGCTAGTGTCATAAGAACGTTGATCAACATGTCCTCCGCCATTATGCTGTAAATCAATTCTATTATCAATTCTCTGATTTGGCTGTGGCAGATTATAATAGAAAGCATTATTTGCTGGATAATACTGATAGTATTGTTGATTAATATTTCCTGTATTATTTGTTCTTGGTGAAAACTTCTCAATACGCTCCTCAGATACACTGCGAGAGTCTCTTGGCGGCGGACATGGCGGCGATGGGGGACGAAATGGTGGAGTACGTGATCGTGATCGACGATTTGGACTACGTCGCCTGCCAGGACTTCTTGATGATCTCCGATATGGTGGGCTGCGTGATCGTCGCCTATGTGCTGGACTTAACGAGCGCCGTGAATCTCGGCTTCTTTTTGAGTCGTGCTTCCGGCGTGGACTATCATTACGTTGCTGCTGCCACTTTGGCGATGTTCCATATTGGCGTTTCCGGCTTCGTTTGTCGCTACTGCCGTGGTTTCTGTTGCGCGGAGATGGACTTGTTGAAGGTCGTTTTGATATTTTACGGCTTGAGTCTGGTGAATTGCTGTTACGATTATCAGTATAATCGCAGCTCTTTCTATCGATTGATTCTTCTCTGTTTGTGTACGGACTGTTTTCTTTTGTTTTGAGCAATTTCTCAGTAAAATCTTGATCCTCATCTTGTGTTACCTTTTCTAAACTACTGTCATTCGATCTTGTTATTGTTAATTTAATTGTTTCACGATTAATATCAAATATTTTATGAGGGTCTTCATGATCTTTTACTTTATTATCATCGTCTGACTTGGGTACATCAAACATCGTTGAATCATTTTCAGCACTTTTCGCTTTTATTTCAGTATCAGCATCATCTTTTTCATCGGACGATGATAAATCTAAATCATGCAAGTCGTATTTACGCATAACTAAGCCCTTCTCAGCTTCGATTAGATTTTGCAACCCCAAAAGGCATTGTCTGTCTTCGTCGTCTAGACCTTCTGTTTGATTTTGTAATGATTTCAGCATTTTCCACCTCTTTTTCAATGATGTCAGTTTAGTTAAATCACCAGCAAGAAATTCATTTAAAGGATTTATTGGCAAAGATTTTTTCTTTTTAATTTTTTTACGCAATTTCGGTGTTGATGAGCCAACATCATCATTACCATATTCTTCAGATGATGTCGATGATGATGATGATGTTGTTGATGATGATGATGATGATGTTGATGAGCTAGTTGATGAATTTGATGACGATGAATTTGATTCTAAATCATTTTGTTTATCGTTATTATCATGCTGCGTTTTAAATTCATCAGATAATGTTTTTGTTGATGTCACTTCTGGTGTTAATGATCTTTCCGCATTATGTGCATCTCTCTTATCAGTTGGCTGCATTATATCCCTTCTTATATCATCAATTAAGCCAGTTTTTGCATTGTCAGAGCCTTCAACTGATAAATCAATACCAGCCTCATTAACGCTCTGTATAAATTGTTCATATAATATTTGCATACCAAATAGTGGAGTTGACATTGCTTTTGGTTTTGTTATTGTTTCGGTTACTTCTTTTCTAACTATAGCATTATCAGCAACACTTATACCAATTGAAGGATTATCATTCTCTATTTTATTAGCAACAAATTCTTCTGGTGGACTTGGATTAACAAATATTGGTGTGCCCAAACCATCAACAATTTCTTCATTATCATCATCATTTCTTTTACTATTTAGTCCATTATCTTCATCGTTACCACCATCACCAGCAGCAGCTTTTACCGATTTCGGTGTAGCTTCCGCTTCCTTACGTAATGGTGATTGTATCAAATATTCATCTTCCTCCCAATTACCCATATAATCATCAGTATCCGGTGTCTTTTTACCGCAAACACCATGCTTTTCCTCATTTACTTTTAATTTTTTATCTTCAACTTCTTCAGCTACATTAACACCATCCTTGCATAACTGAAATGAATTATCATCTTCTGGCAGCATATAATCATCAAATAGAAATGATAAAGCTGGCTTATTGATACGTTCTGAACGATCGCTAGTACGTCTCTTCTTGCGTTTCTTTTTCTTTTCTTGGTTATGATTCCCATTACCATCATTGCCGGCATCATCATTATCATCATCTTTTTCTATTTTATCACTTCGCTTCTTTTTCTTTCTTCTTTCATTTTTATCTTCTGTTTTTGTTGATTTATAACGTTTCCTTTTCTTTTGTCGCTTGTAATTTGGATCGCGTAGTTTTTTAGATTTTTTCTTTAATTTACGATCCTTTCTAGATGATAATTTCTCGGGTTTCTGCTTTGCTGCTAGTAATGCTTCTTCATTAAACGCGTACGATATTGATGGTTTCTTTTTAGTAAACCTTTATTCATAATAAAAATTAATAAAGTAAACCTTTATTCATAATAATGATTGATTAAATGTAAGAATTAACTGTAAGATTTTGTTAAATATTACTTACATTATTGTTGCGCCTGCTTTTGGTGGGAAACGATTCATGTTGGGGTTCTTACGGTTGAACGAATAACGTTGATAATCTTTAGATGGTCTTCTAAACATATAAATTGCGTATGTTAATATCTAATAACGGGATTTTTTTTAATGTAGCAGCTAATCAATCGACAAGTAGACTAAAAGGGCCTTATTCTGAGAGTAATGTGGCTTTGTGACACTCAAGGAATGGTATTCCGCGAGTCGATTTAGAGACATCTCTCAAAATTGCCACTCGTCAGTTGCATGGGGCATTCCCAGAGTGGAATGAAGTGAGTTAACTAGGTTTCCATTCTGGGAATACCTATCCGAAATTGAGGTGGCAAGAAATGACTCTCAGCATAAGCCCCAAAGTCTCTACACTATACTACAATCGGAAGGAGACCTTTAAAGTATTTAATAGAACAGTACCCTATCCAAACCCTTATGAAAATAATATACTTGCAAACTTATAGTAAAAGACAGAACTAGTAGTATATTGAAGAAATGTCCTAAAAGCTGCAGTCAGTACGCTACTCGAAAAATGAATATAATACAAAATTTACTAACTTGTATCCAATACGATCCCTGTCTGGTCCCTTTGGCATCATGCGGTTATCAAAAGGACGCATTCTATGTCCTCCTGGCCGTTCGAGACGTTTCCTCATGTATGGCCGTCTATTGAAGTCATCATACATTAATTTCCTATTAGTTAGGGCCTTATCAAATTTATCCTCATCCATTCTTCTATCGCGCATAATTGATCTTTCCGCCTTCATTTCATCATCACGATCAGCATATGTCTTAATCGCTTCTAACGGTGATATATTTGTGCTGGATGTATCATTTTTATTGAATGATTTCTGCTCTAAGTTCTCCACTTGAATATGATGTATCATGGCCTCGTCATAGTAGAGACAAGGTATTGCACGATCTTAGAATAAATATAATTTTAAGTTATTTTCGTTTGATATTATTAATAATTTATTAATGTACCTTCTTTGTTTTTCATTTTCTCAATTGCATCTTTGGTTAGTTTAGCTTTTTCATGTGCTGTCGGTGGCTTGTCCTTTTTTAAATTTCTACCCAAATCGTTTCTCATCTTTTTAATTGGGGTTTTCATATTTTTGGACATTAATTGAATTTGCTTTTGTATACCCAAGGCTTTTAGTCGTCTTTTTGCCTTCTCTTTGCCAAATACTGGCTTTGTTGGTGATATGCCACTTAATGACTTGAAATCATCATCGCTACTATGGTCCTTCTTATCCAAAATATTTAATTCTAATCCTTGATATGATAAATCATCATTTCTTGGTGGAGTTTTATCAACAACTTCGCCAGGCTCCAAGGAATCATCACCATCAATATCACATTCTGTAATACCTTCTGGCTGCGTTGAATCTGGCTCAATTGATATTTCAAGCTTTTCCATTTCTTCCGACATTTTTTTTGTAATTCTATTTTATAAAAAACACCAGAGGCACTTAAAATTATGTTTCACTAAATTAATATTTTTTTTAAAACACCAATTTATAATTTTCATTAATATAAACAATTTTATATTTCCATTAGTATAAACAATTTATCATTTTCATAATTTTTTTTGTCTTTTTGCTTTACAAGGCGAAAACAGAAAATTATCACCATGTTTTGTAACTTATGATAATATTTATCATGTTTTAGTCCGCATTGTTATATATATTAAAATATAATTATTTAAAGAGATTTTAATGAAATAATATATGTAGATATATTATATTTTTTACTTTTTTTCACTGTGATATCGTTTTTTCTCTATAAAAGATAAAGGGAACTTGTCAAAAATCAGACCGAGTTGTACCCCCACTATTTCCTCTATTATGACAGTGACAGTACTAAAAACCGAGTTAGCACAATCCATATAATTTTAAATTCGGATCATTTTTCCCGGCCCTAGTAGAATTTATTTTTTTTAGATGCGAATTATAAGATATTTTATAAGGAATTTTAGTGGAATAATTAATAATCCTTTAAGCCTAGTGCGGTGATTCCTTTAAAATACATGTAAAAAACCTTGGCAAAATTTTGACAGCGCAAAGCAGTACCCGGCAAACATTTGCCACAATAAGCATATTTTCTAGTAGATGGATTTTCTAATTGTGGAGACTTTTACTTGTCAAAATTTTGACTCAATTATCTGGTCATTTTTTGTTAGCAAAAAGTTGGACAGTTGGATAAAAAAGTCGAATGCAGCAGAGTTAAAATTTGTTTAAAATGGAAGAGGAATATTTATTTATTTTATAATGAAAAGACAAATTACGTAAAGAAAAAACTTTCCACTATTTTCCACCACTACAAATGATTAAAATGACGAGCCAAAATTTGGCCGATCACCGTACTAGGCTATAAATAATTAAAAACAAAATTAGTAATATAATTTATAGAAGTTTTTTTTATACTTCACAGATGTCACTACTTACTTTAGTTTTAGTTGATAAAAATGATGGGGTTCTATAAGAAACGTCAAGTAAAAAATTGATTGCATAGTTTTAGGAACCTAATTTTAAGTCGAAAAAATACAAAGGTCGTCCACAAGATGGTGGTTCACTGTCATGTACTCGAGGACTAACCAGACCTCTTCCAAACTTATCCTATTCTCTTCTATCCTTCAAACTAAGCTTAACTAGACAACGACATGACGGACTGGTGGGTGGGTAATTTCTTAGCTTAGCTAACCGAGTTGTCCTGGAGTGAGACACCAGGACATGAAGGATTCGATGGAAATAAATTACTTAGCAGGTCGGTCCTTAGCTTTTCTGTGGGGCATCCAATAGTCACACGGAAAAATCTTCTGATAAGCGGAGAAAGGGGCTTTTTCCACTATTACACCTTCTGATAGGAGAGGAAAAGGGCTTGTTCTACTACTAGACGCTCTGATATGATGGAAAAGGGGCTTCTTGCATTACTAGACCCTCTGATAGGAGGGGAAAAGGGCTTCTTCCACTATTAGACCCTCTGATATGAGGATAAGGACTTCGTCCACTATAAGACACTCTGATATGGGAAAAAACGGCTTTTCTCCTACTAGACTCTTACACGGGGTATTAGACAAACCAGGGAGGCCATAATTAGGATCAACACCTTGGTAGGATCAGGATCGACCGCTCCTTTTAAAAAAAACATTAAAAAAAATCTTAGTTTTTCGTGCAAGCCTTTTTATTATATTTTAATAATAGTTAAAGAACAATTAGCTTTTTATTTTGTTTTTCTTTTATCACAGTTATATTTTTAATATAATAAGCATAATTTTCTGCATTTAATATTTTGATTTAATTTTATTTTCCTTTTGTGTGTGTGTCGAGGTTTTGTACTTAAAACAGTGTTCTTAAAGCACAAAACTATTAAAACACGTTAAAAACTATCCAAAAATTTAAATAAAATAATTATATTCGGGGCATAATTAATTATAACACTCTTTTTTTTTAAACATACTAATAATTAATTAATTTAGATTTTAAATTTATTTTTGCTTCCCTCCCATTTTGTTGAAATCTTCGTTTACCTTTCTCATTTTGATATAGATGCATTACGGCCTTTTTAAAGTGTCCCTTCTAGCATATCAACCAGTCTCTTTATTTCTCGTCTATAAAATAAAAGATTAGATTTTTGTTCCTTCCCCAAAGAGTTATGTTCTGCTAGAAAAATAATTCACTAACTTACATCCTTGTTGCAAGCTGTTCTGTTGGCTTCATTGATTTTGATATTTCCTCTGTTTTCGCCATAATTGTGTACATGCTCTTGATATTAGCATCCATGCTATCAGTTAATTTATTTACGGTATTCTTATGAATCTCTACATTATCAGCTGTTATTGATGATATCTGGCGGGGTAGAGAGATAAGCAATAAGGAGTATTTTAATTTGATTTGTAATTACCGAATGTAATAGATTGCACAAGTTTTCTGTTAAATTATCAACAGAAGCTGCTAGATATTGTGCTTCAATTTCAATGTCATTTAAGACATTTGAATCAATTTCTGGTGGGTGGTGTGGTATCATAAATTGACGTGGAATTAGTCCCGATGGTGTGCTATTTTTAGATGACCCACCTGGTTGTTGATGAGTTTCTTTAAAGAGAAAGAGGAACATAATTGATTAATATATTTAATCAATTTCCCTTTTCATTATTGATTTACCTTTTTTTGTTACGGGACTTGATAGTTTTATTTTATATTCTAGATTCTCAGTTACAAAATTGGTAATATCGCCTTCTTTACTAACGATTCCTTCTAAATTATATGGAAATGCTGCAAGTACACAAGCACAAAATCACTAATATATAAATATTACCCAGAAATTAAAAGTACTACTTAAGCGGTAATTACTAGAAAACTAATAAGCGTTGTCACTAACTAGTCAGTTACTAAATATTTTCACTAAAGACCTAACTGGCTGAACTTAATATGAAATTTCATTATCATATTTAAAAACCTAACTTACACTTATCACATACTAACGAAGCTGGCCTTTCGGGACCTTTATATCGACTTTTTCCAGATCCACCAGGATAAATAGCATCACCATCATCATCGTCATTATCGCTTAATTTCTCCTCATAATAATTACTATTCTCTTCACGAACTTCAGCAGCTGTCTGTGCTGGTGGCTGTGGTGCTATTGCCCCACCTCCAGCTGCTGGATAATTCGAGTGAAATGATATTTCACTGTAAGATGCAGTCATGCTATCGCTAGCTAAATTATCATCTTCATCATTTTGATCGGGTTTATATATATTCACGTCTGTTGTATGGAATGATGATGTAGCTATGCTACCGCAAGCTATACTTTTACTACGAGAGAATCTATCGTCCAGGAATGGATTTTTCTTATGTTATATAGAAGAAAAGACAAGAAAAAAAGAAAGGATGGGAAGAAAGAAGAAAAGTTGTGAATAAAACTCGATTGTATTATTTTTATATTTACTCGACGTTCAGTTTCTTTTGACATTCCTGTGATGGCTCGGTGTATGCTTCTTAATTGATGATTTTTATATCATTTGATACAATTGAAGAAGGAAGGAATGTAACTTTTTATTTTTTTTCCACTAAGAATCCATTACTCGATATACCGTAAAACAAGATGACGTTTCTTTTTGACATTTCTACCTGTCAATTATTTTCGATTTTTCGGTAAAGATTCGTATTTCTTTAAACAGATGGCGACACTGCCTGGAACCTTGTACTAATTAAAGTAAACTTGTTAAGTTTTATTTGAGGATAGAGCGTTAAATCGTGTAAATAATATTCCATAGTAGGGCAGTAGTGTAAATAATATTCCAAAGTAGGGCATAATTTAAATAATGTAAGAGGGATAACCACCTTTTACGAGTGCTAAGAAAATGTCTGAAGGTGCTTAAGTTGAGACAAGCACCTTTTACTAACAAAGCTCTCTAACGGTTATTTTTGACGGATAGTTTTGAACGTAGATATGGGGTATGCATATGGAAACGAAATGTCAGTTTTAATTATTTTAAGAATTTTTTTTCCATTGTTTCAATATTTTTATTTTCGCTAATTTCCGAATCTAATCTTTCAGACGCGACTGGACTAGCATTAGCAAAATGGATATCTATATTAGGGAGCTGTATTATTGGGAAAATTATGCTGAATGCAGGGTCAAAGCGAAATTCTGGATGAAGCTTGAACAAGAAGTCATTGCCACGCGGTAAGTCCAATTCCTTGTAAATTTCTAATTCACAAATCGAAGAGAAACAGGTTCATTTGGATTGTTATTGAAAGATGGAAGGTTGTATAGAGACGTTTAGTCTAGATGAAGATTCTAAATGATGGTATCAGTATCAAAACACGCTTTTTAGGGAGTTTTGTGGTATTCCGTGATAATCTTGGACATTCTCCCATTTCATCGTGTTAGTTTTTTAAGATTTTTACATTGCTAGCCTTAGTCAAAGTTTCCAATATTCTGTATTCGATGGCGTATGTCCGCCGAGACCTGAAAGTCTCAAAAACCCGCATTGTTTTAGGTGTGTTGTTTGCCCATTGAAATTTAACAAACAAATTTTTTGTTTACCAATGTTATATGACAAACGAGAAAAGCAGCGACTTTCTCTCACTTCCACTTTCGTTTAAATAATATAAAAAAAACATCGCAAAAAAAAATAACTCTGTTGGCAACCAGCAGGCAATTGTTATACGAAACCGTTGTTGTTTTTCGTACCCACGTCCACTAAACTACATTCTAGCCAAATCCTTCCAATAAAGGGGGACTAGGAACAGCAAAAAAAAAACAAACAAAAATAAAGCGAACTAAAGTCTTAAGTTTCTCTGTCCCCTGGAGGGTTCGACGTTAGTTGTATTTACCCCCCCCCCCCCCCCCCCGGGAGCCTCTTTACCGTGAAGCCCCGTGCCATCCTATAGCAAGCTGAGACCTACTACTACTTTACTATAAGTACAGCAGAGAACCTGCCTCTCAACCTTAAATGGAGGGAATGTTCGTATATCACACTAGTTCCCACACATATCCCATTAGTTGAGCATACGGGCAGGATAGCAAACAAATTCGAGGATATGTGGATAGGACGTTGCTGGACCCCCAGACAGAGATCGATCTACAAACGACAGGAAGCCAATATATTGGGATCCAATAGTTGATATAGTTGGCATAGCCGACGACGAGAAAGGAGTCTGCACGGAGGCTATAAGGTAAATACTGATCCAATATTCACATTCCTTCGTTCGCTGTTGTCTTCTCGTCGGCGCTGTCGTTGTCCTGCCCCGCCCCGCCCATTGCGACGGAGCAAATTTGATTCCAATTTGTAAACTGTGCTGCACTTGAATGACATATTCCGGAGCATCTGACTTCATTGGAAGCAAATTTTTTGTTTTGTCCTTTTTATCCTTTTCTTTTGTTTTTTTTTGTTTTTTTAAAAATCCTTGCGAGCTTATCTCCAGAAGGCAAAAGGAAAAGGCAGATTCTCTTGCAAGGAGGGAGCAACGACGATACTCAATTTTATTTGCACACTAAATCAGCCAGACAGGCAATGAAAGACGCCTTCAGTGAAGAGTTTGCTTTCTTCGACGTCGTCGTCGTTTTTCAGGCATTTTTTTTGTTTAGTATAAATTCATGTAATTTGCTGGAGGTGAATCCTTGTTTGGTTTCTCGTAAATTGTATTTTCAGAGCTTGTTTAACCCTTGTGTGTAAGGCAGGGGGCGGTATAGTGAGGAAATTGCATTAAATATTTTGTTTTGCATTGAGATAATCGATCTAATATAATCGATATGGGCCATTCCATGGAAAATTACACCAAGCTAATGAAAAAAAATTGACGGAAATCACATAAATTTTAGGCTTTAAGTATTGTTAAAGCTCCATAGTATTCGGAAATATACGTGTAGTAAAAAATAAAACTATTACTTTTTATATTTCCCCAGTTGAATATTGATTTTTCCATTCAATTAAAAAAAAGTGCGATTAGGTGAAGAATGCAAGCTCAAATATTCACTTATATACTTCTAGCGAAAGTGCTGTTGATTTAAAACCAGGAGCTGAGCTATAAAGCGAAAGAGATGTAGAATATGTATTCCCTACACCAAGCCCAAAAAATAACTTAATAGTTAATAAAATATGACTAAATTAATGTGTTTTGTGTGTATCGTTTTTTACTCGTCCCACCCGTCACGGATCCCTGCCCCACCCGTCACAACATTTTAAGCTTCATAAAAAAAGTTCGTATTGTTTTTTCAGTTACCTCTTTTTAGAAAACAATTAGCGACATAGCTCAAATAGCATACTATAATAAAATTAGGGCTTCATATGAACTATTTGATCTGAATTTCAACGTCAAGTCCAAGTATCTAAAGAAACAAGGGTTTTGCCTGTCCCACCCGTCACATATATAATTCTACGAATTTAACAATGTTAGAATATATATTTATGTTGTTTTCTTTTATCATATCTTAAAAAATATATCTAAGAATGCTATCATTAATACAGTATGTATTATGTGCTTTGTTTGCCCTTTAAAATAACTGAATGTATATCAAAAAATGTGTTAAAATGTCCCACCCGTCACCATGGAATGACCCATATATAGGAGTGCAGTAGGATGGTATAGAAGGTTGTTGAAGGAGTTATGACACTGTTCACTTGACGCTAATTAAAGAAGTATAGCCAAAGACTAATTCAGCGGCACTAATTCAGCGGCGCGCAATTTGGAATATGTGGTCATTCTACAGCAGATTTTCGGTTAAAGTTTGGCCTAGATATGCTAAGAGATGCTTCCGGTCCGAATTGGGTATTGGGGGTTAGAAAAAATAATGAGACAGATAACGAGATGGGTTTTTTAAAATCGTAAAGGTAGTGAAACTGTTATACTGCACAGATTGAAGGATCTAGAAGAAGGGGAAGCCCACAAATGGATTTTCATCCCAAACCACCCTGCCGCCCAATCATCATCAATATATCAAACATAGAGAAAGAAAAATATTCAATTTCCTTTTAGATATTGCACACGGTGGCTGTACGGTAGCTACACATCTGCGTAATTGTGAAGGCAATTAATTTTAATGAATCCGCGCCTTCCTCCGCGTAATTCCACAGTCTCAAGAAATGATTCTCACCGCCACCAAAAACAAACGAAATAATTTCAGTTTAATTCAAGTGAACCAATCTTTATGCAAAACGCGCGGCGGGCACAACAATTCAGAGCAGCAACGGAGGAGAACGTGAGAGAGCACCGCGCGGCGCCAAGTGTGTACTGTGCATAAGCTTTTAATTAAAGGCACACCATATCTAAGTTATGAGCAGTTGGTTATATAGTTAAGTAATTTACCAATTCGTATAGGTGGATAAGCAGCAACCGAACGGGGATAACGCCAACACTCCAGCCTTCTCGTCTTGATCCTTGTTTAAAATAATTATTTGTGTGCGGCGGCGGCTCAGCTCTTTTTGCATTTATTTCAAACATTTACAGAACGCTCAAGCCAAGGGGTGCTGACGGCGGTGTATTATTGTTGTGGAAACGTTGTTGTTGATATGCCTTTAACACTTTAGGCAATTTATTAATAAATATATGTATGTATGTTTTGGCACCCAAAAACGAAGGTGCGTTTAATCACTGTGTACCCCAACCACCACCTTCCGACTCGAGCGTGTGCTTTGACAAAAGCCGAGTTGTGTTGGTTGGTTAGCACCTATAAGAAAGTTTCTCCGCCTTCCAGGTAAATTGCAAATATCCTTAAAAAAACAGGAGGACTTGTCGCTGTGTAATTAATTTTACATTTTGACAATTGTTCAAAAACTTGTTCAAAATGAACTCCTTCGCCGCTGAGGATGCTTCTTCTGTCTTAAAAGTTTTCCACTGCTTCTTAATTGTTTCGATTAAGTTTAATTAATCGAGAGTAGACGGCGCGTGGTGTGGAAAGGGTGCTTTTGTGTTTAATGCTACTTTCGTCCTTTATCTGACATATTTTTGAAGGGGCTTGAATTGAAGACGATACTGGAAAATGCCACGAGGATTATTATATAGCGAACATTGATTGCAACGAGGAATGCAAAGCAGCTTTAGAGTTACCAAGCGGGTCGCGTATGGTTTATTCAGTGTTTTCGAATGGCACAGTCCTGATAGTCTCTAAGATAGACGCATTATAGATCGCTTACGGGGGCGGGGTTGGTCACCCTGCTCTACAGGAAGGCTTTAAACATCCACCGCAGTCGTTCAAAACACCAGCTGTGGTTTGAGGCAAGTCGTTAATTGAAGGGATCCTCTGCCCACTCCAAGAAAGATAATTCGATTTTTTTTTGTGAAATTTGGTTTGACTCGGGAGCTTCGAATAACACGATTCCCTCCAATAACGCGGAAACAATTTACTACAATTTACTCTGTGTCATTCTAAGGGGTTTTTGGATCGTGGAACGCCAACCGTTAAAGTTCCACAAATTTATTTTACCGGTTATTCGGACAAATTCATGCAATTCCCCAGCTAAAATAAATTCATTCATTCTTCAAGTTCATTCGGGGCAGGAGGAACTTTGTGGAAATGCTTTCTCCACTTTCTTATTGTTTACAAAATAATAAATTCCCCTTGTACAAATTCTCTTGGGACCCGCGAGAGAGTTGTGAGCAGAAACATATCGCGAGGGGGTAAAAAGAGGGGGGAAATGTGTGCAAGGAGTGCGCGAGAGAAAGATTGGGGGTGGTGAAAGCAATCCAAAGAAAAGTGTTTATGCTTTTTCGGAATGAAATTTATTTTTTTTCGGAGTGCTTTTGATTCATCTTCTGTGCCAGCAAGATGTTTTTTTCATTTCTTCTTCTGGTTGTTGCTATATATGTATGTATGTATATAGGTAGATATTGTGTAAATGAATGGGTTGCAGGGGTGGCTGGCACAGTATACCAGACTGGCAGCAGGTTAGCCAGAAGTCACTGCGATATGATGGTTGAGTCGAGGGTGCATAACAGGACTTGACATCAGCTGAAATCACTCCTCGTGTTGGGTAGTATTTACCCAACATAAAATCTCTTACCCTACTCGATCAGTGTATTACACGCGTTTTACTGAGTTGGTCGTTGCTCGCCCGCCCTTTTCAGATGTGTTTTCCCCAAACACAATTAATTGTAGTAAAAATTATGCAGTTCTGATACTGCAACTGAACAAAAATATATTGGAATAGAGTTAAGTTCCGAAATTACGCCAACGGGAAAACAACGACGAATTACAACAAGAATCAACAACAACGACTTTCGAGAAAAGAAAGAAACCGACAGAGAAGCTTTTGTCTGGCCTTTTTGGGAGACCGGTTTTTTTGGAAAATATATTAATATTTTTTTTTTACAATTTTATTGTTGATAAAAAAAGAGAGAGGAAAGAAGTTCATTTTGTTAATAATATTTTTGTTTTTAATTAATTATTCACCAGTAGTGCGCTTTCAGTAAAAGATAACGAGACTTGGTGTGCTTCTATTTTTTTGCGGTGTAACCGGGCGCTGCGTGGTGATAGTTCAGTGGCGATGCAAAAAAAATCGGCGCGTGTTTTATAAAAATAAATATTTAAAAAAAAATAATAGTATTACTGCTGTCAAAACATATAATTGTTGGTGAAATAAAATTCGTTTTTTGTAGTAATTTCGTATTTAGAAAAAAAAGTGAAAATGCAAAAAAATAAAACCGGATAAATTATTCAAGGTGAAAAATTAATAATTAAAAAAAAAGTTAATTATTTTGCATTTTTTGTGTGTATGTGTGCAAATAAATCAAAAGCAATCACAAAAAAGAAGGCGCAAAACACGTAAAGGAAAAGGTGCGAAGCTTGCGGACAATGTCGTGTGTGAATTTTATTATTCAGAAGGTAAGCGCCGGTGTTTCTATATTAGTTGCATGTTCTTAGGGGCAATAATAAGCTGATGTGTTTAGGGGGTGGAAAAATATTTCACAATTCTTCTTAACCCTTTTCCTTTGACCAGCCTCTATAGTAGGTAACTTTGAAGATTCGCTATGGTTATTTGAATTAATAAGGCTCACTAGATCACTGTTGTAGCAACTGGTTTATATGTAGCAGGATATCAATGCCGGGTTAGGTCCAAGAAATCTCGACTATTGATCGTGTAATACTATAAATCCAGGAAACAAGGGATGGGAAAGGAGGAAACAAGGGGTGCGATTGGTCTTGGGAATATCGAAGAGTCAGTGTATGCAATCTTCCTTCCTTTCAGTTCGCGTTATCCTTTATTGCACTGCAAGATACAAAAAAATTGATTATGGTCAAATGCAACATTCAAGTGCTTCCCATAGGTTTGCAAATTTTAATTTCCTGAATATATGTTTTTTTTGCTAAAATCACCAAGAATGTAATAATAAATCCCAGTACACGGGTTTCATTCGTCTCTCGCGTCGTTTTTTAGCAATGAGTTCGTCAACCACTTGAAAAATATGTTTTCATTGCATCTGCACAGTACTTACATGGCTGTGCATTCTAAAAGCAACTAAATGGGCAGAGAGATGCAATATTGAATAATAAACGAAAAAAGTGTACCTGCAAAAAAACGCAGATTGAAATGATTTCGCTGAACCTCAATGGAAGTCGCATTGTATTTTTTTAGTAGAGTCATCAGCATAGAGGAAAAAACAAAGTACTTAGGTGTGCATATATATGTTGATGCCACAAACACATACCTGGCCCTTTTTATGAAGGGTATTTCCCCCGGATTCTAGATTTATTTGGATAGTAGCAGAGAGCCTTGTTCTATAACAAGGCTGGTATAGAAAAACCCCCTCCTTGTCTGCCACCACCTTCTATCGCTCATTTTCACCCCCATCTATCTCTCACTTCGGGAATGAGACAAGGAAAACGTGTGCAGCGAAAAGGACCAGGGAACCAGGTGAATTTAGTTAGTTAGTTAGATAGCGCTAGTTAGTTGGGAGACGTAGTAGGAAGGTACATGATGAGGATGTGAAGTAACAAGCTGCAGCTTACGCGATTGCGAGCATTAAATGGCGATTAAACAAAAATTCTCGTTTTTTTGTTTTGTATAAATCCGAAATTGATTGGAGTATGTAGAGAGTGGGTAAACAAAGGGATTTCATAGGGAGCTGAAACTTGTTATGTCATGTAGGAACAAAGCATTGCAAATACTTGAAATGATGATTATTTATTTCCCATTTATTTTGTGTTTTGCCATGACGTTCGGTTTGTGTGTAGACAGACAGCAGAATTCTATTTGATTTGAATGGGATTTTTGTTCGCTGTTTTTTTTGTTTTTTGGTGAATAGAGCATTTCAGTGATTGAGAGAGAACAGGTATTTGGCTGGGCTTATTCAGGTGATTATCTTCTCGCCGTGTTATTGCCTCCAATCATCTATACCGACTCTCGCAGCGATCTACAAGTGGCGTCGAACTCGGTAGACAAAGGGTTAAGGTCAACGAACGACTACCATTCCAAAGGTTCGTGGTTCGAATCCACCCCGGTTTTCTGTTTCTCTCTCTCTCGCACATAACTTTCCTTGGTTTTTGCCTTCACTCATTTTACCAACAAAAACCCTACTCTTTCTCCTTCCCTCGCCCCTGTAAGTATGAAACAAGCGAGAAACCCATCTCCTGTTCGATCACCAAAGTTACCTTTCTTATATCGTTCTATCCTACTAACCCGACACCTCTATATGAACTAAACACTACTACTGCGACAGCTTTATTCTATAGTAATATATTCGGAAAAGTTTTTTGTTGTTGATGCTAGTATGTTGGTATAACTTTAGGGTAAACATCTAACAAGAAATCGCTGATGGCAGAACAAGGGAAAACAATCTACCGGCTGTGACCTAAATATTGCGCCATAATTCAAACAGTTGAGAATTCGGAATCCTTTACAACCCACCCCTTTTTCCGGTGTTACAGAAGAAATAAATCAAAGACGATGCAAAATGGAACAAAAAAAGAAGAAAATAGGTACCAAGGAGACTCGTCTAACATCCTTCCGTTTTCGGGGTCCTTGAAGGAAAAGCCAAATACACAAAAAAATAAGTATAGAATTAGGGGGGACTTGTAGTTTCTGTTTATTTGTGATATATACATTTTTCGTCGTGTATAGTTACTTTTTGGAGGGGGTAAGGGGAGTAGATTTCGAGATACACATACAATAAAACTCCATAAAACTCGCGCTGAAGTATACTAACAGCACACTCACACACAAGCCCTTAAGTGAAAGCTAAATAAAGTTTTCTTCAATCGCAATTTCTATCACAAATAATTAGTTAAACTAGAGGATTAAGTGATAAGGGGAAGGGAGGATAATAGGGCAATGATAATGTTTAGAGGGTAGGTCGGGCATCATGTGGGATTTATTCCCTTCTCGTTTGTCTGAAGATGAATTGCGCTGACGGGGGTGAAGTGGACGGATAGAGAAAAGTGATTGGCAAGTGGTTGGCTGTGGTTGTTTTGTGGGCTCTCACTCTCTTGTGAATATGACTTCTTCTTCACTCTCTTGTGAATATGACGAGGAAGAGATGTGGCCAATAGTGTAATAAAGGCCACGTTCCTCGAATATATTTTATACTAGCTCGAAAGAACAAGGTTAGGTGATGGGTTAAGGTGGTTGGTAACACAGAAACATACTTGAGCTCATTTCCAGATGTGTTAATAGTTCTCACTGAGCTCTTGATTCACAAAGCTTTGGGCGTTCTGGTCTATGCTATTCTTCCAAATTTGGTGTAGCACATTGTCGCATCTCAAGTAAAAGACTTACCGAGGAGGTTCCTCTTCACTCATACGAGCTAAATGACCTGCCCCACCAAACGAAGCTTCATTCTTGTTTAAGGGCACCTTGGCGGGCATATGACTCTTTAACGCGTTCGCATCCATGAACTGAGCTGTCCTGAAGTGGATACTAGAACTTGAAGGATTCGAGGGAAGATCCGTAAAACAGAAAAGGTTTTGTTGGTTCAGATCATTTCTTCGAGTCATCGAGCATGATGAGAGAAAAGTTCATATCCCACTACTAGACTCTTGTATCGATTATGAGATAAGCCAAGAAATCCATTCCCCGTGACTAAGCCTGGTCTCGGAGTCCTTCTCCCAGGACTTGTTCAGGTCTCGACTATCACCTGAGGATCGTAGGTAAAATCTATATCGGCACGTGTAGAAGATACTGTCAGCTAGAAACAGAAGCTGCACAATTGCACTCTAGATATAGATGCAGGGCTATCGCCGCACACAGGCGCGATTAACAACTAAAGAGGAGTGGAGCACAAATCCAAGAGCTATCTTCAGACTGGTTAGAGTAGCCATGTAAAAACGGACAGTTTTGTGTGATATAGGAGATCACCAAAAACATACTTGCCCGTGTTACACTATACAACCAACCCCCTCCCCCAGGCAGCCTTTCCAAATTTCACTCCCTTATGGTTCATATTTTGGAAATTTTTACAACAGGCGTTTTCTGTTCAGGGTGTGTACTGTTTTGAGTTGAGTGGATGAGGGTAGTTGATAGGGGGTGCTCTGATCGTTGGTATTGTGGAGAAGAAGAAGGCGAATTAAAGAAAAACTTTTCCCGAAGAATGGTATGGGTTTTAGGGGGGGCACACCAGATGTGGGTGAGAAATTCCAAACTTTTCTAGAAGAGTGGTTAGTAGCTGAAGGGATTAAATGGAATTGAGATATCAGCAATAGCATAAAGCATAATACGGCGGCAGTAGCACCAGAAGCAGCACACCAGGCACCGCACATGATATGTGGTATAGGCAATCCATATTTATCCCTACAAATATGCAATATATATCCATGTGCATATAGTGTGTGAGTGATTATCCATATATGGGCTTCCAAGTGTATTTCTGCTTCGATGCCTGATGATAACATTTTGGGGGTGGCGCTGGGAGTTGCGTTTCGGGGTGGGGGAGGGGGAGATGGTGGTTTGTTCGAAGGGTGGAAGAGGGATAATGATGAATATATATAAAAAGCATACAAGACATTTTTCTCGATAATTTTTTTGAAGTATGACATGGAAAAGATGACAAAAAAAATGCTTTAAAAGTTATGTTACGGATCACCAGGGATGAATTAAGGTTGTATATATTGAAGAAGTCTCTTAGCACCATGATGATGATGGTGGACGGAGAAATTTTTAGTTGAAAAAAATACAGTTTCGTTGACTCAAGGGGCTTCAAATTACTCATAGGAAGCAAGCATGGCTCCATATATCTCCCCAGTCGCCACCCCAACACTCCACGGTATGAGGCATGGCTGGGGCATACTACCCATAAAAGTAGGACCATTAAAACTTTGCTGTAATATGTCAATGTGTGGAGCAGGAGGGGAGGGGGTATGCAATATATTTTATATATTATTTTTTGTTTTAAAGTGCGCGACTTTACAGTAATCGGCAACTTTTTAATTTATCTCTCATCGTCGAGGGAGATTGCACAGCGCCAAGTAATTCCACGGAAAAAATCTCTCTTGACATTATTTTTTTTTGGTAACTGTGATTTCTCAAAGGGCCACAAGGGGATGGAAGAGGGAGAAAAAAGTTTTTTTTATTGATAAATAAAATTTTGCTAATAAAATTTTCTTTTTTGAGAGAGAGAGAAAGTAGAGAAAGTAACTTAAGGGCTAGAAGAAAGTAGACGTGAAGAAGTAGAAGACGCCAGGAATTAATTCATTGTTAAAAGTCCTAAGAGGAAGTTTCATGATTCTTGTCTTTTTTATAGCCTAAAACCTTGATGCTGATGGGATGAATGTCGTCTCGAAAGAGCGAGGGGGGAGGGTAGTAGTATGTATTTTAAGATATGGCAGGAATGGCAATAGAAGAGACAGCGGCTGATTTTACAGTACACTCTTCTGAGATGGTTGTAGCACAAACGGGGCGGTATAAAACGGAATTTTATGGATTTAAATTATACCGACGCGAGAGAAACTTACGCGAGACCTCTAAAAAATGGCAACCTTTCTCGGGGTATCCCAACCGCCCCACCTTTGTGATTAGGTATTTGGCAATTGTGACAAAGAAGTGTATAATAGTCTATAGGTACTTAGCAGCACAGAAATTGCCACAGTTGAAAGAGGGTGATGGCGGCAACAATTAGAGAAGAGAATGGTGTAGTTAACGGTAATCGTGATAATGATGGTGGATTTTTACTTAAAGATTTTAAATTGAAAGTTTGAGAATTAACACACACACATAATTTGCGCTTTCCTTTAGTAATTGATAACAACACCTCGGAAGTGTAGTATGGGTTTTGATTGGTAGCAGTAGCCTAACTGAATAGCTCAGGCAACGAAGGAAAAATACATACTAAAGAGGAAGGGGAATTATGGAAGGACTTTCAAAAGCGAAGCTATCGGACCGCATATCTGTGTGCGCATCTAAAAGTTTACTCCACCTCATGGGAGCGTACAAGGCAGGCTATCCTGTTTTTGCAGTAAGGTACCTCGTGGTAGTGAATACCTTATCGTTTGGTACATTGACAGAACGTGACCTTGCTTGAACAGACAAGTTTCAAATCTAGGCGAACTCTTTACCCTCTTAAAGCGGTCGGGGTGTGTAAATTCGAGGTATAAGCGCTGTTAAAAGTACATTAGACGGGGTCCAAATGATGTTGGACCTTATGAAGTTTGTCGATACCTGAAAATGTGTGATCTAGTGATGATATTCAATTTCCATTCCCAAAACCTTGTGCCGAACTGATATTGCCCCTAATTAGGAGATTAACCTTAAAAGTAGGTATTAAAAAATTTGGCTGAATTGATATATATCAAAACCCGTTTTAGACAATTCAGCACATACAATTATTTCTGCCGATTTATTAAAATAAATTTGTTTTCAGAAAGCGGCGTCGAATGCAGATTGAAGGAAAGGGGCATGTCCTGCGCCACTCAAAAACATAATCAATAATCCCTTAATCATAGCTACTAAAACGGGACAAAATTTTATTCGTTTAAAGTATTAAGTATAAAGAAAATCCTCGAATTCGTTTTTCCAGCACATTACGACCAAACAACAACAAATAGAAGACGGGGATGATGTGAAAAAAATACTGCTGGTGAATTGGTGAAGAAATATTTTCGTTCCGCCTTAGGTGGTCCCGACTGAGAGACGGAGAATGAGAGACAAGGAAGCTTCTCAGAGCGCGCTCGACGAGTTTTCCGTTGATTTCAAGGCAAATAAAATTGAATTTGTTTAATTTATGTGCGATAGGAGATATCCTGGAGCCCAGAGATTCGTACGTGATTGAAATGTGTAAAACGGTGACATTTTCTCAAGAATTTTGCGGGAATCATTTCGACCGGATGGGTACAAGTCGGTTCTTGTTGTTGTTCGACTACATATCCTCATCAGAACATCCTTGATTTGAGAGTACTGCTATGGTGTATGGAATAGAATTGAAGAAATAGAGATAGAGTGGGAGAGATGAGACTAGTAGTAGAGAGAGAGACAGAAATATAAAGCAAATAAATATTGTCCTTTTTGGTTAAAGTTTTTTTCTTGCCGCTGCTTCTATTATTGCCATTTTTGTTTGTTTTAGCAAGGATTATTTACCATTAATGGTAATGTAAGCAAAAATCTGATTAAAACTTACGTGACTGAACACGGGGGATGAGCTCAGGGTCCTTCTTCAAAAGGATCTTTCAAACTTATTAATTTTATGGTAAACTATACACACACTTTCCTTGTGAGAGAATGATGGTCGTCTTCACCAAATCAAGGTGAATGTGGTAAAGGATAGAGGAGATGATATCTTTCAAGGTCCTTCTTCCCTTCAAGCTGGTTGATGAGTGCGAAGATGGAAAATCGGAAAAGGGGTGAGGTCGTGTGTGTAGATGTGAAGGGAAAGGATTAACAATTTCTTGAAACCCTTAAGGACGATCAAATTTAAGGACAACCGCAATCAAGATTCTTCCTTTTCCCTCACACATAAACACGCACGCACTACTCCATAGCGGCGTGGACCCGTTATCATCTCATTGCCACAATAGACTTTTAATGGTGCAACTTTAAGTGCACGCGTCATTTCAACTCTCAATTTGGGCTCTGGTATTTATCCTCGATGTGTATCCTTACCAAGACACACCCCCGGCCCCCTGTCCCAAATATCACTTTACCAGCCTACCCTAGTCAGAAAAGGCATAGGCTTGCGTTTCGATTATATATAATGAGAAGAAATATACCGACGAGGAGAGGACATCCTAAGTGAGAGAGAAAGAGTACCTTCTCTTACTCTTACTACACGAAATGTGTAATATTTTTATGTGTTGCATACCCAAGGGCGAAGGACGGAGGGGGGAGGGTGGACATAATCCCCCCTTGCAATTTCACCATGATGAATATTTATGGCTGTTTTCGAATGTCATTTTTCTGAGAAAACAAAAAAAAAGAAACAGTGTTTCAGAGAAAAAACTGTTCCCGGTGAATTGCAATAATAGTAAATTTACAGGCCTTTCTGTGTGCACAGGGAAAAGAAGTCACAAAAAAGAGGGGGAGGGGGGAATCAACTGGAAAAAAGTGACGTGAGCTCATAAATTTTTGAGTTAAGCATGGTCTCTTCGTGTATTTTATTGCCTCCATTTTCGACACACTGTAAATTGCATTCGAATGAGAACGAAGAAATGGTCTCATGCTACTAGTATGCAATTCAGTTTAATGCAGTGTAGTTCCTTTCTTGTATTGCAGCAAGGCCGTATCCGGTCCGAAGAATCTAAAGAAGTTTCCTAATCCTCCGTTCTAGATAGAGCTGGTTTAGACGGTGCGCTCCAGCGCATGTGCCTCACGAACTTTGTGGATAAAGGGAGAAGTGGGGTGGAACCTCTCTTCATCTCCACTCGTCCCTTCATCACCAAACGTTCGTGAGGCACATGCGCTGGAGCGCACCGTCTAAAACAGCTCATAGATTCAATCGGCAACAAAGCATCTTACATAAAAGACAAATTCCGTGTGTTTTTGAATGCCTTTTTTAGCTTAATTATAACACACAACTTTTATGCACTTTTGTGCATCGCAAATGCACATATTTGAATTTTCGTTTTGTCTCCTCTCGACTAAAATATTTTCTAAATTAATTAAAATTAAAATGCATTTTCAATTACATGTGGTGAAGTACCAGAATCTGTTTTTGTTGTGTTCTGCGCTCTGAGCTTGTTTTTTTTGCAATGGAGAATGAAAAATAATATATGTGTATGTTTATAAGAAAAAATAAATGCTTTATATGTATAAAAATATGCACCTGCCCTTGGCAGCTCACAGGTGAGGAGCTCATGTGCATTTATATGTAAATGATGCACGTCGCACCCTGGCTTGTGCCTTATAAGTAAAAAAACAATTACACGTAATTCATTTTATGTGGGCGCCCAGGCAATGGTGGCATCATCCATCAGATGGGCTTGTTTCAATGTTTTTTATTATATCCATAGCTATGCATGTATGGATATAGAGAGAGAAACTCGCCCATCCCCAGACCGGTCCCGCGCTAACCCCAAACGGCGAGGGATTCTAGAAGTGTACTCAAGTATTTTGTATCCACGATGGATTCACCTGCCGAGCCGAGCTAGGATCCTCCATTTCACATGCATGCGTGAGACCCCTGATGGATGAAGCTAAGCTCCGTCTTCGTTCCTGTGAGCATATGGATATAAGTATGGAAGTATGATGTATATGTTGTAACGCGGAGGGTGGCTGGAGGAGGTATGTAAGCGGGGGGGGGGGGCAGGATGAATGAATGAATGCACTTGACAAGGCGAATAGGTGCATCATTTGCCTACTGCATACCGGGGCAGACGTCTACAGTTGTCTACTGCTCTAGCCTAGGCTAGTGAATTTTATATGTACCCCCACCTCCCTCCCCCGGTGGTGCTGTTGTTCCGGGAAATTATGGTGATATAAACGATGGAGGAGGAGGAGGGGGCGGAGACCAACAACACATACCATGTTAGCCCTTCTCCTTGTAACAGAACTTATTTGCCTCAATAATTTCAAGTTTGTGCGCGCCACGATCCTCGAGAGGAGTCTAGGGGCACCTCTTCTCTCTACACACTCTTTAAACTACGCAAGGATATATACCGGGGTGTAGATAAATGTAAAAACCGATGAAGTCCGGGTGGGGGTGGAGGTGGCTTGGCTGATGAGAGTACCCCATACAGAAAAGGAACTAACTACGCTCCCCATATTGAGACGGTTAGAACATGGGCGCACATAAAACTCGTTAGGAAAATGGTTAACTCGCGGAAGTTCTGCACAAAAGTTTCCATTTGAGGCGAGTTTATTTTTGATAGCTTTTGATTAAAACTATTTTCTTTTGCTTCTACTTCAGCGCTAATGAGCAGAGTTTTCTTTTTCGTAGGCGATTACAAAATAACCAGGTTAATATATTTGCTTAATGATTCGGTTCGCGGTGGAAGGAGGGGGGACGCCTTTATAGATAGATTGCACTTAACATATTTCTTTTGTGAAGAAGAAAAACACTAAAATTGGAACAAATTTTTGTTCTAAAGAGTGTTTAACGAGGTTTTAGGTTCATTCAAACGGAAGATAATAATTTGAAAACGAAATAATGAGATTGGTCAAGAGATTCTACGATATGCAGATCGGCACTAGAAGCTTGAATGAGAAAAAAGATACCAAAAACTGTCCGTCTGGGTCCGTGAACCAGGCTTTAAGGAAACGGGTTGAATGACATCCTAGCATCTACCCATGACAGCCAAAGGATGGTCTTACTAGTACTCATCGTATATATGAAGCTGAGACTTGGATGTTCTGCAAGAAGTAAGGTCAGGCAGCTTTGGCAACTTCTGCACTGAAGCTTCTGTCCAACTTTATGCCAATCTATCTAGAAGCAGAGATATGCGCTGGGCTGAGAACTAATTATCAGCCTAGGCTGGGCCAGCGTGAAGTGCGCAATTATAGCCCGTGTCGTGTATGCCAGCTATAAAAATCTCCTCTTTGCCTCTATAAAAACAATTCGAATTCTTTTATGCAAAAAAAATGAAACAACTCAAGCCTTTATAGTTCAATTGTTATTTGGGGCTTGTCTTTGATCAATTTCCCTTTCAAAAAGGATCGGAATACACTTTACAATAAATTTTTGTACATCGAATTCGTTTCTACTTGACCCCGTGCGCTTCAGTGTTCACCCACAAATATCCAGCAGCGTGTGCTACGTACCCTAAATGTTTTGTTTTTTGTTTAACAAAAACATGTTTCCTTGTAATGCGATGTCTTCCAACTCAGCAATCAAAAAACAACAACAAATACACTTTTTATCTCTCGCTCCTTTTGTCCCACAAAATACCATGGATATACCATGGTCTCCTATAGTCACTCGCCGTGTTATGTACACTATACTGTATATATAAAATCACATACTCATGTGCGCGCCACATATAGGTATGTACTCTCGGGTATTAAAAAAGGAATGGTTCGCTTATTTCTCTCCAACTTTGTTTTTTTCATTGTTTTTCTTTTTGTTCACACACCTGACTACAACAACAAAAAAAGTGTCAAGTTTTATGTGTGAAACATTTTAATTTGCAAGCAACAACAGCACCAGCACCACTAGCAGCACAGCAAAAAGTTACATTCATATTCAAAATACCGGAACAACGCACAGCCATGGCATTTAGTGATTCTTACCTAAATTTTTACACAGGTGAAAAACACAAAAAAAATACCTGTTTTTTTTCGATGATATGGGGAACAACGAATGCACGCCGCAGGACGTGAGGGAGAGGGAGAAGTGTGGGCTGGGCTTTTGGGTATGTTGGGGAGGATTGTTGTGTATATTATTGTAGAGTTGTTGTTGGTTCTTGCGGCTTTATTAAAACCCAGCATTATGTGCCAATGCTTCTTGTTTTTTTTAATCCTTAAATTGTAAAAGAGTGAGAAAATTGAAAGAATTGCAACGCAGAGCCATAATGGAAAGTGAAATTTTTTGTACTTCTGTAATATTCTAGTACACAAAACTTTATAATTCTTGCAGTTAAATTTACTATTATTAACAAAGTTTTTTTGCTGATACCATCACCATCGTATCTGCAGAAAAAACTCATAGATTGTTTTGAAATAGCAATGCAAGTTAAGATAATAAAAAAATTTCCCGCTACTTTTGAGAAAAACCGATATAACTAAAGGTAACATGTTTTTAAAAAACAAAAGTCAATTTGTTGTGACAAAAATTTTTACACATATATCTTCACGTAGTTAGTTAGCATGAAACGAAACACATCCCAAATATTCACATAAATCGTTTTCCCAGAAAATAAGTGCAGTTATTCAGTTATTCAGAAATAAAATCCATGTGTCCAATATAAAAAATATAAATCCAGATATAGGGTATAAAACAAAAATATTTTCTAGACTAACTACATGTCTGTACATATACATAGATTTCTACCTAACAACAATCTATCTTACAAAATCCTAATTAAAGTTATTTCCCGTTATATAAAATGAACAAAATTATTAATATTAATAAAAAAGCGGTATAATATTGATATCTATTTTCGTTTGATTTTTATCGGAAAAAATTACAAATTTCAATCTCCTGTAAAGTAACAATTTTGCAGATACGCAGTTAGTTAAAAAAATCACAGAATTATGTATGAAACAAAAATTTTTTTCCCATCCCCGGGATTGCGGGATCGACGTTAGCAAACCAAAACCAAACCCGGGCTTCGTCATCCCCATTGTAACTTTCAAAATCGCTGATTGTATTGAAGGAGTCTCCGGCGTTTTCGTACGCGATTCCCCATGAAACCACCCGCGCCCTTGAATAGCTGCGCAAATGCAGATCGAGTTGGGGCTATTAGTGCGTTTCCATGATGCAAGTTACACTATCCATTTAGGCGTTGTGTCCGTTCTTGTATTGCTTCCAGATGCGAACGAGTATTCAGAAGGATTCCAGGTGTGAATGTTATTTGCGCTCTTTATTTGCTTGCACCACGATCATTCAACTACATATTTATTTTTTTCCAAAGCAATATTAGGATTTGAACATTTCCTGTCACCAGTCACGGTGCTTTGTGGTGTATGTGGATTAAATTCGCGTGCACTGGGTTTGGGCAACGTTTTTTTACGCATACTTGGACATTTTCAAATGACATGTGGATTCTCAAGTCGAATTGATATTCCCAATTCAGCTGTTAGTGGTTTGAGTGATCCCAGAGTAGTTGCTGCATGCTTAGTTGGGCCGCAATTTTAGGGTGGACTCATCGTTAAGGTGCCCCGGCGGGCATAGGGCTGCCGTTAAAGTACACTTCATGTATTTTCTTCTTTTTACAGTTCAATTTTGACCCTTAGCATCCTCCAATCTCTACACGATCATTGATCGAGACCGGATCGACGTGTTTTTTAACATCTGACCGATTTCTAGCAGAGATTTTCCGATGATCAATCTCTAACAGAATTTGAACGCTGACGATCAGGACTTTCAGGTGCGCCGCGTCGACCTTGCTCTGCTGCAGGATTCTTGCGCGGGATTTCCACTGCTCCGGTCTCTCACTCGTTCTTCATTGTAACGGAGATAAACTGCGTGACTTGACTTCAAATGAGCCCATCAATTGTTCCCTTCCCGCTTTTGTCTTCTATACACACTATCAACGATTGCAAAGAAACGCGGTCGAAACTTGCGAGTTTTCTTTTCAAGCTTAGCCCCTACTAAGGTCCCTGCGAACGTCTACAGCTAAATTTCTTCTAACTTTACTTTTATATATTTTTAACCAAGGGAAAGGTACCCACGTCCTCGATTCAGTTATATTTCCTGTCTATCCAACCTCCTCTGTACACGAACCATATACATCTTAGGTATAGAACCTAAGCTAATGTAACTTAAGCCGTCGAAAAGGATATACGATATCCTTGTGCACAGTAGTGTAATACATGCGAGAATATATACCATCTACAAAGAGAAGCAACAGCGCGTACAACATTCGAACGAAAAAAACACCGACCGAAAATTGCGACCTATAGAGGAGAGAGAAAGAGAGAGCGCGAGCCTGCACCCTCAAGGCGGTTGTGAAGCTAATCAAATAAAAGACTTTCCATTGAGAACCAACCACATGAAGAATTCTCAAGTTGAAAAGTTGCTTTCACTAAGGATATCCGAGTTTTCTTTTAAGAAAATCCTTTAAACTTTAACAGCACACACACATCCTCCCTCAACAAGGCCAACGAAAAAAATAGAAATATAGAATCGGCGCTCCTGGAAAAAAGGAGACGATAAGAAATTCCAGCTATCAAATCAGCTTTCCGTTCCCTTTGCCCTTGCGGAAACTGTGTTGCACTACATTCAACCCGAAAGACAGATGGGGGCGGGTAGAGAGGGGATGGAGATGTACACAGGTGGGTGGGTTAAGGGTTGAGCTTGAAAAAAACAACAAAAACAAAAAGGACTTCCTTTTAAAAGGCAACCATTTCTAGAAAATTGTGTGGTGAGAGAGAGGAATTTCCTAAGGGAATTTTTCTGTATTTTTTTTTATTTCTCCTTCTGCGACGTGTTTCACAAAAAAGTCGATCGTCTGTCTGGCCTCTAAAATCCTATCAATTCACTGTTTTTTTGCCGCTTAAGAGGGTAGAAAATCTAGTGGCGCATTTATACCATAAAAGCAGAGCAGCTACAACAACAACAAAGCGGACAAATATATTATATATTTCCTTTTAAGGAGAATTGGGCCGAGAATAAATTATGTGAGGATTTTGGCGTTTTATTATGAAAAGTTAAATTCCGTTCAGATATTTTTAAAGGGCTGTCCGCCTGTTTCGAGTTGGGTTCGGATTTTGTAAGGTTTAAGGATATATTAGGATTTGTATTGCGGCCTATCATGGCTGGCCTTCAAGACTTTTGTCTACCTTAGTCAAAATGGATTCGCAAACTTAGAAGGATTGCTGCTACGCCGCTAGCTTGCCGTGGATAGCGGATAGCAGCGGCACGTCAGCGATAAAGTTAGCCAGCATCACTGCCATGGTGAGCCCCAATCAACAGAAAGGCCTTAAGACTCCTCCAGTTCTTCATTCTGGAGTTCCTCTACTCCCCACACCCCATCCCATATGCTAACCAATTAGTTTTCTTCAATTTTACCAAGTCCCTCCCCCACCCCCTAAAAAAAACATCAAACCCTATACACACTTGAATAATTTCCACACGTTTAAAAAATAAAATACACCTTGGGAAACAACCAAACAAAATAAGAATCGTCGTAAATTATCATTAAATAAACACTCGCCCCCACATAGCCGCCAGTTGAAAACTAGTTAAAAACCAGTCAAAAACACAACAACAAAAAGGATTTTCGGGCATCTTAAAAATAAAATAAGAAAACAAGAAAATTTTAAGCAGGGCCCACTAAATTCTGAAGCTAACAACAAGAAACGATAACAGCAAAAAAATAACGCCGAAAAAATAGAGAGAACGAAAAAAAACGAAGAAATAATATGAAAATGTATAAAAAAGTGGGGGTAAAAGATAAGAAACGAAAATGTTAGAAATTTTTATGTGCTCTGAATTTTTATCGCTCTTCAATGAATTTTGCACGGTAGGAAAGGTGTGTGTGGGTGTGTTGAGGGAGGGGATGGTAGGAAAGGAAACTGACATTGGGAAAGTAAGAGATTTCACGAATCGTTACCAGAGAAAACAATGTGGCTACATACCCCACAACCCCCTTTACACTTCTACCTATTTATCCATTCCTACTTCCTTGCCTGTCCCCACCCCTTTTTTTCCTGTATGTGAAACACCGGCAATTTAAAAAAAAGTAAAAAAAGAAGAAAGCTGATGGTGTTACTCTCCTGTATAAGTCGAGACGATGGGTGCTGCTGCGATTGTCAAGGGGTGGTTTTTCTTTTTATATATAATTTTTTTGGGTGGTGGGGGGTAGCAGCGCAAACTAATGCGAGCCAGTAAACTGCACCCTTAACAATGACAAGGAAATTTCGTGACTTGAATACTAATGGCGTGGAATCTAACAGGGGAGTGGGGGACTCACACAATACTCTCAGCTGCACACTCAAGGCTGTAGCAACCCCATCTTCACGCCATTAGATAGAGGATATTACGTGTAGTACCCCCTTCCCCCACTCCCTTCCGGCATCAAAAGGTGTTGCGGGTGATATTCGTAACTCTAGTGGAGATAGGAAAGCGGCGACCTCCACTCATAAGTTTTCTTTCAATCATTAACGTTTCCATAGAATATTCCAGCATGTGGCCTTTTGCAGTTTCGCCTACCAGTATTGTCATATCTCGAGCCTCGTTCCTCCATCTACTGTCATATGTCTTCATGTTTGCGCATCTTCTTCGGCGTTATCTTGACACTTCACCTTTTTTACCTGAGTCTTGTCAATTTAAATCTTTAATGAGGTATAAAAATATTGTAGTGTAATGACAAAAGGAAAAGGAACAAAAAACCAAATCTTCTCTCAACTCTTCTCTAAACAACAAAATATAATCTAACCATTGCACAGTGTGGGCACAAGATGGATTAGTTCATAAATCTCCAACAACAACAAAAAAAAAAGACTAAAAACAACAAATATAGTAAAAGAAACGAAACTGTAAGAAAAGCCACCCCCGCACGCCCCTCTGCAGCAGCCGACCAGGATAAATCCAAGGAAACTAGAATGAATGAGAATCCTTACAAAAATAAATTAACAAGCACAAACACAAAACATGGAAAATATAGAGCTCGAAGAATGAAAAGGAACGAAGCCGAGATTCTCTATTTAAGAAATAAAACAATGGAAAATCCCTTCTTTAGTATCTAATTTGTGCAAAAAGCACTTTTCTTCTTAGTGATTTTTAGATTTATCCACTTGCTGCAACCCCTCCCCTCCCCACCCTCTTTATCTGCAATATGAAGGAGACGACCCTCCTCCTGTTGTTGTTGTTGGTTGTGTTGTGGGCTTTTAATGCTCTCATGAGTTCAATTCATATCACATCCACTTCAATCCGTCCGCCCTTGACAAAATCCACGATTAAGTGGGACTTATCTCTTGTGGCATCTAGGATGAGAGTTTAGCTGTTAACATAATCCTATCATTAATTAACAATGAGAACGAGTGTGTGTGAAAGAGAGAGAGAGAGTGACATCGTCCAACATTTGATTACTAAATGACTGTCTAAATACATTCTACAATATCCACCCAGTCATCTACTACACACACTCAGTAGTCACCCCCTCCACCACACCATCTCGTAATCGGTTTTATCTTCCTAGTGCTCTTTTCTTGTTTCGTCACTGAAAGCGAACCCCTGGCCCTCGGTCTGATCCCTGTTTATAAATATATTATATAAGTTGCTTCTGTTACTACATTACTGTAAATCAACCTCCCCCAGCGTGGTCCCCGGCTCCGTTCATCTTACTGCTGCTGCACCACCATCCAAAAAAACGAAAATCCTTCTCACTCTCATCCCACACCCTCTATTTTCCAAATATGGTGTATAAGGGTTTAGGGGGAGGGGGGAGGAAGTGGTGAACTACTGGAAAATGTTGGTCTGGTGATTTTGCATTTTGACTTGGCTTGCACTTGACTGATTTTAAAGTATTTTTATTGCGCGATTTTCAGCCGTCATGGAAAGCAGCGCAAACTTTAGCCCTAGTTCACTTTTCACTAAAAAAATCTCCTTAGCCATCCCTGCCCCTCTGCAGCGCCATCACCCACTCCTCTATCCCTCGATCCTCACACATAAAAGAAAAAAATGAAAAACAAAAGTGCCAGTTGCCAGGAAGCCGTTAGCAGAAGAAACGACTTCATGAAATAACTTTGTCAGAAGTATAAGTGAACGTGCCGAGTGATGAATGGGCTTAGTGAAGGTTGGCAGTTAGGGGGTGGGCACAAGGGTGTTGGGGGGGGGGGGTCTAAAAGCAGAGAGGTTCGGCACAATCTTCAATTCCTAATCTTACGAAATGGGACGAACCAGTTTTCAGCGCCGGAGTTGGAGGTGGTGGTGTAGGCTCCATTTTAGTCTCTTTTTCTCTCCCCCCTCACCCTGCCATTCTCTCTTTTCAGTGAAAGTAAATTGTTTAACGAAAGATAACGAAATAAACTAGGGGTTGAAAAATGCTTAAAATGTTCTCGAGTGTGTCTGCCAAGATAAAAATATTGGTGTTAAAATTGTATACACCCACCCCCACTCGTCCCTTTTTTACTTTTCATCATTTCCATCAATTTTAGCTACCCTTCCCGTCTTCCTCTTGCACAAAAAAAAACAAAAACCAGGATAATAAACTTTCAAGTGCTTAAATACAAACTACCCCTTACAACCCCCACAAAAATTTATACTGCAGTTAAAAGAGAGAGAGGGACCGAGAGAGAAGGGGCATGCCACGCGGGCAAGCTTCCGCTACAGGCCTGAACATTTATAAATTCATCGGCATCGAGACCATTCCACACGCGAGTGTTGTTTTTTACCATGCAGTCCCCCAACTAAACACTAACCACGTCCAATGCTGCTTGACCAGATTGCCGCTTGGTTATCTGAGCCCTTTGTTTTTTGGTTTTGGTTGGGGCTTATTGATTGCTTTCCAAACCGCGGACCTGTGAGGCCTGTCTGCCAGAAACAACAGAGCGGAGCAGATCATTACCTTCCGTTTGAGCTCTAGGATGAACTCGTGACGCTTCAACAGATTCAGCTCAGTAACTTGTGCTCGTCTAGAGATAAAATCTCAACCCGCGGCCACGATTCCTCTCCTGACACACAGAGAGCAGAAATTATGGCATTTTTATTTGTTTTCTCAATATTTGAAATCCACATCTACAACACTATCAAAGATCACAAAATCAAGTGAATGGAAAGAATGAGAACGCTTTCAACGATAACCCCGCACCCCTATGTGCCACCCCCTCCTTACCATAACAACAACAAGGACACGTTTCTCACAAAAAATGCCATAGAAGAAGAATCTCTGGTGGTTGTTCGGTTCGGTGGACTGGTATACAGCCGGAAGGAAATAGGTCTTAAATGAATAGTACAAGGGGATGATGGGCCGAGCAGAGGAACGGGGCTGGCTCACCGCAAGACGGGGGATGTTGGAATGAAGAAACTTTTGTGCTCACTTTTAGTGATTATCGCAACACAATCTTCAATGGGAGACATTAAAAGTGGAGATATGACCTGCTTACATTTTTAGAGACGGCTGAGCACACATATAGATACGCCGCTTGTCCTCCTGCCACCATGTTTTTGAGCAAATACCACACTCGGAAAATAACCAAAACAAATCCTTTTCTCTCTGTTATGAGGGGGAGGGGCTCGGAGCGCAAAGTGGGGGAATAGTTTCTTGACTTTTGTAAGAAAAACTATTTTAGCTTTTGAGTTGTTGTTTGAGAGCTAAATGCTTGTGCATATATAAAGCAGATAGATGTAGACGAGAGGGATCAAGAATAGCAGATATACACAAGGAAGGGTTAAAAGGATTGTACAACAGTTAAATGATGTGTAGTTGAGGTTGAATAGTTTTTGTCCAATATGTGTGTATGGCATACAGTGGGGAGTAAATATACGGGGGAAATCACTAGTAGCATCCTCTATCCCATTGAGGCACAAAATTATCCTTTCATTTTGATTTAATGTAAGGATACACCAAAAGGAGGGCATTTCCTTTAGCTGGGAGAAATCATCATCAACAAGGCGACTAGTGGCACTCTGACTATGCCGTATGTGCAACCAACGACTTTCGAATATAATCGTGTACAGTGATAGGGTGGACAAGAGAACGAGATATCGGTCCACAGGGTCGCAGGGGGGGGGGGGTGGTGGGAGGATTGAAATTTAGTACGATACACACCAACTATTTCAACTTCAATATTTGTTGATGATGTTTCTTTGATTGCACACCCAGAATGGAATATTTCGCTTCAAGCTGGCTGCCGACTCTTTGCTCTTCTTGTTCACTGCCCCTCGCGGTATGCACACACCACATACAGTGTGTCTTCTTGCTGGTGGTGGAATATGGGGGGTGTAAAGAAATCTCTCCCTTTCAGGAGGGGGATAGTGTATCTTCAAGCGAAATCTTCATAGAACAAGTGTTGTTTTGCTGCTGCTGTGAGGAGTACATACATATTATAAACCATTTGCATTTTCCTTCCTCACTATATTTGAGTTCAGTTAATCTCTGTTTAAGAACCCGTGTCCTTTTCTCTACTCCTTTTTCGTTTTTTTGTGTTTTGTTGATATTTGCACAAGAGTTGATTTATACATCGTTTTTCTTGTCTCTCTTCTTTTCGTGGAATCTTTTGTGCTGATTCTAATAAACTTAAGATTCGTATCTTTCGTGCTATAAAGAGATGAATGCCTAGTTATGGGCGGACCTATGCTATGTTTGTACAAAACACACACTCGCACATTCTGGATGGGGGGAAAATAAGGAGAAGGACGAGAGATTGAGTGTGTTGTTGTTGCTGATGATGATGATGGGGGGTGGATGATGGAAAAAATTTGGGTCACTAGACACATATTTTAAATGCAACACACTCTGGGGACTCGCTTATCTCGCATGGATTGAACAGAAAATTATGCGGCGCGGCAGGGAGATAGGATCTGTAAAAGAGGCTTTCATATTAGATAAATATATACCACTCAACTGTGTGATGGGCCTTAAAGATACTATCAAAGTTTGGATTATGATCATCTAGAAATTATCCTTATGCTTTCATAACTCGATTATCATATAGACGTAACTCGGTGATGAAAAACATAGTGTATACAGTAGTAGGTACCTACACCTCACCGGGCACCTACACCTTGCCGTGGTGGTGGGCCTTGCGTGCCTTGAGGTAGCTTAGGCTATGTCGGCGGTGGTAAGCTGGAGAACTAGCAAGACACCGGTTGGGACTCCCATATCGAACAGGCTAATTGCGAAGAGGCCAGACAAAGCTAGGTGCATTCCCCTCCTCCGCCTCTGTCCTTTCCCATTTCCCCACTTCTAAGGCAAAACTCCAAACTCTTGTCCTTAGCCTACGCGCTCTCCTTCAAAACTGACTCTCCTGCATCAACTGCGTGTGCACGTGTTTTATTTTTTTTTATTGCAAAAGACAAAAAAATAGGTTTGCCAAAAAAGTATACAGGAGTGTGAAAGTAACAGAAGGAGAGCAGCCGGCGAGGGGAGAGTGGTGGTGGTATGTCCTTGTATATTAATCCAAAAATAGCATAGCTTATCAGGAAAAGAGAAGCGTAAACATTCAAAATAAACCCGGGGGAGAAAGGAGAATGAAGAACAACAACAAAAAAAATAAATACAGGACGACGAACGAGCATGGCGAAAACTTTACAGACGGTAAAAAAAGTGTACTTGAATATAATTGGACGAAAGTTTGTTTGTTTGCCCTGCTTCTTTGTGTCAGCTTTTATCGGCTTGTGGATACCTCCTTGTCAGCCTACCTGACTCCTAAGTGCACACAAAAAAGGAGAAGACGAGGAGATGTACTTTTCTTAAGCATGTTTTAATAAAAGATTTGTGTTCCTTAATAGAGCAACGAGAACAGCTAACTTTTTTGGCAAGGAGGGGGTGGAGGGGGAGAAAAAATATTTCAAAAAAGCTAAATTTACTCAAATTAGCCCCGACGGATTGAAGGTGAGAAGGTAGGAAATGAGAAGTTAGTGGGGTGAGGAAAAGCAAGCGAAGGGGTGATAAAATAATAAAAATAAAGCTTCGCGTTGATTACATCCCTTAGAGGCATTTTTACGAACTAAAATTACGATAAAAAAATTTCTGCTTTTTAAGTCTTAAATTTTGTTATTTTTTCACGCTTGTTTCAGGTTAATGGAATCGATGTTAGTAACTTACCCCACGAGGAGGCGGTCCAGCTATTTCTGAAGGCGCAAGAGCCGATTATTGTTGAAGTGCGACGCAGGACCCAGGACGATGGTAATAAATTGAGCCTGTTTGATGAGCCGACACCACCATCATCATCATCGCCGGCATTAGCTGCTATACAATCATCGCAAGGGGGCCACCACCACCACCAATCGCAACAGCAGCAGATTGCCAAGAATAAAAACTTATTAAGCACCGCATGCCAGACTGACATTACAACATCGGCGGCGGTGGCTATTCCCAGCAGCACAACAGAGCAGCAGCGGGGGGGCGTTGATGCGGATGCTGTTGCTGTCCCAAGTCCGCAGCACTGCTGTCATTCAGATGGTGGACCGAACGTTTTTAATGGGTGTCTTGCACCAGAGATCGACATTGAGGTAAGAACTGCACGTGTTCATTGATTGTGGAACACGTTATAATTTTAAAATTAGTATTGTTGGCTTTGGGGGACTACAATCCCAGGGGTACTTGTATGTACTTATAGTGATCGTGTAAAGCCACGATCTGCATAATAAAGCGAGACCCCTTAGTACTCTGTATCGATAGAACGTTGGAACAGGCTACTTGACCCCTTTTTCTTATGATGTTCTAGAGCATACCAAGAGGCGTCATAAACTACAAACCAGCAAATCCCTATTTAAAAGAAAATTTCAATCAAAAGTCCACCCATCAAAATTCATCCTCCTTCAACTAGAACCAACTACAAAAAATATTACAAAGTGTCACTCCATCCACCCACAACCCCCATCCATTCACCAACGGAAATTACATGCACCCACGAACCTAATAAAAATGCATTTCTGGCACGTACGTAATATCCCTGCATGAAAACAAGGGATGAATTCCCTATTCCCGCCACTGTTACCAGCAGACCTACAGAGGAGTAGTAAATCATTCATTCAGAATCCTTATCTTTGCACTAAAGAAATCTACAATTCGTATTCCGGTCTTGCTCGCAAAAGGGAAACACATAAACGGACCACGATACTCTCAACTGATAAGAGGACTTTATGCGTCATGAGGGGTTGTGGTGTGGGTGGTTGCGATGATAGTAGAAGAGGGTTTTTGGTTGATTTTGCAGCAAAACCAAAGTCATGATTTTGCTGCCGTGCGCCTCTCTCTCATATTGGAAGTAATTTATACCACAGTAGTGCCACGGAAATTTTCGTGGTGCTCATCCGGGTTTTCTAAAGGCGCAAAAACATTGGGTACATGCTCTTTAGGATACGTTACAACAACAACAACACAAACACATATAATCTTTACATCCTATTTCCTCCACTTCAGTGGCTCAAGCAGAATATGACTGCTGGATTGAGAGAGAGCTCTGTGTGTGCTGTATAGGGGGTGGTGTGTTTTTTGGGGTTATTATTAGA
Source organism: Thereva nobilitata (assembly GCA_963855945.1). Lineage (NCBI taxonomy): Eukaryota > Metazoa > Arthropoda > Insecta > Diptera > Therevidae > Thereva > Thereva nobilitata. Next base: position 18,392,006 of record OY979699.1, on the reverse strand, counting down.
ATGTAGAAGGAGGCAAGCGATGACTGATAGGAAAACGGGGCACCTTTATCTCTGGAGAGATCCCGTCAAGCCATTCAGAGAAAGATATCTGCACAGGTCTAGGTCTGGGAAAACTGGGAAAATTTCCGACAGCGCGCGACTATGACTACACACAGTCGCACAGAACGTTGGGGTGATATGTGAAATAAATACGACACAACAACAAGAAGAAGAGAATCACTTTGCCTCATCATGAATATTCATTCTTCTTGCCACAAACCATTCACAGTTGGTTCTCTTCTCGCTTTTTGTATTTATATAGAGATTTGTATGCGCTAGGGTAGTGTTTGCCTGGGGTGGAGGGGGTGCTGTATGGTGGATGATGGTGGAGTAGGGAACGAGGGGTAGTGACAAGTCATTTCAACAACAACAAAACACCAAGGAGGCTCCAAATAACTTTCATCATTTGATTTATAGGAATGTCTGGTTCACGGTTTCCTGGATGTCTCCTTTTCCGTTTTTAAATTTACTCATTCTTTCCCCATTACTCCCGCGCTCGCATCTTCCCTTCGCATTCCTTCTTCATATCGCAGAAATGCTCTTGTGCTCCACTCTCTGTGTTTCGGGATTAAACAGCAGCAGCATGGAAAACAGCTTGTTGACGAAGTACTCGTGATAAAATCTGCTAGATTAGATGTATACCTCAGCATGGGTGAAGAACAGGCGAACAGTCGGGACCCTCATTTCAATTTTGCCAACCTTCAATCCACTCCGTCCTGCATACCCCTTCCCTCCCCCCCTCCGCCGACCAGCACTCTTCACTTCTCTCCTACAATTTAGCTCATACTGTTTTTACACCCTTCACTCTCCCTCCCTCACCAGCACCACACAAGTCCTTTGACCTTTGAAATAATATTCGTCCTTGAAAAATTGAAATGGAAATTAAAGCGGCTTGAAAATTCTGGAAATAGGGGATGCTTCAACAACAAAAATGAGAGAAAATATTTAAATATAACCATCAGAGCCCGTCGTTACACTCCTGTCGTTTTCGTTTCGTTCATTTCGGCACCCCTCCATTCTCCCCCGGAATATGCCGCCCGTACACTTCTTTTTTTGTCGACCAACCGTTCACCCGTCCGTTCGTCTGTGTCTGTCCATCAAGCAAATATCCCGCAGCAGCGTTTTCCTGAGGAATGTGATTGAATTGAATTTGAAATTCAAATACCAAAAAAAGGATCTGTGTCCGTTCTAGCGATCCCATGGACATTTAAAGTTAAGCAAACACGTAGGAAGTAGCGCGAGGGATGAAAGAAACGGCGAAGCGAGAAGGATGTGCCTTTAAAAAAGGGATAAATGAGTCGCATTTTTTGGGTTGTATACTTTATAAATATACATGTGAATATAGAACACAAAAAATGAACATGAAATCTGCGTTATTGTACGAAACGAATGAAATGTTTGACTTTAAAAACAACAAAAAAATGAAAAAAGGAAGCTTTTGTGAAGGGATATGGCTACTTTGTTGTTGTGTTTGTTTTGTTTAGTAGAAAAAGAGCTAGGTAATAACAAGGGCAAGTTTCAGTGATTAGTTTATATTTTCAATTGTTACTGAAGTTGGATCTACCTGGAGCGGGTGTGCATCGACAAATTTAATTTTTTAACCCTTTAACCCTTATACCAAAGCAGACGACAAACAAGCTAACAATTTACACACATAAATTCTTGTCCAGCAATGGATGTGAGTAGGTAATGCGTCGGTTGGGCCTGGGAACGATATGAATAACAGTTGCGCAATGATACCTTCACATGAAAAATGCTTTCAACAGTGCGCGGTGGAGCAAGATCGTCGAGGTGTTGAGAAAACTTGATACACCGAAGTATATATTGCGCATTGTGATGGAATTCCTTGTAGGTAGGATAAGGATACTGCACACTGCGAGTCAGACGAGGTAGTAAGGGAGTACAGGACAACTTGCGGAGTTCCTCAAAGTTCCGTCCTATGCCCTCTGCTGTGGATCATTATGTGCGAAGAGTTTCGAAGAATTAGAGAATAGCTTTTATACGTGAAATTTATTATTGACGATTCGATTTTAAGTTTAATAAATCCTTTCTGACTCACATCTTTCTTTTATCTAAATAACTTAGGAAATAACATTACGAAAATCACGCAGCGACGAGAAGCTCGGCTTTACAGTAAGCTACAGTTCAGGTAATGGTTCAGCATCAGAACGCGGTTCCGATGATGATGATGACAATGATGACGATGATGACGACGATGATGAAGACGCATGTGCTGATATTTACATAAGCGATATACTTCCAGATAGTGTAGCAGCACGAGATGGTCGATTGCGACAAGGTGATCAAATACTTCAGGTAAAAATTGAGTAAAGACGAAAATTATTTGTATTTAATGCAACTGTGTGTGTATTGGACAGATAAACGGACGTGATGTTTCTAATAAGGACGAAACGGAATCACTTTTTGCGGAGAGTAAAAACGCTGTTACATTGCTAGTTAGTCGGTGCCTTTACACAGTAAGAGCTAAGCTATTTTTTGATATTGGAATATTTCTCAAGTACGTCTCTTCTCCTCCTTCCCCCTTCTCCCTACATATTTCCCACCCTCTCTCCTGTATAACAAAAAAAAACAAAAGGATGATGAATTTTTAGATTCAGCGGTTTATTGCGATGATAAGGATAACAATTTAGGGCAATCATCATGTGAATGCGAACAAAACACATTCTCATCGAAATCGTCAAAATCAAACTCAGAAAATAATTGCAACAAGCTGCAATCGATCGTGCAGATTGACACAGCAGTTTGCGACCACTTAAGCCATGCAAATATAAAGGCGCAATTAGAGTCGGTCAATAAAGAGATATCCTTGCTCAATTCGCAAATATCGAATATGAAGCTGCAAAAGAATATCATTGCCACAACAGCATCCACCTGCCAGCAGCAGCAAAAGAATACACCAGCGACGATTGTTAAGAATAAGAAAATTGAAAATTTATTAAATCAAAATTACAAGCGCGAACCGCCACGAATACCGTTCATACCAGCGCCACCTATTGAGCCAGATATTGAGCATATTTACGAGACAATACCAGAGGACTCGGAAACTGATTCCTATTATTGTTCGCCATATGAAAGTAAGGAGCGTAATCGTGTTGAACAGTGGTTAAAGTCGCAAGATTACACAACAACTGGTGGTGGATTAGTAGGAACAGCAGCTCCAGCAACAACAACTACAACAGCTGCTCTTGTTCATCTAGCAAATACCTGTGGTGCAGGCAGCGGGGGTGGTGGTGGGTCAACATTGAGGGCAACGTCCAAGGATTTTTACTTAAACCACATCGCATGGAACAGAATCTGCAAGAACAATTCCAGCGGGGAGGACTACGAGAACAGTTCCAGCGCATACAACACCGGAGGCTCGTGCAACAGCAATCCGTTGACTTTTGAGCTGAAGTCTGATGACAAGAATCAAAGGTAAGAATGAACTAAAAACACGAACAATAGAATTTTTGTTTTAAAATGGCTGCATTTTTGCATTGTAATCATGAAAAACATTTTTCTTTTCCTTATTTTTTTGTGTTTATGCTGTGGTTGCCGCCGCGTTACAATTTTCGTACTGAAAAACTTCTGCAGCAGTTCAACATTAGTTTTCCGTCCGTACAGTAGACAGCTGGAGTCGATTGAGAACTGCAAACAATGTCAGCGGTATCGTAAGGAAAAATTAAGTCCAAAGAACAAGAAACTTTCCGTGAAAGCCACAGAAGGTAAAAGAAAAAAGTTTCTCCATTTCAGAGGAAATCTCTTTAAACCCTCCTGAGCCCCACTTTCCGCTCTCAAAAAAAGTTTATTATTAATTTATATTCCAACGCTTTTTTTTGTGTATTTTTTTAAACTAATGTTTTTTTCTCTGCTATTTAATGTTTTATCCCGGATCTTGCACACAGTGGTTGCAGCTACCGTAGCAACAATTACCTCGTCTACGACGTCGCACTCTCGTAGTCACCAGCAGGCTACGGCAGCAGCGCCATCTGGTATAATGTACACCAACGTTGAGAATTTACGCCAGACAATAAAGTTGCAGCAGAAACTATTCCGGAAGTCTCTGGTACGACAGAATTCAGCTCCCCAAGCCCGAGCAGCAGCAGCAAGTATTGCTCCAGCTGCTACCACCAATACTGCCGCTAGCACCACTGTGGCTACTGCCGCGATGAATAGCATCATCACAACCAGCAGCAGCAACCCTACCAACTATGCAGGAAGCAGCTATGTAGCGCCTAGCTTAAGCCAATATCAGTTTGTGAGCAGCCAACAGGTGAGAGTAGTAGTAGTATATAGTAGAGAGTTGCTGTTGTTGTTGCAACAATATATTGTGGTCGAGTTTTTAATTTGAGGTGGAAAATTATGTTATTATAAAAAAAACAGGGAAGGTGATTGTCGAAGACGTAATCGTAGATTTTTGTCTGAGATGATTGGTCAGCGACATCTGTTATATTTATTAACATTTTGCCTTGTCTATGTGCTGGACAAGCATCACTGAGAAGATCCCTCTCTACCCTAATACCCAGGACAGACCACGCTCTTAATGTACATTTGCTAAATCGACATTAGGCGCTAAAGTGCATTAAGGCGACAGACACTATCTGCATGACATTGGAGCTCTTTGATGAACATGTGTTTTTTGACAGTGAAACCTTTGAAATTTTAAAAATGCAATAAACATGATTCGCCATCTATGAGAAAATGAAAAACTAAAAATACCGCTGTAACGAATTTGATTAACTCGCTAATCATCAAAATATTTTGATGATTTAGCTTGATGTTAATCATCAAAAAATTGGGTATTAACTAACAAAGTTGACAATAATTAGCGTTAATTGAGAATTTAAGAGCGCTGTCTGTCCTGGGTATAACCCGATCAGCTGAAATGCAAACCATATCAATGCAGAAAATCTCGATTACTTCTTCTAGCAAAGACACACACCACACATATATTTTTTTTAGAAATTGTCTGTTTTTTTAAATTAAATAATCTCACCTTAATTTTATATTAATTAATATTATTATTTGAAAAACAAAAAAAGGAATCAACAAAAGCCGAGCAATTAGTGTGGAAAGTGAAGCGTCGACCAGATGGCACACGTTATATTGTCCGTCGTCCAATTAAGAGCCAACTGCTGCAGGATCGTGCCAGACGCATTAACGAAGAAAGGAACTCACAAACGACGGAGGACGAAACAGTATCAGAAGTGAAAGTCGGCAAATATTGGACAAAGGATGAAAGGAAACGGCATGTGGAAAAATCAAAGGAGAGACGACAACGACAGGAGATATTAATTGAAGCAAAAAAGAATCAAACTCAACAGTGGCTTGTGTAGCTTTAAGTATGATGAAAATTGATAAGAAATTAATTAATATGCATAATTAATAATATAAAATTAGTAAAGATGATAATAGCAATTATTAGGATCAATTAATTTAAATGAATGTGCGATGACTTTTTTTGGGTAAAAAAGGAAAGGCAAAAGTTTTTTTTTTACAAAATGATGTGATCTTTGTGGAAGGGACGGGGGAGGGGGAACGTTGATTATCAAGTCATGAGCAATATCCCCAACACACCAGTAATGAAGAAAAATACAATAATTAATAACTTTCTTTCACACACATACATCATTATTAAAAAAGTTACTTAGAATTTCTCTTAACAAACCAAACACGTACTTTAAAAAAATAGGAAAAAATGAACATCAGAGTGCACACAAAAAAATACATACACAGTTGACGAGGGTGTGTGTGTTACGATCATTTCAATCAAAAATAAAATAGAAAAAAAATAAATAAAAACTACAAGCCAAAAACAAAAATTATCTATGTTTAGTGAAATAAAAAAAACAGAAAAAAATATTGTAGAAAATTCTTATTGTACACTTATTCTCAAGCCATAATTATTAATCAAATATCCTAACACAAAAACATAAAAATAAAATTAATGAAACGAAAAGAAAATCTAGCGATAACATGAAATATATATTTAAAAAACAAAAAAAACGTAAAATCACACCTGATAAAGTTTTTTTTATTTTTATTTTCACTTAGGAGAAACAAAAGAAAATGAAAATAAAAAAAAACAGGTTTCACTCACGCATATATAAAAAAACACAGCAAAATTATTTTTTTGAAAATGAAAAATACCCTCCAAAAAAATTTTTTTAATATGAAAAAAAAAATAAGAAAAAGGATAAGAAAGAAAAACGAATTCAAAAAGAATGAAAAGATTAGAACCCCCTGTTTTAAAAAATTTAAAAATAATATTAAATAAAAAAAATAAGTAGAAAAAATGTGATCAAATCAAACTTTTTTAAAAAAAAAACAGGTAAGGTAGATTTTTTGAAATATAAAAAAGTAAAAACAAATTTACAAAAAAAAGTAAAGAGAGAAAAGTGAAAGAAAAGAACCCACGAGAATGAGAGATAAAAAAAAACATAAATAAATAAAAAAACCACCTTGTTACCTTCATAAATGTGAAATAATTATCAAAATAATGACGCCTTTAGTTTTTACAACAACACAAATAATAATGATAACGTTTTATTTATTTCCTGCCGTGTAAAATGTAAATTTTAGTGAAGATTTAAAAAGAGGAAAAAAAAACAGAATAATTAGTCAATTTTTACATTTAATTTTTAATTGTTATGATTTGTTGTTAATAAAGGCTGTGACAATTTAAAAACAACAAAAAAATATCGTGTCTTTTGATTTTATATTTGGTGTAAGAGAGAGAGACAGAGCCGGCTAGTAGAGAAAGAGGTAAGTCAATTTTTTTTGGTTGGTTACAAAGTATAGGATAGGGCCTGGTCAAAAACGTATGACTGCAGTCATTCTGCAGTATTCAGCAATTGCAAGTGTGTAGCCCATAGTAGTCCCTAAATATATATATATTGTTTAATGACTTTCGCACACCCTATATACATTAGCGAAACAATTTTCTTAACTTATATGAAATGAAATTACAAAAACTACTAAAAACCATCGGAATTGTATGCATATATCTCAGAAGGATTATAGCTCCATCCCGAAGGATCAAAAACGAGCCTTTTCCCAAGCGATGTACACATATAGCACGTATATATATATGTGTGTGTGTTTTTTTTTCCATTCCATAGAAACCAAACCAACAATAAAAGATGACAAACGTTTCCTCCTTATAAAAGGAGAATTTTATCCGTTCTTTCTCTACTTTAAGCTCGTTCATGCGGAAAAGTCAGTGATATCCAAGATGCAGCAAGGCTTAATGCAGATATATGTATGTATAAATACTACAAAAAAGAGTCCTCTTCATACAAAGAAACACATCGCGTACAGGTAAGGCAAATCCAAGCAAAAAAACACACACTGAACAGCCTTTTTCCATCTACTTCAATTTTTATTTCTTTTTCTATTTTGTTCCTCAGGCACCTTTTGTACTAAAGTATAGTTAAAGCATTTCTACAATTCCCCTTCGTCGGAGGCGACCCTATCCCCAATCTGTGCCCGCCCTCCCCAGTGTCCCGGTCTCTTCAACAAAGCCCTATCCACGGCTTGAATCCTGAACGTTTCTTGCTTTGTTAATGATTCATCTTGTACCTTTGGAATCTGCCACGTAAATAGACTCGAAAAACATTTTGTGCCGGGTCCCGGGTCTCTCTGCCAGCCATGGTAGCAGCACTTTTCTTAGACACACATGTGCATATAAGCCAAGCCGCCCTGCCCTGCATAGGTGTACCCTGTGCCCCGATATGCACCACAATGCACGGGCTTTTCTCTTGATGGAATGCTAATGCACGACGGGCCACAACCGTGTGCTCCTTAGGAGGATCGCTGTTAATGGCTTGAGTATTTTTTTCTCTTCTGTTTCTTTCTCTCTTTTTTCTAACTCTCGTTCTCTATATTTTTTTTATTTATATTTTACATTATACTTTTTGCAAGGAAGAGATGCACGAGCCTTAATTGAAATGTCAGGATAACACTTTCATGATATTTAAGCAAGGGCAAAAGGCTAAGATAAATGGGCGAGAGAGGAAATATTGTCGAAATCGGTAAAACACTTTTACGTCCCTGCAAGGACTTGTTTTGCCTTCTTTCGTGATTAAATAAAAGGAGGATGGATTTCACTTTTGGGATCCATAAAAAGGCGTGTTATGTTTCGGGATAAACAGGATTTTTTTGTGTTATATGTAATAATAACAAGCCTTTAGTCGTTTCATATATCTTCTACCATCACTAATGCACCCTAGGTATTTTTTACTATACCACGTACCATCTCACAATGAAATAATAAATTCGTGCTTAGTACCGAAAACGTGGTATGTGGAGAGGTGCAACGGCAATCAAGGTACCCCCTAACACCGCACTAGAGCAGCCAACTGCAGTCGGACGGAGTGCCTGCAAATCAATCTTAGGCGCAGTCGCAGTAAGAAAGACTTCAACGTAGTCCTTGTGCAGGAACCCAGGTCATAGACGGTCAGGGGTCTCTCTAGCGAGATGAGCAAAAGGAAGGAACTCTTCGTTGCCCAAGGCAAAGTTGGAAGACCTAGATCATTTGGGGGAAGAATCTTGCTGGCAGAGTGTAGGAAGAAATCTAGGCTATAGCAACTGGGAGATCCTGGACGAAACTGAAATCTATCGCCCGTTGGAAGCCAATTGTTTTTGCACTATGTGCGACGAGGGAAATTCACACGTTCTCTGGGATAGCCCAAATTAAAAAACATTTGGAATGGTGCGATATAGTAGGGTAGCTGGGTTTTTTTAATCATATACATACATATGTATACTATTCCTAAAACATTTTCACAACAAATTTAAAGCTTTTCCGTAAAAAAAGTGTAAGGTCCTTTTACAAAATTAATCAATCCTATTTAATTTTTTTCCTTCTTATATTTTTTCATGATCTAAGAATTTTCCTTGGTTTTTTTTGCCTTCTGTAAAAACTGATAAAAATCGAATCTTCAGTTTTTTTGATTGGTGTCTTTGAAATAAATTTCTAAAAGGGCGCTTGATAGAAGCAAAAAAATAAATAAAAGGAAATTGAAAGGATATATAAATAAATACACATACAGCATCTACACGTTTAAAAAAGCGCGTGAAGTTGAGCCTAGGCAAATTTTCAAAGGGTGCCAATATCCCGCGAAAGCAAGCAATGAAATATAGAAAAAGGAACACGTCAAATAAGGAGGAAGTAAGTGAAAGAAATTAAGGAGGGAAAAACAAAAACGAAAATCGAAAGAAAAATAAAAGACATGGGCTGGATGTGTCTTGTTGGCTTGTGTTACTTTTTTTTTATATATAAAATATTTTACTTATTTTCATGATTTAAAAGTATTTATTCCGCGTGGGGTAGATTTTTTATGGACTGGATTGGGTAAAGAAATAAAGAATATAAAAATTGGCTCAAGTCCTTTCGATATTGTAAGACTATATTTACTCCTGAGGATATGCAATATGTGTACATCAAGAAAACACTCCTAAACCAATTAAAGCACCCACATCAGCTTCAAGGAATGCATCAATTTTTCTATTAAACTGCATTTGAGATAGGGTTTAATGCATTGTTACCCTTTAACAAGTTATAAAGGGCTGTGGTGGGTGGTAGTAGGCAAAACTCTATGGTATCGTATCCTAGCAACAAAAACCCCCATTTATTAATTGAGATGGATAAGGAGGCAAAGAAATAGGAGAGAGTCCTTCCAGTATCTCTAAATGGAACACACATTTTGGTGGAGCTAAGAGGGTGTTCATGTTTGTTATATACATATAGTACATCCTACAGGACAAGACAATAGAACATAAGTAAGTGGCAAAGGTGACTAAATTTGATTAAAGTAAATGAATAGCTGAATATTAGTGCTTCCTTTATCTCAGATGGTGCATATAGAAAGGGAATCGGATGTGTTATTAGACCTTAAATTACATCAACGATAGATTTACTATAGATAGAGGGGGAGAAGTGAGATGAAAGTCTTTGAAGTTCACCCCCTGCCTTTTATGGAAAATGCGGCAAGTGGATACGGGCTGAATCAGAACAGAATCACATTTGTTATTATTAAATGATGTTATTGCTTTTTTTTTTAAAGAGAACTGTTTTTTTAAAGAAAAGAGTGACGAGGTAAGCAAAATCAAACAGGAAATGAAAAAAAATATAAATACAAGCCCAGACCTTATTGGACAAATCCACGCCAACCCTAGCAGAGACTCGAACCTACACGTCTATGCGAGGCCAGAACAAAGCAAAGAAAAAAGTACAATAATAAGTGAGAAACTATAAACAAAGCAAGCAAGCAACAAAGTTTATGAATCTCATGTACCCTTCCTGCCAGCCCCTTTCATCCCTTATAACTTTCCTACATACAAAAATCGTTCTCGAAACAAAACAATTTGAAACATATTATAGTATTAAATATTCCCTTTTATAAAGAGTCCACCCTCAATCTCAATCTATGGCGTTTAAAAAAATATCTTTTCAACCCTCTTTCCCCCTCCTCTGCCAGAGCATAATATTCTCATCATAATTTCTGTAATTTTCCTATTACGTTAGAGAAACTTTGAAATTGAAGGCGCAATGATCCCTAGCAAAAAAATAAACACACCAACCCACCCCAAAACAGCTCCCTCCTTCATATGATCTCAAAGCCTTTAAGTGCACATACGCCTAATAAGTTTAAATCAAAGCACTCAAGCCATCATATATGTGCATATATATGTATAAGAGTGTGCGGTCTAAATCAGCCCTCTCGGCCCTGCTCACCCCTCGTCCCCCAACCACATGCATATGTTTATGAAATAAGGCAAATATTATCGTGTATCCTTACTGTATATATTATAGATTCGAGAAGAGAGCGACAGAGAGAGTGGGAGCGCGTAGGTGGAGGGAATATGTTCTACGTAAACGTAGTGTAGGTATGTCGATAGTGCTGTATCGTAGTGCTTACATCGTTTTGGTTATAGCATCAAGGTGGAATTGACAAAGCACGATGGGATAGTAGAGGTGGGGGTACGGCTGGGGTATGGCTGGTGTACAATGCCTATACGGTAAAGTGTGGTATGTAATATAACATATGTTCAAATTAATATTGGAATACAGTGCCAGTGCCGAAGTGTGTACACAGTCGAGAGATAGAACATTTTCCTAGTCAACACCAAAATGCGTCTGGCACTGCTGCAATTTTGCTGTAGTTAAAATATTTTGTGGTTGTCATGCTTTTTGTTTAATACAGGAATTAAAGTGAGAGTAAGTGGAGAATCCCATCCTCCTCTTCGCTGAATCTCTCCCTCTCTCTCTCACACATTGCGTTGTACCCATTAAGGGCTGGTGCACTACACAGAGGACTACGGTGCCAAACTGCATTCCCCAAAAATGGATAAGGTTGAATATAGAAAATACAATATGTTTCGGCAATATCAAAATACCGTAGAATGGCGCTCTGCACACATTGGTTTACTTTGTACACTTGAGGTTTTTGCATGGGAATCATTAGGACTATATTTGCTGGCAGAGCAGCTCTGTTTTTTTTTTTGAATTTGTTTTTTTTGTACAGTTATGCACTACCAATGTCTGCTGCCATGACGGGGGTATTTTGTTGTGGATAAAGCGCGGAGGTAGGGTTTTTTTAGTTGAGGCGAAACCACAACCGTGCTATGTCCCCACATTTTTGCACATTCACAGTACTTAAAACACCTTTAATGGCTGTAAGGGATGTTATATGACAACAGCTACCAGCGGCAGTAAAGCGCAAGAAAAAATCTACATTTCATGGTTTTGGTGTGGAATTTCAACTGGATTCGGTGATAGGAATGGTAAAACATCCGCAATGGATTTCTCTTTTTGTTACTCTGGAATAATTGCAAGGAAATTGGAATTGTGTTGCGGAAAAGAAGATAAAAAAAAATTAAAAGGGATAACCACATTTAAAAAAAAACGTTGCGTGTTCTTTTTGATTAATGAATAAACAAATAGCGAAGATCTAAACCAAATCTGAATACTGTCATTTTTAAATATTAAATAAAGCCTAGACATCAACCAAGTCCTGTGCACACACGCCTTGGAAGTAAAAGGATGATATACAAAAAACTCAAAACCAGACCCTAGACTGCGCAAGTATGTGCGGTTGATTTAGGGAAACCCTACCACAATATATGCTTAACAAAGGAGCCAGAGATGCGATTTGTGAAAAATTCAATGACACCGGCTTCACACGTTGGTCGAACGTTGGCGCAGATTCCGACACGCGACGGCCAATCCCCAATGCTCACGCCAATGCAAATTTCTCGATCCACACGTTGGACAAGTAGCATTGGGGCTAAGCTTGGTGCCAACGTGTGGATCCGGCCTGAGACAAATCAGAGACAGACAGCACGACAGCCGCCTAATAGCTTCAAAACAAGGTGCAGGTTGAAGGATGGAGACAGGTGAGCATGACGTAAGCAATGAGAAGAAATCTGCTTCAAAGGGTAAACCTAGGGGCATGACTGAGAAAAGGTATTACTGGCCAACATGGACTTGTTGAGATTCTGACGTCTGGTAAGAAATCGTGCAATAGTAGCAGTGCTGTCTTCTAATGTCGTATGCCAAGGGCCTCTTTGTGTCGCTGCGTCAGCGGATTAAGTAATAATCTGGGACTTTTAACAGACTAAAATAAAAACATGGGGCACATAAAAACCTGTATAAAGACTGTATAAGGAACGACTTGTCTAGAAAAATGTGTTTCCAAGTCCACAAAAAAAAATATTTCAAATGCGCTTCATGTTACCGGCTACGGCGGCGATATCCCTATCGTTATTTACAAGTCCTTTTGGGTTTCGTTTACACAAAATTCAATACCCCCACAAAAACTATTTATTCATTAATTTTGATGTGGATAATGGGTGTTAACCAAGTAATAGCAACTGAATTTACTTTAATCCGATATTCATAGCATATACATAATTATCTAACAAGCAAACAAAAAGGCGACCAGACAGACACAAAACAAAGAACCACAAAAGGTACTATACCCAAACAACCGGGAGCAGCTCTCCTCGCGCCCCTACTCCTCCTCCTGCCCTGTACACAGCGAAATCATCCCATTGCATCAAGTAATAAATAGAAGAATTATTACAAACAATTACAACCAGAATTTCTGCATCAGATTCAACTCTTTTGGGGATCATATCATTTGAAACATTCATACGCCGCCGCCGCAGAAGCCATCTCTCCTACCCCATTTGTATTCTCACTTCCAATCCCCTAGTATTTATATGGGAGCTTAAGCTTTCCAGCTTACAGCTATGGCCCCAGACAAGCCCTTAGCCACCCGTCGGACCGCCCGCCCTCCCGACATATGACTCCGCTAGGCAACATTATCCCCAGGTATGCACAACAAAAAAAATACATTCTATCTATGAAATATGCATTCAGCATGCATTTTTATTTCATTGCGGCAGACACATCGGCATTTTCTACTTGTGAAAAATACATGAGACTTTCGTGCTATGTGCTGGGCAAGAGAGGGAAGGGAGGGAGTCGCGTACTTGTTCCATGTGAAAACGTCATTGCAAAATCAAAACTGCAAAAAAATGGAAAAAAATTATAATAACACAGAAAACGACGAAGGATAGCAAAAAAAACAATTCATTGCCGCATACACGATGCCAGTCCTACGCATACGAAATGCGCCAGAGACACACGTTGTCGGATCGTCCCTATTCGTATCGCAACTTTTCTTCTCTTGTCTCTTGCATCATACTATGTCTTTTCTGGCATTGTACACATGGAGAAAGAAGTAGTCGTCATCTAGCTTCTACCTATAGCTTATAATAACCCCCGCCCAGTAAGCTCCATACGTATAAGGAGGAGCAGTAGCTCACTCTATAGGGAATCGCACAAGAGCAGCAGCAGTAGGAAACTGCATGGTTGTACCCTATATACACGTTGACTCGTTTATTGGCATTAGGGAGCCTTAACTGCATCCGCTGTATATGCCTTAAGGGACAGAAGTGCGCTGGCCGGGGGGATAGCGGATATGTGCTGCTGCTACTGCACCGTATGAGCCTTTCTAGTCATTCGTATGGTGCACAGAATGTATCCTCTCCACACACGCGACGGTGAAATTATGGTATTTATGGCAGACGCTTAAAATTATTCCTTATCATCCATGCAGGGAGACTTCTTTACTTTAATATTTGCTTTTTTTATATCTTCGCGTATTAGGAAAAATAGTAAAGAAGTTTTTTTTAATCTTAAGGCGTCATTAAGGCGAATTATATTTCATATCACCTTTACTTCACCACCTAAATGGGCTACCATACCTGAAGCATCCCACATTGTAATCAAAAAACAAAAGCAAGCCCCTACTGATCCGTCTACAAGTCTGGATACTGCAAGATCCACCCAAAAACCGATCTTACCAAGCAAAAAACGACTGACATTCTCCAACCAAATTTACCAAAGATCCAAAAAATCTGCGATGTCCCACAGGGATTCGCCTTGGATCCTCGCCTCTGGATAAGGGACGGCTTTGAAAAATGCGTACTCAAAAACGCGATTTAAAAAAAAATTAAAGTCCTCTGGAGCTAGTGAAGACCAAGACAGTCCTTAGGATGCACGCATGTCATAGAGCCCCTAAAACGTGGAAATGAGTGAGCTCCTGTTTGCATCCACCAACAAAATATTTGCATCCACCAACGATCACTTAATTAAGAAAGGAACTGCGGCCCCGAACATGATGACAAGACAAGAGAAAATGCAAACCACAAGAGAAAATGCAAACTCGACAGAAACAAATTCATTTCTGGAAAATTCACCGTGCAATTAAATGCCTTGCCCCCTTCAAAAAAATTATTAAATAACAACCACCACTGGAAATTATAAACTCACTTCAAAAATGAATAAAACAAACAATCACCACCAAGCTGATAAAAACAAAGAAGAAATACTGCAGATATATATTGCACGCTTTTACACCTGTTTACACCCTCACCTAACACTTTGAAAATTTAAATAAACATGATAAAACGATAAAAAGTGGCGCACTTGAACAAGAACAAACTAATTGCAATTTGAATAATTCCACTTAAATTAAATAAACCGCGAATTAATATTATAGCAAAAAAAACTGGTGTCAGTGTGCGGGAGGCAGAAAACAGCCCCGCACGACACACTGGGGACCACACAGCCAGCTTCCCCTGGAGGGGGGAATGTCCCGGAGAGATATGTTTAAAGTTCATATATGTACTGCACAGTTTTCAGAAAGTGATCTTGTGAATTATATCATGAAGGGAATTTTTGAAGGCACGATCACAAGTTTCATTTTTACGACCCCCCTAAGTATGCAACGATCGAGTACGATTTTACACATTTCCCCATGAAGAGGCGCTTTTTCGCTGCTGGGGGGCTTTTTGTGGAAAATTTAAGACTTTTATAAAATCGGAATCGATGTAAATTAATTACAATAAAAAAACCTTGATCTTTAAATATCTCAAGGTAAAATTGCGAAAAGAAATGTTTTTTTTGTGGAAATGAAAAGAATTGAAGTTTCATCTTCTGCCGCTCTCCTTTGTTGCAAAAAATAAAAATGTTTGACTAAAATTTTCTTAGTAAATTTGTTTCTAGTGTTAATTGTTAATATAGAAAATACCTTGTGCCAGATAAAAGTTAAAGAAAGGACATGCCAAGATATTTTGTGATGAATAACCAGGATTGCGTGTCCAGGCGATAATCTTTCAACTATCCACCAAGGGGACGAGTACAGAAGATTTGCGGGAGTTAATTATGCACATTGGTGGTCGATTGACAAAATGAGGAACAATAGGAAATAGATAAATGTATCCTGCAGATATAAGGAGCCTTTTTTGCCTAGAAAAGGATATTTAAATCAATATTCGTGCACAGGAAAACAAAATTAATGTCATGAAAAGTACAGGGAGGCTGCAGTCGGCACAGCTTCGAAGTTCTTGGATTCGAGTGTTGATGGTTGGCGGTTGATTTTATTTTGATTTTTTTGGTTAAATTTAACTTTTATAAAATCGAAATTTAAATTTATTATTTCCAAAAAAAAAGGATTAATCTGTAAATAACTCCAAGGAAAAGTACGAAAAAGAATGGTTTTTTTATCAAATTAGACAAGACAAGACAATTTTTTTTGTAGCGAAAAAATATTAAACTAAAATCTTCTTAGTAAGGATATTTTAGAAGATTTAATAGAGCACAATTAGATATAGACACAGAAACATTTACATTATCTTAATATATAAAAAACCGATCTGATGCGCTTTTCATCAATAGAACAAAAATTACAAAAATTAATCTAGCAGACGAGCACACGTCACCGGTTTTTGGACGGGGATTCCTCGTTTATCAATCTACCCAGCATTTATCAATATAAAACAAACATGTCTAACATCCTTTTTATCACAGGACATTTCTTTAAAAAGGGAATTAATAAAAACTACACATCAAACGACATCAATCAAGCAAGTGCGCCACACCGTCGTTCATGGGTGTAACAATAAATGTCAATTTAAATAAATTTATTTTAATTCAAAGAATCATAATTCATTTTTTTCCTCCTTTTTCTTATTGTAGCCTATTGTCCCTTCTTGAAGATCGATTACAGAAAAGAGAAGAGATGCCACTTTAGCATAATTTTAAAAAAAGGGAAACACAAAATCGTGTTTCAGCCCCCCAATAAAAAGGGAGCTGTCATTTAACAGAAATAAGGGAATAAAGGGCCTGCAAAGTCGCTCTAGTCAAAATATTAACTATGTATATGTGTGTTGTATATTGTGTACACATGGAAATACCCCTTCGGATTTAGTGCAAATTCTTTTTTTCTCGTTTCCTTTTTTTGTTACATTAAAGCACATTCGCCTTTATCAATATTATATGCTGTATACGTTCTATGAGGGTGTGTAATAAGAAAAAAAACGTTTTCCTACCCTTAAAGGTTGTTGTCCTTACACGGCCTTGCAATAATACAAAAAAATAAAATAAGAAAATTCATGAGCTGAACGAGTGAGTAACAGCAGCACACCTCTGACATACACATAAGTGCTCCCTAATTGCACTTGAGAACGTTTGAGAAAACGAAATGTGAAATGGTTCTTTTTCTAGTTACTTTTTTCGCGGTGTGCCCTTAGCCCTTAGCGCCAGCGCGCTATTATTAATGAACGATTTCTTTTATTAACTTCCCAGTAGGAAGTTATTGTAATCGGTCAAGACCCTCGTAAGTACAGGCCTGGAAGCAGAGTTTGTGTTTGTGTTGGTAATAGACCCATTATCTGTCAAATAGGAAGAAATTATATGGAGGAGGTAAAAGTTCGGGATATTTTGCCGTAAAAAGTCATAAAATAATATATTTAACCAGTTTTTGTTGCAATAGGATTACCAGTTAATAGTGCTTTAGTGATTTATTTAAGAAAAGTTAAAAAAATCGAGTGGTTAAGTGTGTTAATTGTAAAGGTGGCCAATTTTGTTCACATTCGCGGTGGTTTATTCTTGTTTATTTAGCGGAAAAATGTTGAATTTGTGTAGTAATATAATAAAAAGTGCTTTTTAAGTGATTAAAGATTATTATAGAATAGTTATTAAACACATTAAGTGCAAGTACCACCATACAATATGCATAACAATAACTTTTTCACTTTTCCTTCATATTTTTCTGCACTTATGTTTTTAATAAGTATTCTATAATAATCTCTAATCACTTAAAAAGCACTTTTTATTATATTACTACACAAATTCAACATTTTTCCGCTAAATAAACAAGAAAAAACCACCGCGAATGTAAACAAAATTGGCCACCTTCACATTTAACACACTTAAAACAGACTTAAACTCTCAATTTTTTTAAATTTTCTTAATTAAATCACTAAAGCACTATTCACTGGTAATCCTATTGCAACAAAAACTGGTTAAATATATTATTTTATGACTTTTTACGGCAAACTAATGCAAAAATATTCCGAACTTTACATCACGGCGTATAAATCCAACAAAAGTGGCAGATTCTGGGACTACGAGCAGCTGCGTTAGTGTTAGTGAGATAGGCAACTTCCAGGCCTGTACTTGAGAAGGTCTTGAATCGGTCCGAAAATCGGATTCGAAATTTTCAATGTATTTACACGTTTCAAGGTCCCAATAGCATTTTAAGCAAAAATTTGAGAAGAAATATGTGTGTGTGTGTGTGCGTACGTATGTGGTCATTTTTTCCTGCACGATTTCGCGCGAACCGAAAAAGATATCGACTTCGTTCAGGTGCCGTTCGAAGCGTGTTCAAGGAAATATGATCTGAAAAGATTTTCATAAAAATTGGTCGAGCCGTTTTTTTGTTTGAACGACTTAAGTGATTTTTGTACCAGCACGATTTCGCGCGAACCAAAAAAGATATCGACTTCGTTAAGGTGCCGTTCGAAGCGTATTAAAGGACATATGAATTGAAAAGATTTTCATAAAAATCGGTCGAGCCGTTTTTTTTATTTGAACGACTTAAGTGATTTTTGTACCGGCGCGCGAACCAAAAAAGATACCGACTTCGTTAAGATGCCGTTCAAAGCGTGTTAAAGGAAGTATGATCTGAAAAGATTTTCATAAAAATCGTTCGAGTCGTTTTTTTGTTTGAACGAATACTGGGAAGTTAATCTTGTGGACCGAAAGGGTCAAAAGCCACATCCCAACTAGTTATTTTTAAATTCACATAGAATCCTTGATTTACTTTCGTTCGTCGTTCTACTATAAATATAATCCTAGAAAGAGGGGCAAGGAGTCAGGCGAAAAAAAATAAATAAAATAAAAAGCAAGAACAAAAAATACACACCCACACAAACTAAACTAAAAAAGGGGCAAGCGAAGGAAATGTATATATACCAAGAGTTAAAATAAAACTTTTTTAATAATAAAAGAAAAATCGGACTCGGAGAAGTTTAAATTACTTTGGGTTAGGAACAAATTAAAGGCAACCTCTTCTCCATAGAGCCCACCACCAACCACCCTGGGCCCACCCCCACACTTCTAACATCACTCCTGGTTTTTTGTTGTTTTTGTTGTTGTTGTTGTTTTTGTTGCTTTTGTTGTGTTCAATCTTGAACCTCCTTTACAAGCCCAGACCACTTGCTTTGTATTATTTTTTTTTCAAATTTGTTTTTAAATTAAGCAACCCAACCAGGAAACTTGTCCTTAAAGTGTTCCTTACTGCTGTTGTTACGCTGCTGCTCCTGAAATCCTAAAATCCTGAATTCGCTGCCTTGGCTTTGACATTATATACACAAAAAACATTTTTTCCCTCTTGCCACCCCAATCACTCTAGGAATCTCATCTTTAAGTTAATTACCAAACAGAGGGAGAAAATAGCCGTAAAGAAAAAATAAAGGACGAAAAATCCCGTTATTCTGCAAGCTGATCCTTGGATTTGATTTTTTTCGGTATTTAAAAAAATAAACCAAAAAAACAACAGGTAACCTTGAAATCGTCTGGGTTTTTTTATAAACAGAATCGTCGTTAGTGGAGGGGATTTTTTATGGAAGGGTTTTATTTATGAAACAAATTTTATATAAATTTCACGGCGAATACTATGAATTTATCTCGGGCGTAGGGTACTTATTTCGGGTGCCATGCAGACATCGGCCTTGAATGCAAAGATTCCACCCTCCTCCGTAATGATACGAGTAAAAGTACTCGATCAAAAGTATCGAGTACTGATATGAGTAGAATCGAAAGCCTAGTACTCATATGAGTAAAGAGTCGAGTACCGATTCCGTATCCCTAATCTCGATTCTCCAACAAAATCATGATTTGAAATTGGTACTTCCTACTACTACGTGGCACTTACTTGAAGGCGTCCTGCTCTCTGCATCCACCAACGCTGATTACTGCATCTCAACTTAGCTCGAAGTAAAATTTTGAAAAATTCGATTGTAGATTGTTGATTGAAGATTGTTTATTTTATTAATAGATTGTTGAATGCAGGTTTTGTTTGAGAGTCAATTATCTCGTGTCACTTGGCCTAGGGCTACACTTGTTCTATGGTTTTTTCTTTGGTCGCTTCCATTTTCTATTCTATTCGCGTGGTTATTTCCCGAGCTAGACTCAAACTGTACGAACAACTCCCGTACCGGCAAGAGTATCTCGCTACCGTATACGACGGTTTAGTAAGAAATATAGTGTGTCGAATTTCATTTTATATAAGCTAAAGCAAATCCGCCACTCGCAAGATTCAAATCCGAAACAAATTGGTCAATTGTATATTGAAGATTGTTGATTGAAAATTGTTGATTGAAGATTGTTGATTAAAGATTGTTGATTGAAGATTGTTGATTGAAGACTGTTGATTGAAGATTGTTGATTGAAGATTGTTGATTGTTGATTGAAGATTGTTGATTGTAGATTGTTGATTGAAGATTGTTGATTGAAGATTCTTGATTGTAGATTGTTGATTGAAGATTGTTGATTGAAGTCTGTTGATTGAAGATTGTTGATTGTAGATTGTTGATTGAAGATTGTTGATTGTAGATTGTTGATTGAAGATTGTTGATTGTAGATTGTTGATTGAAGATTGTTGATTGTAGATTGTTGAATGACGGGGGGTATTGGGCGGGAAAGGCAGTAACTTGAAGAAAACCTGTAAGCGGAATCATAACAAAAGCAAAAAATATATTATATATAAAAAATAATAGAATGTCTAATCGAGTTGTTCTGTTTTGCATATATATTCTTCTCCGCCACTGATTTTTTGTTGATTTAATTCCTTCATTGCTGTTTTCCGTTTCCATTTTTGTTTTTCAGTTGAAGTTTTCAATTCCTTTGATTATTTTTGTTTCAAATTTCATTTTCTTAAAGTTAGTATTTTCAGTAAAGTTAAAATAGTTTTAAGTAAAAGTGTAAAAAGGGTAAACACACACAAATCCTAAAAATCAAATCTAAAAACAACGTTGAAAGTGGTATGGGTTTAGAATTAAACTAAATACAGAAACTAGGCCCTAGGTAATACAAGAGAAGACACAACAAGATGAGCCAATGTTTTTCAAGGGAATAAGAGGTCTGAGTTGCCATAAACAGAACAAAACAATTCGCTTTGACTGTTTAATATTGGCTAATGTTTATTTGAGTCACTTAAAAATTAAGGTGGAATCCCAGTGCATCCGCTGCGTTCCAATCCGCTAAGCTGTCAATATTAAAATTCCAAGTTTGCTTAGGACTTATATTGCAGTTTGGAAAGGTGCTTTCAATGGTAGTATTTACGGATCGTATCTGAGCGGATGCATTGGGATTCCGGCTTTAGAACTAATCTACCTAAAATGTGGTGTGATAATCCTAATGTTTCGTTGTTATTCATTTTCTCTATTTTTTCGTTCTTAATTCTGCTTCAGTTGACGATGAATAATAGTTATTTTCCAATTGTGTCCTTTTTATTGTTGATTGTTCATTTCTTTTCCATCAATTGGTTCTCCTCCACTTTCATTTTCTTAAATTCTAAAATCTAATACCTAATGTCAAAGGGCGAAAAATAACAAGAAAATACACCTACCGCGTAGCTCCACAATTCGTTTCGCTAGGCAATTCGAAGCAGGCGCCGCTTCAGGCTACACCCTCAATGTGGCCGAAAGTCCATAAGCGGACACTGCCTGGACCCATTCAATACCTTATGAAGATGACTGAATACGTGTTAGCGCATTCAACATCTCATGAAAGTACTGAATGTACGGTTCGCCCCATGACTCGGGAAGAATAGCATCGGTTCATTGAAAGTGTTGCCTGTAGCAAATTCAGTTTTTACACACAATTTGTGTACAGACAAATTTCCATTTTTTTTAAATAAACCTACTTAAATATCTATAAAGGTTCAACCAGTGACATCCTAACAAAGATTGATACTTCATAAAGACGACCCTTCGCTAGTTTGATTTCCCCGAAATGTGCCAGCTCACATATGGCTAGCCCACACCCATACCACAGTTGCCTGTGTCCCCACAAAATGTACGCATACATACACCTGTTAGTGCGGGATCGACGATATGCCAGTATCAATCTTATCTAATACTAATAAGCCTTGCATAGGAAAGGGACTGCCTCTCGAAAGGGTATCCGTTCGATCCTACGTCTTCACTTCGGCCCCTAGCACTCACAGTTGCTTGCAAGTTGACGTCCAGCCTGAGCTCCGCTAAGCTCGACCCCTCACAAACGAGTTAACGCCCCGAGACGCTAAAACGATGGTGTGACCATCCAGTATCAGGCAGATAAGTGACATCCGTATAACGCGCCACTCGATATACGGATGGCAGCTTTCATACCCACTAAAGAGATTGCTAAAAATCGGGGGAGACCCGCGACTTGAGCCGCCTGGCAACTGCAGCGAAGCAACTGTCCGCCATAATTGGCCAAAGCTACAAACTACCCTGAAAGAATGTTTATATATTTTTCTGTGCAAAGAGACATCCTGAAGCTAACTAAACTATTATAAGGTCCAAACTTAAATCTATTTGAGCACTCGCGATCTAAATGTATAACAATAAAAATAATGGTAATGGTACTCACCGCCTTTCCCAAATCCAATACCCCTGTCGACCTACACTTACACACACACTATCACTTTTTATTCACTATCACCTAAAAAATAAGAAAGAAAAAACATAGTTAGTTTTGGAGAATCTCAATCAGTTTGAAGTACTTACCACCAAAATATTTTTTCGAAAAGCTCCTCTCGATGAGGAAAATTGCCGATCCGGTGTAGCTGCAGTGGTGGTTGCCAAAGCTCCTCTCGATGAGGAAAATTGCCGATCCGGTCTAGCTGCAGTGTGTTGGTTTCCAAGGGACTTCGTACGGAGTCGTGTGGTAGTTTAAACTAAAAAACACATAAATATATTGTTTATTATTTGTCCACTTTTAATCGCGATATAATTAAGGATATAAATAAGTAATCAATGGCATCATATACTACATATTAGCATCAACCTGTAACCCTTTCCCATGGCAGTAAGTACGTGGTTGTTCAATCTGACAACCTCATTTCTGTTATGAACACACTATTTAGTCCTTGCTGATCCTGATCAAGACCATTCAACTTTACTAATGTAGTAGCAATCACACCCCTTGTTGCCTGCATCCCCCGCTCCATCCCACCACCAAAACGCCACCGTGATGTCTTTTGCCCATTAAATGCTAAACCGAAAGCTGCTCAATTATTTATTGGTCTGGAAAACTACTAACGCCCATTTTAGTAAAGTTTCGCCCTAGGTATAAATTCAGTACCAGGGAAATTTACACATTTTGCATAAATCCATGCTATGCACATCGCCTTGTGCACCAGAGAATGCCTGAATTGTAGGGAGAGGTGGGGTATATAGCACGAGGATTCTGATGGCGGAAGGGGCCAGTGAAATTGAAGTGTGTGGTAACACCGACGGGGGGGGGGGTTATAAAGGAATAGCGCGAGTAAGTGATGGAGTGGTGGAGCGAGACTTTGGGGTGGAGAATGGGATGTAGGTTACCTCTTAATTACACTAACGCCATGGTGAGAAAAGTCCCGGATTTTGGGTGCACAGTGAAAATGATTTGTAATTCAGACGAAAAAGATTCTCGAGTCTCTCTCTACAACCATACCTATAGACATGTGCAACGAAGAAGGGATTCGGTTTAGGAAATTGAACGTCGCGTCATTGCTGTTATACACTTGCAAGTGATTGAGGAGGAATGATGGTTGGGTGTAGAATATTAAGGAAATTATCTCGTTTATTCCTGATGTTCTGCAGTAATGGGCGATGTGCCTTTGTGTAAACGACATACAATTTCTGAAAAGTTAATAATTTCTTGTCTTCTTGCTTGTTTAGATTATATAAAACGTCATTTACACCAGTAGTTAGGCCATTCCACATCAACCTCTACAATAGCATGAGTTTGTGCATGCTCCTTTTATGATTGTCCAACGATTCACAAGCCGCGCATAAACCAATTTCAGGCATCGTCCTGCCCAATCTTTTTTTTTAGATAAGAATAAAATATATCTATAGTATATTTTGCACGACATCCTCAAGGGACTTCGTAATAACAACAACGCAACAACAACAGCAAAAATAAAGAAATACTATAAAAACAAAGGTTACGTGTAAAATATTCGCTCCATCTTGTTTGTGAAGCTACTCACCCCACCCCCACAATCATGGACTACTCTTCTCTTATAACAACTCTCTCTAAATATAACAACGAAAGAAGCGCGTACAACCGCTGGAAGAATATATACAATTTTAGGTGCGCGCTAGGGTGATCTCATAATATAGCAATGGGCATAACCACAGCCAGCCAACCCCCCCCCCCCTAAAATATATACAGACGATGCAAAATTGAGATAGCACAGTTTTATTTGCATATTTTTGCCATGATGAGGAGCCACCATCGCCCTCTACTGAAAATGGATAGTGTAGTACCTGACAAGACAATGGTACCCACCTTGTTGCAAATGGGGGCCTAATGATGCCAGGTAGAATAACAACAAAAAAAACAACGTAGTGGTAGCTGGTGATATGGTGGTAATGGTATTTGGACGGGGGGGAAGGGGGTAGAAGAATATTCTTTTCCTAAAGATACTTAAATAACGACGTCTGGGCTTTCATATTTCTGAGAAAATAACCAGATTTCTGTGGGAGAGGTTGGAGCACGTACATCTCGTAAAATTTTGGAAATATATTTTTTTTGTGTGAGGGGGGGGGGGGGTAATAAAAATAATAGAAATTCCATTTTTAACCGCTAAATTAAGATATTTCTTCAAGGCCAGACGATAGTAAAAGTAAATGAGAAAACTAAAGACGATTGTGAGTCCTGGGACAGCAGCAATGAATTGGGGAGGGGCTATAAGTCCATTAGCCTACCATCCTTCGTCCTCAAGACACTGTAAAGGATCATCGACTCACACGCATCCGCCAATCTGTAGATGACACCACTGTCCCCAGCGGAACTAGAAAGTCAACTACCTCCCAGGGAGCCTATCTTCGGAGATCGGAAATTTCTATCGTTAGCAGCCAGATAGCCGGGATCAAAAAAGCTATCTATCGCCTAAAATGGAGCGCACTGGAAACCTGCATGTTCTTTTCATGACGACTTGGCCGACTGACATCAAAGAAAGAACATAGTCTTCCTCAACAGACTGCTATTCTGGAAGACTTAAAGCAGTTCGCCAGAATATGGGCCAGGAGCACTGATAGGCTTCCTAAAATCTACAGGGTGTCTTTAAACATCCATCACAGTCGTTCAAGAGCCGACAAATCTGAGGTAAACGAGCCGTGGGATTAAAACGTTGAGGTCAAGGCGCGAATTCTACCTACTTCGTGTGAAGAATTGGAGAGAGAGCTAGCAAATCGTGAAAACGACTCGAAAAAGAGACTTCAAGAGGCCCCACTCCTGCTAGGACCATAACGCCACTATGTAAGTGAGAGAACATTGAGCAAGAAAGGTGTAAAATCTCCTTGGTAAACACGCTTACACAAGTCAAAGTATTGCACAATAAACCAAAGCCAGTGACGTGATAAAGAAACTCATAAAACAATTAACAGAAAAAAGATTGGACTCTTGAAGGATTCTCCCCCTTTCCTCATACTTTTTATAATTTAAAAAGTTTAAGACAACGGAAGAAAACAAAAAACTACAAAGGCCCAAGGATCATCGCAGTTGTCATCACGCAGCGTCGTCATATCGTCGTCTGCGGAGCTGAAAAATTCCTTAAGATTCCTTTTTTTTATTACGAAATAAATTCCCATTGTCTTTGTTTTTCTTTGACAGAGCTTTTCACTTACTGCGCGAACACACACAAATCACTCTAACATTCATCAACAACAAAAATAAAGTCGAAGAAGTAGAAGAACAGAAATTTTTTTTATCCTCGCACAAAGACATCGCATAATCATAATATCCCGAGCACATATATCCTTCGAACCCTTTTCACGAAGTTTGAAAGCCATCACATATCGGAAGTTAAGCCTAATCCTTACCATTTAGCCCCAATCCACCTAGAACCCCCAGCCTCAACCGACAACCCGTTTCCCAGCCGCGAGAAGGGAGAAGCAGTTAAGGATTGTTTCCCATCGTTAGAAAGAAAATCAGAGAAAAAGTGTGTGTGGGGGAGGGGGTAGCATGGCTCGCGGGGTGGCATATATGGGGGCGGTATGGTGCAGCAGGAAAAGAGGAGCCCGCAAGGCTGTTCGCGCGATCATCATGTTCGATTGGCCTACGGTGGGTGCACAATACGAAATCTTAGAATGGAGCAGAAATGGAAGACAGCAGCCCCACCGAGATTCTTGGATAAAGCTATCTGAATTGGTGATGAAGTAGGAGGGTGGCAGCCGTTTCAAGTGAAGGGTTGATGTCATTTTACTGATTTAGAGGCGGCGCTGTAAGCAAACGCACAACAAAACAGCACAGGAACAAAACAAGAACGCTCGTAACCGTGTATGCTGCGAATAAATATCCATAAATTACCCATAAACAGAGAGTCAAACACAGAAATTCAAGTTCCCAGATAAAGGGGGTGCTGGTAGTTGCCCTAAATGGCGGGGGCTGGCTGCAGGGTAGCTGTGCCACAGAGATTGAGGTGGGTTAGTGGAAAAAGGGGTGGCATACGACGCCCACAAGGGCAAAAACCCACTTGACAAGAACCGGGGCGGCACTGGGAAAAAAACCCCGGACGAAAACCAGCTAGGCACGCTGTACTACAAACCATCATGTATACATCAAGAGAGTATTCAGGGACAGACAGTGAAAAGCCGATGGAAAAAAGGTAAAATAATAAAAAAATCGCAAGGAAAATTATCCCTGGGAAACCAACCAACCAAACCAGCCCAGGCCATGCGACGAGATGCCAGGATGCCAGGATATGCTGTACCAAATCAGGATTCCGCCAACTATATAAACCAAAGGAGATGATATGGCCTGGAATAGGATATGCGACTGATTATACCTTCTCTCGCCACCGCTAGATCGGGCGGGGGGTGGCATTCAGCGATTTTCGTTTGGTAATGAGTTTCCTATGCAGATAAGCACTTGAACCCAGTCATAATTGCAACCGTACACTGATTGTTGGGGGCCCGACTCCGCGACTTCTGCATCCACCCATTCCCTTGTTAGTTAGCACGGACAAGGACGAAAACGTCATTTTTTTCTTCCAGCTCTTCTGTGTACTAAACTTATGCCCTTAAACAAGATCAGATCCTGATGTCGTGTGATATCCGGTTAATATGTGCGCCAGCACTAATCAAGCTCGATTAGTGAACGAAGGATTAAAGCATACCTTAAGGAGCCACGTATGCAAAAATAGAAAAATAGAAAAGTTAAGGGATGATGTGAAGGATTATGATTCCCTCGTCCTACCCTCTCAAGCACATTCATTTGTTATCGAGTTTAGAAAAAAGGGGGTTGTAATAGTAGTGATCACAGAAAAGGATAACGAGGAGGTGCTGGAAATTCAGAGAAATGCGAGGAGAATAGGATTTTGTTTGTCTGTGGTTAGGGCTGAAATAGGCACAAATCAAGAAAACGTTGGAATATCCCGGAAAAGATGGACATATATGGATTCAGGAGGGCTAAAGGAGGCCTGCCATACAATTGTCCATACAATCGAGGAGGTTGTTTTACAGACGAGTTTTTCCGTGGAGTAGAATCGAACCACATACCTTTTGGGATGGTACCTGACGCCTTACCCTAGACCAGTGTTTCCCAAACTTATTTCGGTCATGGACCCCTTACTATAACAAAAACTTAATCATGCACCCCCAAATCCAAGTCAATTAAATTTTATGATATAATAAAATCTACTAAAAATACTTTAATCTGTTCTCTCTTAGAAGACAATTACACGTTGCTAGGTAAATTAATTAGGTACATAGTTTTAATTGTTAAGAAAACAAAAGAAAAAATGCAATTGTGCTTGAAAATATAGGTACATAGGTACTTAATACTTAATAGGTCCCAGCGGGAAAAATTTGGGGTGCTGCTCAAGGGAACTGATTTTGAGCTTACTGGAGTTTTCGGAAATTGTATAGAACGAGCAAAACTGGCAATTATCTTAATGACCATAAATCGTGTCATTAGTATACTCAATAGACCGCTTCTCTTTCGATTACAGAAGTTAAGCAGCATTGGATGTGGCTAGTACTTAATGCGGGGCCCGCTTGGAAAAACGACACCCGCCCTTGGAAAAAAACAAAAAAACAATAATTGCAAAAGGCGAACAAAAATAAAAGCTTTTCGACACCCGGAACTTACATATTCATATATCCATCAACTTCAAATTTTGCACATATGTATGTATGTATAGTTCGCGTGATAACGCAATCTGATCATTTTGAAAAAAAATCAAGATGGCGGTTCCAAGATGGCAGCGAATTTTTGCAATAGACATGTTAACAACGGCATAAACGTAAATTTATTTAGCGCTGTTAACAAACTCATTTGTGGCTTTTGGCTTAGCTAAAATGTAGCACAGCTTCTAACTGTCAAAAGGAGTTGCCGTTTACTTGTGAATTTTTGTTGTAAGCAAATAATTTAGTAATATTTTGATACAGCAGAAGATGTTATTATTAATTTTTTTTCGTGGTGGTTCCAAGCTGGCGGGAGAATTTTGCAATGGTGTTCCCCGACCCCGCGACATGGGTATCAAATGAAAGGGTATGACAAGTAGAATAGAATTAGCTGTGTTGCTCCATTCCAAATTCAAACTGGCAGCCAACACAAAATAGCGGATTACTTTTTCTTTACAACCCGCTCGGTATGGGTATCAAATGCAAGGGTATGACGAGTAGAATACAGTGGTGGCCGCCACAAAATGGCGAAAGACATTTAGTTGACTAAAAAGTAGAAAATAAAAATAAATAGTTAAAAAAAAAATAAAAAATACGATTTTATTTTAAAATTAACTAAAAGGTAAAAAATAATTTTGAATGTAAAGTTTTTATTGCTCCAACCGTTATATGAGAACAACCTACCTTTCAGAATCAAGTTCAGAATGAAATTAATGAAGTTATTGGTAAAATTTATAAATATAACTTACTTAAATGTAAAAAGCGTGGGACGTTAACGAAAAGTTTAATAAAATAAGAATATAGGCAAAGAGCGTTCCACCTGAGAACGTCTGAGAACATTTTCCTCTTCACAAATTCTGTTTGTATAACAAAAGTTTTGTAACAAATGCAGATATAATACTTTTTAGTTTTGGGAAAATTTAATTGATCACCATGTAACTTTAAATTTATTTCATCAAATTTGGCGAGTAAGTCAGTCAAATAAATCTGTTTGCTTTTCGATTTCGTCCGCGCCGCGTGGTCGCGCGGGAAACATCGCGTTTTAAATTATTCTAATTTTTTATATGAAAACTTTCGATCTGTTTCGCGGACCCCGGTAGTTCTTCGCGCACCCCCAAAATAATTTTTAATTATCACGGACCCCCTGGATCAACCCATAGACCCCCAGGGGTCCATATGGACCACTTTGGGAATCACTGCCCTAGACCTTCGACATTGCATCCTTCATCTTTAAACATTTCAAATATTCGACAATTTGTTTCCTTTATCGAAATGATTAAAATTCACTACCCTTAAATAATAAATAACTTTAACCCTACACCTTCAACCCTTCTCCCCCGGCCCCGCCCTTTCCCCGTAGAAATATGAATTGAAACAGAAGTAACCACCTGTCACGTTTTTTTTCTCCCTTATTACTTTCAACCCTATTCAAAAATGTTTCATTTCGTTAGAGAAGCCAAAAGCAAAACGAAACGCAAAAAAAAACACAAAAACAAAATGAAAACCTTCAGTCATAATCCTTTTAATCAAAGACCACCCACAATTCAAGGAGAATGGCCACCCCTAATCATCAAAAGATGTGGTGACCTTTCATCCTTTCGCCTTCTTAAGTATAATGACTCGAAGGGTGGCGGGCGGGTCGGCGGATAGATGGATAGATGGTCACTTTTTTTGTCTACCAAAAATTAATAATCGTCTGCTTGACTCTGGCGCAACCGTTTCCACCACCAAAAATCAACACGCACACAACAAGAAAAAAGTATTGAAGAACGAAGAGAACAAGAGAGGGTTAAGGACATAATTTTTTTTTGTTTTTGAAAAGTGATTAAATTGTTTAAAAAGAAAATAAGGGAACGAAAAAAATAAATACAAAAACGAACAGAAACAAATACAACGATAACGAAAACACGAAGAGGAAGAATAAAACAGGCGCAAGCCCCCCACTCCCTCCCTAATTGTTAAGGGAAGAAAAAACAACACATAATCCAAATCTTACATCTTTAACGGTTTGTTTTTTTTTAGTGGAGTGGAGCTTGATAGACTGGACAGTTTTGGCTTAGACTACTAGCATCAGGTTATCGGCCATAATGACTCTTAAGTAACCATAGATATGTGCCTCTAGGGTGTTGTTTATAACGTTACAAAAGAAAAAGCAAAGGGGGAAAACAAGAAAAAAGAAAAGGAAATCATAAGCAGTTCCATAGAAAGTCCTGTGTTGTGGTGGATCCTTCATTTGGAAGAGAGAAGGGGCAGTCACTTGTCTCTTTTAGGCTTAAAACTAACTAGACCTGAACTGGTAGTACAAAGGGTGAATCTTAAGCGTTAACTTTAAAAAAACCAAAAATCCCTCAGCACATTTCAAATTAAATTAACAAAGTACAAAATCGCAATATTTATTTACAGTGTTCGGCTACCCCATCTTCAATAAAGTCCACAATGTGATTTTATCCGCAATTTTATGGTGCCGCACATATGGGAAATTCAATTAGTGTCGAAATTTACGATATCAGTGGATTTGACACTAGAATCTGCTGTAGCTACCCTCAACAGCAGCAGCGCCAGCAGCCGCCCTAACAGCTCAGCTCTAGCAGTAGCTTTACCGCACCTTTAATCCTCTTCCATATCGTGGATGGTTGTTACTTTCGAATTTTCAAAGACTGCCGCACGTCCAACCACCCTTCCACATCCCCCGAACACACACGCCCCAAAAATAAAAGCAAATCGTGGATTTGTGGGTGTCAAGAGGTTTATATTTGGTAAGGAGACACGGTGGGGGTGGGGGGGGGGCGCAATTTAATCGGATATCCGGACAATTGCCGGTCTTTATGTGATACACCGCGTTCACAATGCCGCACACACACACGCTCAACAAAAACAAAACAAAAGGGGAGAAAGAAAGAAAGAGTTCGACCAACAACGCTTGTCCTGGATGAGTCGCCTAAAAGCATGCAAAAATCGTAGAGACAAAGACACAATCCCAAACCACTTTTGGGATTATTTTGAGGGTGGGAGAAAAAATCGAGTAAAAAATAAACACGATCGAAGGCGATTTAGGCGCGCTCCCGCATAAAAATAGCCACCCCCAAACCTGCCCAATCCACCCCCCGATAGACCCTCCAAATCCATTTGACTACCGACAAAACCCTCGTAATTTATGGCTTGGCCACTAAGTCGAAAGCAGCATAGAAAACACAGAAAGCAATACAAAAAAAATCGGTAGATAAAAAACGGAAGTAAGCGGGTTAGTAGATATGACAGTATCCCCTCATACTTTCGCTGTAGAGACTATCGGGCCGGCCATGGGAGACCGGTTTTTGCTGGTGTGGTGTTTCGAAGGTGCGCCATGTGAATTGTCGACAGAGGAGCACCCCAACCACCACCACCACTACTACCACCCAGCAGAAGCACTTTATAGCACTGGTTAAAGCGAATTGGGAGTTGGCCGAGAACGGACGGGGTGGTATCCATACCCGGAAAATTCCTGCAGAGGCTTACGGTAATCCGCAATATGAGAGAGTAAATTGTAAAATTATTCGCTTAACGGGCTCATCACCCAATTTATTTCGGTCGTAAAAATAAAGCGGACCAAGCCTTGCACGATGGGCGCCACAAAAAAAATAGCCCCCAGAAGAAACAAAATCAGTGCACAGAGGACACCCAATGTGGTTGGTGGTGGCGCGAGCTAGCGATGGGATAGCGCGAAAGTCTCGCTCCGGTAGACCGCCACCCTGCGCTGTGTATCCTTGTGGGGCTCTTTTGTTATTTTATATTTATGTGGATCGCGTCCCTCATGCCTCTCTTATAAGAGGCGATTATGTGCGACTTTCAAGTATATTCACCAAAAACCTGCCTACCGTAGAGTGTTAGCCTGGCATGCTGCTCTGGTGTCCTCTCATCCAATATCCTTTTTCGTTAGGATATTCAAGGACTACACCAGAGAGAAGGTTCTTTTCGCTTAACTTTTTTTTATATACAATATACTTTTGTCCGTTTTTTCGTCCTTTTGCTCCTTTTGCATATTTTTCAGTCGTTTACGAAGAAAAGTAAACTGTACACAATTTCACGGCTGAAATGCGCAATTGTCGTTATAATTTTCGAAAATGTTGCTTCTGTATTTTTTTTTTGGTTTGGTTTGACGTACTTAGGAAAGTTATCGTTTTGTGATGGCAACAACAAGCCTAGCTAGCACAACAGGAAAGTAGCAAGGAAGCAATGGCGTAGACTACGAAAGGAAAATAATAATAATAAAGCAGCAAGTGAAGGGGGTGAGGGTGAAAAAACCGGGAAAGGACCACGACGACTATGAAAGGCTCTCGAAATTTTCGGGGCAACAGGGGAGCATTTTAAGGACTGTTAATTTTCAATCGTCAAATAAAGTGAAGTGATTTTATTTTGTTAACGGACAGAGGAGGATGGAAGCTGGATGAAAATTGCGGAAGGTTTCTCTCGATAAGGAAGAGGACAGAGTGAAAAAAATTAATACATATACATATGTGTATACCAAGAAATATAACTACATAACGTAAATAAGGATATTTACGCTTTTGAAAAGGATTTTGTGTAAGGATAGGGGCAATTTCGGAATATAACTTTTAATCAAAGCAAGCGAAGGACGATACAGCCCTATTATTTTGCAAGTTACAATGGACCATCCGCATTCTATGGGTGTTTCTTGCTGTTGTAAGCTAACAGTCTCCCTTTTCGGAACGTATTTCATTTCAAGCTGATTCGAGCTGCAGGAGTTCTTCCCTCTCTTACCTCAGCAGGATGCGGCGTACGCGCACAGGTAAGTATAACTCTTTTGGTTATTTTGTGTATCAGTCTACGTCTTTTATTACATTACTTTCGATGGCTAGTTTGACCTTGATGTGGATAACAATATTTTGCTGCTTCCTGGAGTCTCTTGCACTGGGCGACAGAGCAGAGGTAATGCCAAGCTAGACTGCATATAAGAGTCGAGTCGGATGTAGGTCTTATAGGTCCTCAGTTTCGATCAGAGGAAATGTCCAATTGGACAAATGCTCAAAATACGATCGGACAAGACCGTTCTGGACCCACACCGATAAGTACAGTTCCACAGTCCTGTTTGGCCATTGTCCCTTACTTATGAAATTATCATTATCACCAGCGAGGGCTTTTAATTAAAGCCGACGACAGCCTGCTCTGCTACTTCGGTTAATACAAAAAAACACAGGAAACCAATTTATCAATCAAAAATGCGAGAATTTTAAAACGAAATGATTATAATAAATACGAGGAAAAATTAATCCCAATTAACTACAGCGAATCCCAGTTAAAAGAATATTTATGAGTGATTGACTCTCGAATATAATTTCCAGCACCTTTTTATTTATTCCAATTTTTTTTAATTTGCAAAAGTATTTAATTTTAAAAACCGGACAATTAAAAAGAATAAAGGAAGCAGAAATTCGACAAAGCGACGATCGCAGTATGTCCACGTAGGGGTTTGGGGGCGGGGTTGGGGTGTAATTCACCAGATGAAAAATATATAAAAAGTAAAAAAGTACGTGGACATTTTTCAGGTGCAGCTTACTCATTTTGACTATACTATATAATATCTACATATATTATTCATGGCGTTCTATTAGCGCATATGAAGATACCACAATATGGTGCCCAAAGTGCAGCTCATGATTTTTTTAATAATTGAATTGGTGGCCTCAAAGTTTCGCCTCTCTTTTAACGGTTCGATGCCGGAAAAGCATTTATGCATATTCACAGTATATGGCGATAAGGTCCAGGTGCAGTGCTGGGATGTAGCTGATGTGTGCTGGAATTGAATGAATTTTGCACTTCAGACTTTTTAACTGAATTAAAATTTCAACAAAATTAATTTCATTATCGCCGTCTTAATTGATCTAGGCATAAGTTGAAGACAGTGCAGACGATACAGCATGTGTTGTTTGATGCGTACTGTGGAAAGCGAAATATTAGGCAGAGTATCATCATCCCTAATCCAATGAACTGAATACGGAAAAGATATGGAAGATGAAATTACCATCATCATAAACATCATTCACCAGTTATTGAGATCAATTAACCATGTATGAATGATGTTTTGTTTTAATTTGCTTTGCTTTACCTTTTTTTGTATTATTTAGCTTATGACTGTTTTTTGTGCACTTTCAGGTGCATGCAGAATTCTACCTTCTGTACCTGTCTATCTACACACAAACAACATATATGACATAACAAAAGTAAAATGTGCAGACAATCTGGAATGAGTGGGGTGGTAACACAAAAACAAACTGAAAAAAAATCCACAAGTGAACCTATAGCACACACAAAAAAAATACCGGAGACCATAGTGAACAGAAGGATGTTGGAATCAAATAATGCATAAGTGCATACTGAATGAAACCGACCATCGTAGACGATTTCATCGTCCAGCCCTCCGTACGTATCCAGCCGCCTTCTCCTGCACTACTCCTTTGCTTGCTGCTTCTGATATTTTGTACTTGTGCAATCTGTGTGCACATTTGTGATGTGCATTTAGGAATGATTACTTGGATGGCTGCTTGCTACATTATTCTGTTAACCTGACTCGAAACAACAAAATGATTGCAACTATTCCATATGATCATAAAGAGAGAGAAACCGAATCGTCCACCCACAACTGAAGTAAATCAATTTAGTAGTTTGGAATGTAATGCAAATATTTTCAGGATATATGCATATGTACATCCCTTTGTTATTCTACCCATATGTGTCGCTCCTTGAATGGCTCTTTGATTAGTTTGCAAATGTCTTTTTTGGACATGTTTCTTTCTGAGTGTGCAAAGATTTAGTGGCATATCTGGAGCAGGCGAAGGAAAATAATTTTGTCACATTGGCTACTCTATTCGCGTTTCTTTATTAGTGTAGTTGAAATAAACTTCATTATTTCAGAGATAAACATTAAGAAGTTTTTGTAACAGGTACTCAAGATAGAAGGAATCGAATATTGAATAGAAGGGACGTTTTTTTAGTAGTTAATTAGGATCTCCCAAAATACGAAAAAATCATCTTCTAATTTCCTCACGACACGTTGGAAACCCAGAGAAGGTTTCAAGCCGGCTAGAATCACAGAAATTACTAAACCTATCGCCAAGAAACACAAGCCATCGTCCCTAGCGAACTGTCTGTCACCTTCAAAATTGAGAACAAATTTTCAGTTTGATTAATATTTGAAATTATCCAGCATATTATAAAACTATTTCCAATTTAAATTAACTTTATGATTCTTTGATATTAAAGAAAGCGAAATTAAATTAATACAATACAATTAATCTAAAAAAACAAAATCCAGCAAAAATTGAAGAAGAAAAAATCATGCCATAAAATGGACTTTTTTTTAAAATCTAAAATTAGATCGAATTTACCTTCAAAACATTCAGATTTCACTATTAATATCACCATAAACACTTTACATTATCAGTTTTATAATAAATACACCTGAAAAACACATATTTATTAGTTAAAAATGTAAAGAAATTTCAATTAAAACTTCCCATCACTAAATACGTGATGAAATGTCAGAAAATATTAACAGTAACAATTAGTACTTAAAAAGTATCAATAGGTGGCTCACTCAAAGTAAATTAATTGAAAATGTTTTATTAGATTAAAATTTATAATTAAATAATTAAAATTTGAAATTATTTCACTTTTAATTTATTTTTTCATAAATTATTTAAAGGGATTTGCTAAATAAAAAGTAAACAAAATAAGAAAAGTTGCGGTTTTTTTTAAATATTTTTCGCTTCAGAAAAATAGTTTTAAGAAAAAAACAGTAGATGGAGTATGATGAGGTTTGAGTTTTTTTATATATGAGAGGCAGCCATGTTATTTTTTTTAGCGGATCACTTTGAAAAATTAATTTTTATTAAGAAAATAAGAAAAATGTTTATTTTACAATTAAATCTACTTCAAAACAATCAATTCTGTTGTATTATAAGTTTAAATCAAGCAATTCAACTGTATTATAGTTTTAATCACTAAAGAATTGGATTTTTTCAAATTAAATCAATGCACACAAAAAAGATAACGACTTTTACTGACTTTCTTTCTTCATAATAAAAGTGTATTTTCGACTTTTTTTGTTATTATTTTCTTATGATATATTATTTAGGCATTATTTTGTCTTATTTTAACGCTAAATCATCTAAAAAGAATTGAGCGAAAAATTAAATGATCACCCACCTCCAAACTGTGGAGGAGGAAAGTTAATGGATTGTAATGACATACATCGACCACGGAGCATGAAGGACGAAACGTTTTCCTTTGGTAGCCAATAAATAAGGCTTTATTTTAATGTTTTTTATGGTTTTTTTGCTTTTGCAAGTCAAAACACAAAGTGATACACTCTAAATCTGATCATAAATTCCATGTGAAAGGATTTACTCATGCAATACTTCACTTATATCAATAATGCAATTCATTTTAGGGACATTAAGGCTTATATGGTATGGAAAGTATATACCAGAAAGGGTAATAGGATTAGTTTTGATACAGAAAAGCAACGAGTATTAGGAGAAGTAATATCTTATCACATAGAAGACATTGAATTAGATAATGTAAATAGCTATAGAGGCAATAGTTACGTTAGTGGAATTTACACCCTCCTATTTAAAGTGCTTCTTTATAAACGAACTGTGCCTAGTAAAAATCAAGAATTAATGAACACAAACACCCTTATTTGAAAATCCTTTTACAAGCGGCAACGGACATAAACATTCCATTTTATTCCTTTACTGCAGAGAGAAGTCCTTAAAGTTTTGGCTCACTCTGTTCGCTTTATAGATGTAGATAGATGTAGACATACAGATATACTATGAATGTTCATAACCTCTTGAGTTAATTTAATTTTATATAAATGGGCAACACGAAAAAAAGCTCTAAGCATTTTATGAAATTCAAGCGCAAAAGTTAATAATTTTTTTTTGTTTTTTTTACTTTCCATTCGGTGTGTGTTCTCTCTTTTTTCTTTAATAAATTTGCCAACGGCAACGAAGACCTCTTCACCTTCCAAAATAATAAAAACAAAATAACGAACATAGAAAAAAACACAAACGACTTCGTAGGAGGAGAACCCTCAACCCCTGGGCAGGGTAGGTAGGTATGGTGAAGATAGTAAAGTCAAGTTGGAGGCGAATTGACGGAAAGAAAATGGTTTGGATATTATGCGCCTAAACACAAAAATTTCGCTTTCCGGTTGGATAAGCTCTGCTCGTTCTATTTTAAGCTACTATACACTCTCTCCCTCCACCTGCACGCCGCCTCATTCTTTTGCTATATACAATATAAAAGTACTAACCGTTCTCCAAAAGTTTCTTTCAGTTTATTTTCTTTTTGGACTGTTGTTGCTGGCTCTATTTTTTGTTCAGTTTATTTGAGGGGAGAGGGGGTTGAAAATAGCGGGTGTTAAAGGGGCAGAACATTCTAACAGAAGACGAAGAAAACAAAATTTCTATATAAGAAGCCATGGATGGAAACGAAGCGAAAGGAAAAGGGAAAAACACTTGTTTATAGATTGAATAAGATAGTTATCAGCCAAGCGAAAAGGACTTTTTGGTAATGCTTCTGGGTTGTTCATGAAAAGTGCCCCACTGAAATCACCAGCAATCTCCCCCTCGCCACCAGAGTCACCCCTTCGTAATTTGAATAGTTTTTTTAGACCAAGGTCTCATCTATAGTCGCCTTCTCCTCTAAGGACTATGCCCGTACGTCCACGTATTTTGTTTCCTCGTTGTTGTTATCTAATTGTGCCATCAGCTGTTGTAGCCTAACCTAAATTATTTTTACGATCTTCCTCCAGTGTGTACCTTGCGGCGGTTTTTTCTTATTTTATTTTATTTTTATACAAAATTTCCGGTTTTTTTCGTACTCGTGTATGTGTGGTAAGGAAACACCCTCAACCTTTATAGATCATGTGGTAATAACGTCAAGAATGTTCACCTATACTTAATGTGCAGACAAGAAGAGGAGCCGATACTAACTCTGATCACTATATAAGTACAGTCACGTTTACAGGGTGGATTGCGACTGACCATGGTTGAAGTAAGCTATGACCTCAGGCAGCGGATATGGAGAATATTGAGTATATACCACGATCGTTTTAGATATGTCGATTCGCTGTAAAGTCCGCTGATGGCTGCACTCGTTGTACAGGACGCCTAGCATGTCCTCTTTAAGTGCTCGAGGTTTCCAGGGCACAGGAACAAATTTTGAGGCCGGCTGAGGTAATGGAAGAAAATAGATAGTGCGATGAATGCCTTCCACAGGAGGTTAAGGCTAGAGGAGACCTATTGGAGGAAGGAGAAAGCAGGAGTGCGGTAAGAATCCTACATAATCGTCAGGCGGGATCCTACGGCAGCTTTTGAAGCTTCTTACACAAAGAAAAATGTCCATTACCACCTTTTCCTCCTATGGATGACTGGAAAGCCGATCCAGAAAATGTTTACGTGTTCAACTGAAATTAAATCGCTGGGGATAGACACTAGAGCCTTCAGAAGTATTTTTCCCCAGATAGAGCACAAACAGTGAAAGGAAAATTAAACATAGAAAATGTTCTGCGGAATGTTATTTAATGCAGGAACGCGCGAACACAGCCAACTGATTTTAATATTCATGGTGACAATAGAAGCTATATATAAAATTTTGTAGGGCACCATTAATGGGCCAGCAAGCATGATACCACCCCGGCCCCGATAATTGTCACCTAATTAAATAGACCAACAATCGGAAACAGGTCTCTAAGCGTGCAAAAAGGGACTAATGGAGCGGAATCAGCACCTTTGGCGGGGTGGATAGGCAAAAACAGATAAAACGTTCCCCAATAAACATTATTATCAAGGATATCAGGTAATTGTAACAGAATCGATGGGGGTGGACTCGTCCTTTAAGAATGTAGCCTTCATCCACCCTCCCCCCTCCGTGGTTGAAACCGTTCATCCCTTCGCATTCGTTCATTCATCCTGTCCGTTGGGTGCCCTCTTTCCGATCCCGTGCGGGGGTCACTCGATCGACTTTGTATTCTATGGGTGGTACGGCCACCTAAAACCACCCTGTTAACAATGATAACCGTTCGTTCCTTTACTGAATGCTGGGGAATGGGGGGCTGTGTAGTATAGATGCTCTCGCATAGATTTGAAGGAAAGCCTCGAGAAAAAAAGTAAAGAAAGTGCCAGAGGGCGAGGGTGAAGAATTTCTACTAACCAATTTTGAAAGAGTCCTTTCCGAACCGAGAAAACTAATTACGGAGGGAAAACAACAGGATAGGGACGAAAATGGACAAAAACCGTGTGCACACAAAAGGACTCAAATGAGCCGGTAAAGAATTTTGAGGCGAAAAAGAAATTTTTTTTCTTCCTTTTTTTGTGTTATTTGAATGAGTGAGGGATGAGCTTCTCTTAGTCAACATCAGTCACTAAGGACTTTTGTGCCATTTAAAAAAAATTAAAGTGGAGAAGAAAAATACATAGTGAATGGGGTGGATGTTGGGGTGTTGGACACAGGCATTGTAGTAGGGTCGTCATCGTTCTGCCTAGAGCTCCCCCCCATCAGCCCGCAGCAGAATTCTCGATTTCAATTTGCTTTTTTAAGAATATTCAGATCATCTACAGTCCTTTCCGTCGCGATGGAAATAAAAATACAAAATGAAATGAATATTGAAGCCCAGAGAAGAGGCGAGAAAGTTGACAGCACCCCACAAACAGGTTAAGATTGCGGTGGGGTGGGGGAGAAAGAAAATCTTCAAAAGGAACTCTTTTTCCAGAGGAATAATGGGACTAATTAAAACTCAGCTGCAATAGAAGAATCCTTATATATACACATAAAGCCTCTTTTTTACTTTTCTTGATTAAAGGTGACTGAGAACTATTTTAAGTGATACCGAATTGAATAAAAAACGAACAAGGAATGGGAGGTTGGATACAGAGATTTTTCCCCCCATTTCACGTGTTTTTTTGAGGCAAGAGTTTGTTACCTGGAGCTACTTCTGGGGCTGGTTTTTATTATAGTCAAGTAATAAGCGTATAATAGCTGTAAAAGCTGAGAATTTTGCTAGCCAAAGGCTATTTACTGAATTTCTTAAGTATTAAATTATGCGCTGCTGGCTTTTTCCCGTTTTTCTGTTTCCGCGTAAAAGAAAATTGCATACTTTTTGGGGATATACGATATTCATTAAATTATATGAAAGGTGCATTTTACGTTGTTGTTTTTATTATTTATTTAAAATTATATACTTAACCATTTTATATATCATTATTAGCTAATAAATATGCAATTATTATCTTAAATCAATAACATCGAATTCGGATCTGTGGTCATAATCTCGATTGGAGAAGCCATGGATGATAATTGGCATGTTTATCGAAGCTTGAAAATTGGATAAATCTTTACTTTTTTAACAGAATGTACTTAATCCAAGTGCTCCTGACGTATAGAAGATATACTTTCAAGCAGCACCTTCTCCGAGTTCAGCTACCACGCGACTCTTCTTAGAAATATAGAAGCAACCCAAGTTTTACCACTGAAAGTTTCTTCATATTAATCCCCACTAACTTTTATCCATCTCTAATTATCATAAAACATTTGCATCACAGATAATGACTAATTAAGAAATATAAGCTCTAATTATTACTTAAATTACCTTTTAAGAAGCACACAAAAGGGGGGAAACAAAAAATAATAATAATAATGTACACAAATACCATTAGGGCTGGCAATTAAGATCATGCCTTGTGCATTAAAGTGCCCGACACAAAATACAATTAAAGTACTAAAAGGATGCAAGAAACACAGGCACTTGAGCGTTGTTCGACTGTGCACACACAAAAGACGATGAACGATAGACGTTACTAATAGGAAAAGCTTTTTGAAGAGAGAAATGCATTTTATTTTGCTCCTCCTCGCCCCGCACATTTTGCTCCAGCCCGTGCCCCATCCCTTAGCCAAACTTCATTATAATCGGATGACGTGACAGGAAAATGTAGTCTTAAAAACTAAAGCAATTTCCATCCCCTTAGTCGTAAAAGAATTTTTAGAAGCTATTATAGAAAAAAGAACGATAGCTTGTCATATTCAGAAAAGTGAACAGGAAAAGAACGCGGATTTCTTTCATCATTTATAAAATTGTTTTCCCTGCATTTAGAAAAAAGCCTTTGAAGATTGAGAATTATTTTATTATGGCGTATATCGATGTACTATATGCAAATTGTATTTCCGGGAAAGATTCCACAAATGGGCCTCTTGTATATGGTACTCTTTAGCCCAGTCTAGACGTTTTACTACTTATCTCCAGCTGGTGGTCAATGTAGAGTTTTCGTCTATCAGCAACTGCTCTTGTGGGGAAATGAGAGGGATGGTTTTAGTTCTAAAAAAAGCATTCATTTAGCTTAACAACTACCCTGATATAAATTTAATTAAACGCTTAAAATTAATTTATTCTAACCTATTTTTGGGTGGTTGGAAAAATAAAATGCGTCCCATGTATGAAAATAAGACTTTGCTTTCCTCTTGTATTTAGTGTTTAAATTGATATTTAAGATTGTTTTTTTGTCATTTTTTTATGGACAGAAAATATAATTTTGATCAAAAGTCTGAAATTTTCAAAATTTTACCAAAAAAATATGATATAAATGAAAGCGCCACCAGCAAGACTCGAACCCGAGAAATTCGCGCCTCTATAATTTTATCAACTATGGAAGTTATGCTAATAAAATATTTTCCTAATTAATTGATTATATTTCTATTAAAATTAGTTTACCTATCCAAGAAAATCCTCTAAACTGTCTACCGATATTGTTAGCTTCAATTAAATGCGTCTTATCTTACAACTTAACCTCCTCAATTTAATTTTGACAATAAAAACCAATCACAGAAGTGTACTGCAGGATGGATCCCATAAGATTTCACACTGAAAAATTGCATGGTTTTAGGAGCGTAATAATCACGTTTCATAATTTTAAAAGTTTATTTTATTAATATTTATTAAATTAACCAATAAAAATATGGTTAAACTATGTTTTTTAGTAATTAGAAATATTATAGAACATATATATAATAAGTATTCAATAACAATATGCGTAATAACGATTATTTATTGATAACGCAAAAACGGGCCAAAAAATGAGTTTTTATCATTACGATTCCTGTGCACTTTTGTGAGATTTCAAGAATGGAAAATTTTAAATTTTTTGGTTATTTCTTTAATTTAAGTGTTAATTTAAGGTATTTAGGATTTATTTAAGTGAATTAATGTATTTTATGAAATTGGGTAGTATTTTTTGGTTTTGGGGATGTGTTTTTTTGCTTAAAACGTAGTTGTCCGCCTTTCGAGCAACCCCCAACTAGAAGTGAATATTTCTGAACCCGTTTTGGGCATGGATGGTCTGGCTATGGCTCTAGGCACCCTCAAACCCTGCCCTGCTGCTTTGGCCAGGCTTGCATGGTAACCACCTTAAGGAAAACAATAATTCAAAAGATACATGGCGTGATTTGCATGCTGCGCTCGGCGGTAATTAAAATACGCTTCAAGCCAACAACAAGAAATTTAATTATTATTTTGCTTCTTCTAGGATTGTATTTCCCTTAAAAAAGAGCCTCTCCAGAAAAACTGCTCACAAAGACAAGCAGTTAAGACGTTCTGGCCGCAAATAGTTGGGGAATTTAAATGGCACTACTTTCAGAGTTTCTCAGTACTTATTCTATTCATAACTGCAGGGAAACAGACTTCTCGTTAAACTTAAAAAAAATAGAGACAGACAGAGAGGTAGAAAGAAAGTAGCGAAAGGGTAAGAGATAATTTTTACCCTCTTTAAGTGCTTCAGATTTATAAATTACCACAATTCTGCTGAGCATAATTAGTTGGAAACATTCGCCCTCCTTCTGTTTGTTGTTATTTATCTTAAGGGCACAAAACGGTTTGTTGGTGGGGGTACACACCCTGTCCATATACTTTTTAGATGCCCAGACGACAAAATATTCAGGTGGAAGGTGTGTACCCAAAAACAAAAACAACAACGGCAAGCAAAAAAAAGAAATTAAGGGAAGAAAAAGGCAACCCCTCGCTGCTAAATATC
The DNA here is from genome assembly GCA_963855945.1 of Thereva nobilitata. NCBI lineage: Eukaryota > Metazoa > Arthropoda > Insecta > Diptera > Therevidae > Thereva > Thereva nobilitata. Next base: position 18,348,642 of record OY979699.1, on the reverse strand, counting down.
ATGATTATGATGGTATTTTTTTCGTTGGCAACATTCAAGATCGTGATGCTTTCTCCATTACCAGCCGGGGTTTAAATTTTCGCGCTAGTGCTGTACTGGAAATAATTTTCAACTTCAGGATTATTTTATTCATGAATTGTGTTATATACAGAGTGGCATGGTGGCAGCAGCGTCTTGATGATGATATGCCCATCCACCCAGCCAGAACTGCAATATCACCACTTACATCCTCGCACCTCTCCTCTTAATGATGACTGCGCGTCTATAGCCCACTTCACTGTCGTTTTCGTTGTTGAATTTTCTGTTATTGTTATGAGAGTTTAAAGGGCCTCTTTTACGCGAAAATCCCCCCTCCCCCTCTTAAAATTTTTATGTCAAGAAAGTAAAATTTTTGTACTGTCGTCCATCCTCGCCCGTTTCAAGAACAACCCCCACATGCCGTCCTTCAGCGTGGGCTGTTAGCTGTGTGGATTTACTTGAAATAATAACAACACGAAATCTTGACATCCCTATGAAGGAAGATTTTTGTAGTGATGTTACTTTCGCGCTGGAGGACTTTTAATGTGTTGATGGGGTACTGGGAATTTGGCTTGAATTTTATTACTAAGTGTTGAATTGCTTTTTTAGGGTCCTGAGGGCAGTTAACAGGGTAGCCTTTAATTGTAGACAGCATGGAGCTCATTTTTACAAGTAAGCCAGGCAGCAGCGGGGCTTTAGGATGCATTAAATGTTGTGCGCTAAGTTTTTCCTGTTTTACTGTGTATCCTGACACCTCAGTGGCAGCACGGAAGTCGTTTCGACCAATTTATGTATTTCGAGTCAAGCTGAAGTCGAAACCAATTTAATTTGGTAGCATGAAAATCGAGCGAGTGTGATACAAAACCTACGAAACACGATTTACATGCATTTGGTCCAAACAACTTCTGTGCTGCCACTCCAGGTAAAAGAGCCCTGCTAGTCCTCACCTCGGCAAAGGACATTCCTACGTCATTTTTCACGAGTGCGGTCACACTAGACATGCCTGTCCTGTATGTTTAATGTTCATTTTCTCGACTAATTTAAATCTTCTTAAGTCGGTGACTCTAGTTGCCATAGGCAGGCTGTAGGCTGCAGGAATACGACGGAGAAGGCAGGAGCTGCAAACTGTGTGGGACGTTGTGTGTCGCTCTCTCATCATCATCGATGGTGTATATATTTTGTCCACCCTAAAACCACCGCACACAGGTTTGTCAGAGATGACTCCACACTGTTAGGAAGTCAAGAAAATCACTGAACAACAACGACCAAAAACAAAAAAAAATGCTTTTCCCTTTTTCTTGTCGAGAGATTGTTGTTCGGTGGAAAATTGATTTATGAACATGTTCGCTTAAGAGGGAGCAAGGAAAATTCACAAGCAGAGGTTAAGACATTTTTAACTAAACTACACACTTAAGGTCTCCGAAAGTTTTGCTTTTGTGTGATGCAATTCGTAAAAAAAATACTAATTAACAATTTCTATGTTATTTAATCGAGAAAAACCCAGTTTCGTATTCATAGAACTATTTCATACTTAACTTTTTTGCCGAGTATCAATAACTGACCCACATACGAGGCCACAACGCACATGACGCAAAGGGATGCTTTTTTTCCCTTAAATTAACTTTTACAAAAAAAACTGCGAATTGAATTTTTCCCCCATATTTTTATACATAAAGAAAATAAATAAAAAATAAATTATGTAAGCGGTTAAGAGTCGTTGGACCAAATTTTAATTATACTTATCCCTTATATTCGCCTAGTTACCCTTTAATTAGTCGAGTTTTAGGTCAAGCAAAAAGGGGATTTTTTTAATAAAAAAACAACCCCTGCCAGGATGAGGCGCTTTTCTATACATATATTTAGAGATATATCGTGTGTGTATGAGAGCGTGTCATTTTTATGGTTGAAATGTTAAATAAAATTCATTTAAATCCTTGACATCAGCAATTGAGTGTGTGTAAGATCCTTAAGGGTTTTTTTATTAAATAAATTAAAAGTCCTTTTAAAGGGAAATCATTCTGTTCTATTTCTTTTACTACACACAGAAAACAAAAATATATTACTACATTTTGAAAAACCAATGAGGTAATTGCGGGTTTAATCTCTGAACAAATTCTTCTAACGAATGTGTTACCCATTTCATGGCTAATCTTGCTAATCTTGCTAAATGTGTGTTCACCACGCTGTAAAACTGAAAAAAATTTGACGATTTGTAAGAACAGTTTGTTTAGAGATTGAAACCGCCATTGCCTCTCACTGATTTTTCAAAATGGAAGGAAGCAGTTTTGAAATTGTAGTCTCGGTGATGATCTTTCAACTATTCAAGGAAACAAGTACGGAATCGGTTCTCTTGCTCGAATTATGGCCATTGGTGGTCGACTGATAAAATGAGAAACAACAGGAAATATATAGAGGTATGCTATCGTATTCTTTAACAAATCTATTATGAAATCATGGCTCGCGGTTCATATTCAGTTTTAAGCAAAAAAACACATCCCCAAAACCATAAAATACTACCCAATTTCATAAAATACATTAATTCACTTAAATCAATCCTAAATACCTTAAATTAACACTTAAATTAAAGAAATAACCAAAAAATTTAAAATTTTCCATTCTTGAAATCTCAGGTAACTCCACAAGAATCGAAATGATAAAAACTCAGTTTTTAGTCCGTTTTTGCGTTATCAATAAATAATCGTTATGTTATTAAATACTTATTATATATATGTTCTATAATATTTCTTATTACTAAAAAACATAATTTAACCATATTTTTATTGGTTAATTTAATAAATATTAATAAAATAAACTTTTGAAATTATGAAACGTGAAATCTTATCGGATCTATCCTGCAGTTCTTGTCTTGGTTTTTATTGTCAAAATTAAATTGAGGAGATTAAGTTGTAAGATAAGACGCATTTAGTTGAAGCTAACAACATGGGTGACATTTTAGAGGATTTTCTTGGATAGTTAAACTAATTTTAATAGAAATATCATCAATTAATTAGGAAAATATTTTATTGGCACGACTGCCATAGTTGGGAAAATTATAGAGACGCGAATTTCTCGGGTTCGAGTCTTGCTGGTGGTGCTTGTTTTTATTTTGGTAAAATTTTGAAAATTTCTGACTTTTGATCAAAATTATATTTTCTGTTCATAAAAAAATGACAAAATATCAATTTTGAAGATCAATTTAAACACTAAATACAAGAGGAAAGCATGATACCTTATTTTCATATCAATACCTAAAAACTCTCCATTTTCACTATCTATTTCCATTTTTCTTCTTATAGATTTTAACTTCATGAAAATGTGCAATCATCTAGAACTGAATACATCCTCTCCACACATAGATGCCCCGCATCAACAATATTAAACAAAAAAAAATGTTCAATCACGAATGCTCTACCAGCAAGAATTTTCTGTTGACCCTCCCCAATCAAATTAGGTTAGGTTAGATATGGCTGAGCTTTTGGTTTAAGTTCATACACTTAGGCCAAAGAGATAGGCCCATTGTGACGTCATAGTGATCCCACTTTAAACCGGATGTTAAAGTGTCGTTTCTTCGCAAAACCATTTCGAGGAAATAATGAATCTCCTGAGTTGCGGGATCCCAGTCTTCGAGATTTCCGCAAGCGTGTTTAGAAAGGGGTCACCAAATGGGGTTGATCTCCTTCTGCTTAGGGCTGGGCAATGACAGAGGAGATGTGGTACGCTCTCCTTCTCGTCCGGATTTTTACAGCTTCTGCAAAAATCGTAGGTCTCAAGACCTTAGCGGGTCGCATGCGTCCCTATCAAATAGAGTCCGGTCAGCACACCCACTATAACTGAGAGGTCTTGTCTCCCGAGGCTCAGTAGTGAAGTGGTCCGCCTGAGATCATAAGAGGGCCAGGTTGTTTTGGCCAAGGTGTATTTATTAAGATCCCTCCAATGCTTCTTTCCTTGTTGCATTGTGGCATTGTGTGCTGTTTGCATCGGAGTTTAAAAGTGGCCCCAGGCATACCAACCCTTTCCTTTCCTGGAAGGAGAGTGGCGGTCGTGCCTTCGCTAGCCAACCTCGGGTATAAAGAAGTCGGTTTTAGTGGGGACGATCACAGAGTTTAGCACCTTCGTGTGCTCTCCCCTGATTCTGGTCCAAAATCCGGAGTCTCTGCTGCGCTGCGGCTGCGATGGGTGCGCTTTTCCTTGCCACAAAATTCAAAGGAGGGAGGTATAACATAACATTTACGGCATCTGAGCTGTGGAGCTAAGTGCTTCTGTTATGCATAACTCCGCACATCTTTGTACTTTCTGTAGTTTGTTTAGCACCGTGGACTTACTCAAGGTTGGACACCATACTAAGACCCCGTATAAGAGTATTAAGCGGACGATCGCTGTGTTGATCCATCGTACTATGTTAAGGGAGAAGCCCCATTTCTTCCGGATTTTTTGCAAGCGAAAAGCGCTATGTTCGATTTCTTAATGCGCTCTTCTGTGTTTTCTTGTCCAGGACTACTCCCAGATATTTGGCGCTATTGCTAAATTTCAGCCTGACATTGTTGAGCCGTGGGCGTATAAGAGGTGGGGTTTTATACCTCCTCGTGAAGAGGACCAGTTCCGTTTTTACTGGGTTAACGCTGAGTCCGCGGGTAGCAGCCCAGCTTGAAAGGGTTTGTAACGCCTCCTCCATGAGATCACAGAGGACCTGAGGAAACTTTCCTTTTGTGATGATGACAACGTCATCCGCGTACGCCAGGACGTGATGGCCTTCTGCCTCCATGCGTCGCGCAACAGCTGGTTGCATTTTCTTGGTGAGGTTTTTCCTTCTCCACTGCTATTGTTTATTCCATATGCATGAGAGAATGAATACAGGAGACAGGGGATTTTTTTTTGGTAGCAAGGCTGAAGTTGCCTTAAGTTGAACTGGACAACATCAGCAGCCAGCAGTATCAGCAGACAGACATACAGAAGTTAGGGCTATAGCTTTGCGTGTGAAGACTGAACTCGGAGATGGAAGACCATGGTTAACAAAAATTCTTGCTGATAGAGCATTCGTGATTGCACATTTTTTTTTGTTAAGTATTGTTGAATCGGGGTATCTATGTATGGAGAGGATGTATTCAGTTCTAGATGATTGCACATTTTCATATGAAGTTAAAATCTATAACAAGATTTCATACCATAGTGAAAAGGGAGAGTTTTAAGGTATTGATATGAAAATAAAGTAATATGCTTTCCTCTTGTATTTAGTGTTTAAATTGATCTTCAAAATTGATATTTTGTCATTTTTTTATGAACAAAAAATATAATTTTGATCAAAAGTCTGAAATTTTCAAAATTTTACAAAAAAAATGAGATAAATGCAAGCGCCACCAGCAAGACTCGAACCCGTGAACTTCGCGCCTCTATAATTCTAGCAACAATGGAAGTTGTGCTAATAAAATAATTAATTGATTATATTTCGATTAAAATTAGTTTAACTATCCAACAAAATCCTCTAAACTGTCTTTCCTTGTTATTATCTTTAACTAAATGCGTCTTATCTTACAACTTAACCTTCTCAATTTAATGTTGACAATAAAAACCAATCACAGACGTCAACTGCAGGATGGGTCCCATAACATTTCACAGTGAAAAATTGCATGGTTTTAGGAGCTTAATAATCCCGTTTCATAATTTCAAAAGTTTATTTTATTAATATTTATTAAATTAACCAATAAAAATATGGTTAAATTATGTTTTTTAGTAATTAGAAATATTATAGAACATATAAATAATAAGTATTTAACAACAGTATGCGTAATAACGATTATTTATTGATAACGCCAAAACGGCCCAAAAAATGAGTTTTTATCGTTACGATTCTTGTGAACTTTTCTGAGATTTCAAGAATGGACAATTTTCAATTTTTTGGTTATTTCTTTAATTTAAGTGTAATTTAAGGTATTTAGGATTTATTTAAGTGAATTAATGTATTTTATGAAATTGGGTAGTATTTTTTGGTTTTGGGGATGTCTTTTTTTGCTTAAAACTGAATATAAACCGCGTGGCATGATTTCAAAATAGATTTGTTAAAGAATACGATAGGATACCGGCATAAACTCTCTTTTATTAATATACCGGTCAGAGCTGCGAGCTGTCGCGCAAGACCGAGTCCGCTGGAGGGCAACTGTTTCCGCCCTATGTCCCATGAGGGATTAAAGGAGCAATTGGATTAGAATATTGGCAGAAGAACTATGTCACTTCTTCCATGTGATGTGTATTGTGTCATAGAGATTCCTGCGGAAGGTTTAGAGGATACTTTTGAAAGATCAGGAGAATTATAATAATCATAATACGGACGATAAATAAACAGAGTTAGTTTTGTCTTCATGACGGAGGTGTAGTGCTCACTACCATCGCGATGCTTACTATTAATAAACTAATAATATTACTCTTATACTTGATGAAACTAAGCTGAATAATACTTTGAGGTTAAATACAATCTCAGAGAATCGACTTAGAGCTTTGGTGTAGTAATAAAAATTGTTTATAATTCTTTTAAAAAACAATTGTTAAAGAAACAAAAAAAACTATAAACTACATACCAATAAATAGAGCTGCTCGGCGACGTATAGCCTGCATATATCCTTGAAATGTTGCCCATAAGCCAAAATGACACCGTCGCACACATCACTAAATATTTCACTCGCGAATCGCGCTTATCTAAAATCACACTATTTTTTTTGATTTCTTGAGTGTTGATTGAAAATTGTTTATTTTATTAATAGATTGTTGAATGCAGGTTTTGTTTGAGAGTCAGTGTTATTTCGTGTCATTTGGCTTGGGGCGACTTGTTCTACGTTTTGTTTTCTTTGGTCGCATTCTTCTTCTATTTTCTATTCGCGTATATATATCCAAATCCCGACTTAAACTATACGAAGAACTCTTGCAAAGGACAGAGTATTTCGCGCTACCGTATACGACGGTTTAGTAACAAATATAGTATCGAATTTTATTTTATAAAAAGCTAAAATTAATTCACAACAATCGCAAAATTCTCAAATCCGAAAAAAAAATTAGGTCAATTGTAGATTGTTGATTGAAGATTGTTGAATGAAGATTGTTGATTGAAAATTGTTGATTGGAGATTGTTGATTGAAGATTGTTGATTGTAGATTGTTGAATGACGGGGGGTATTGGGCGGGAAAGGCAGTAACTTGAAGAAAACCTGTAAGCGGAATCATAACAAAAGCAAAAAATATATTATATATAAAAAATAATAGAATGTCTAATCGAGTTGTTCTGTTTTGCATATATATTCTTCTCCGCCACTGATTTTTTGTTGATTTAATTCCTTCATTGCTGTTTTCCGTTTCCATATTTGTTTTTCAGTTGAAGTTTTCAGTTCCTTTGGTTATTTTTGTTTCAAATTTTATTTTATTAAAGTTAATATTTTAAGTATAGTTAAAATAGTTTTAAGTAAAAATGTAAAAAGGGAAAAAGGAAACAAATCCTAAGAATCAAATCTAAAAACAACGTTGCAAGTGAATGGGTCTAGAATTGAACTAAATGCAGAAAATAGGCCCTAAGTAATACCAGAGAAGACACAACAAGATGAGCCAACGTTTCTCAAGGGAATAAGAGGTCTGAGTTGCCATAAACAGAACAAAACAATTCGCTTTGACTGTTTAATATTGGCTAATGTTTATTTGAGTCACTTAAAAACTAAGGCGGGATCCCAGTGCGTCCGCTGCGTTCCAATCCGCTGAGCTGTCAAAATTAAAATTCCAAGTTTGCTTAGGACTTATATTGCAGTTCGGAAAGGTGCTTTCAATGGTAGTATCTACGGATCGTATCTGAGCGGATGCATTGGGATTCCGGCTTTAGAACTAATCTACCTAAAATGTGCTGTGATAATCCTAATGTTTCGTCGTTATTCATTTCCTCTATTTTTTCGCTCCTAATTCTGCTTCAGTTGACGATGAATAATAGTTATTTTCCAATTGTGTCCATTTTATTGTTGATTGTTCATTTGTTTTCCATCAATTGGTTCTCCTCCACTTTCATTTTCTTAAATTCTAAAATCTAATACCTAATGTCAAAGGGCGAAAAATAACAAGAAAATACACCTACCGCGTAGCTCCACAATTCGTTTCGCTAGGCAATTCGAAGCAGGCGCCGCTTCAGGCTACACCCTCAATGTGGCCGAAAGTCCATAAGCGGACACTGCCTGGACCCATTCAATACCTTATGAAGATGACTGAATACGTGTTAGCGCATTCAACATCTCATGAAAGTACTGAATGTACGGTTCGCCCCATGACTCGGGAAGAATAGCATCGGTTCATTGAAAGTGTTGCCTGTAGCAAATTCAGTTTTTACACACAATTTGTGTACAGACAAATTTCCATTTTTTTTAAATAAACCTACTTAAATATCTATAAAGGTTCAACCAGTGACATCCTAACAAAGATTGATACTTCATAAAGACGACCCTTCGCTAGTTTGATTTCCCCGAAATGTGCCAGCTCACATATGGCTAGCCCACACCCATACCACAGTTGCCTGTGTCCCCACAAAATGTACGCATACATACACCAGTTAGTGCGGGATAGACGATATGCCAGTATCAATCTTATCTAATACTAATAAGCCTTGCATAGGAAAGGGACTGCCTCTCGAAAGGGTATCCGTTCGATCCTACGTCTTCACTTCGGCCCCTAGCACTCACAGTTGCTTGCAAGTTGACGTCCAGCCTGAGCTCCGCTAAGCTCGACCCCTCACAAACGAGTTAACGCCCCGAGACGCTAAAACGATGGTGTGACCATCCAGTATCAGGCAGATAAGTGACATCCGTATAACGCGCCACTCGATATACGGATGGCAGCTTTCATACCCACTAAAGAGATTGCTAAAAATCGGGGGAGACCCGCGACTTGAGCCGCCTGGCAACTGCAGCGAAGCAACTGTCCGCCATAATTGGCCAAAGCTACAACTACCCTGAAAGAATGTTTATATATTTTTCTGTGCAAAGAGACATCCTGAAGCTAACTAAACTATTATAAGGTCCAAACTTAAATCTATTTGAGCACTCGCGATCTAAAAGTCTAACAATAAAAATAATGGTACTCACCGCCTTTCCCCAATCCAATACCCCTGGCGACCTACACTCACACACACTATCACTTTTTATTCACCTAAAAAATAAGAAAGAGAAAACATAGTTAGTTTTGGGAGAATCTCAGTCATTTGGAAGTACTTACCACAAAATATTTTTTCAAAAAATCTGTTTAAAATTACAAGATGTCGTCTCGATGATGATGCGATCCGGTCCAGCTCCAGTGGTGGTTGCCAAAGCTCCTCTCGATGATCCAAATTGCCGATCCGGTATAGCTGCAGTGTGTTGGTTTCCAAGGGACGTCGCGTCGTACGGAGTCGTGTGGTAGTTTAAGCTAAAAAACACATAAACATATTGTTTACTATTTGTCCACTGTTAATCGCGATATAGTTATGAATATAAACAAGTAATCAATGGTATCAGTATCAACCTGCGACCCTTCACCCTTTTTTAATGTGGACAGTCAACTTTAGCAATCACCACACGAGCCCTCATAGAATTACACCTGAAAATATATCCCCCATTTGCGTAATAAAACCGTCGCCTGTTAGTATGCAGTGCAAATTAAACTAAATTCTCATCGCGCCAAAGATAAGCAATTTTTGAAAACTTGTTGTACGCTAGAATTAAAAAATATAGTCTCACTGGAAAAGGAACTCGTGGAGTTGGAAATTCTAAAATAACGTGAGAGGGAACCCAGCAGAAGCCATAACAACTGCACAATAATGGAGGGCAACTGTTTCCGTTTAGTAACTTTTGAATGCGGTGAATTAATTTGCATGATTAGACGCAAAATTTCGTCATTTAATGTCCTATAGGCAATGTACTCTATGTCTATCTATCTATGGAGAGATGTATTCAGTTCTAGATGATTGCACATTTTCATGAAGTTAAAATCTATAAGAATATTTCATACTATAGTGAAAATGGAGAGTTTTTAGGTATTGATATGAAAATAAGGTATTACGCTTTCCTCTTGTATTTAGTGTTTAAATTGATCTTCAAGATTGATATTTTGTCATTTTTTTATGAACAGAAAATGTAATTTTGATCATGAAATTTTCAAAATTTTACAAAATAAAAATGAGATAAATGCAAGCGCCACCAGCAAGACTCGAACCCGTGAACTTCGCGCCTCTATAATTCTAGCAACTATGGCAGATTATATTATAATTATATTTCGATTAAAATTAGTTTATCTATCCAAAACAACATCTCTAAACTGTCCACCCATGTTATTAGCTTCAACTAAATGAGTCTTATCTTACAACTTAACCTTCTCAATTCAATTTTGACAATAAAAACCAATCACAGACTTCAACTGCAGGATAAGATCTCACACTGAAACATTGCATGGTTTTAAGATCGTAATAATCACGTTTCATAATTTCAAAAGTTTATTTTATTAATATTTATTAAATTAACCAATAAAAATATGATTAAATTATGTTTTTTAGTAATTAGAAATATTATAGAACATATAAATAATAAGTATTTAACAACAGTATGCGTAATAACGATTATTTATTGATAACGCAAAATCCGCCCAAAAAATGAGTTGTTATCATTACGATTCTTGTGCACTTTTCTGATATTTCAAGAATGGAAAATTTTAAATTTTTTGGTTATTTCTTTAATTTAAGTGCAATTTAAGGTATTTAGGATTTATTTAAGTGAATTAATGTATTTTATGAAATTGGGTAGTCTTTTTTGGTTTTGGGGAACTGAATATAAGCCGCGAGCCAAGATTTCAAAATAGATTTGTTAAAAAATACGAAAGGATACCCTACAAATTTCCTGTTGTTTCTCATTTTTATCAGTCGACCACCAACGGCCATAATTCCCGCAAGAGAACCGATTCTGTACTTGTTTCCTTGAATAGTTGAAAGATCATCTCCGAAGACTACAATAAACTGCTTCCTTCCATTTTGAAAAATCAGTGAGAGGCAATGGCGGTTTCAATCTCTAAACAAACTGTTCTAACAAATCGTCAAATTTTTTTCAGTTTTACAGCGTGGTGAACACACATTTAGCAAGATTAGGCATGAAATGGGTAACACCTTCGTTAGAAGAATTTGTTCAGAGATTAAAACCGCAATTACCTCAATTGGTTTTTCAAAATGGAAGGAAGCAGTTTTGGAATTGGAATCTTTTCCGCGATGCGCAATCACACGTGTGTATTCATCACAAAGTATCTTGCTATGTCATTTCTTTATCTTTTTTCTGGCACGAGGTATTTTCTAGGATTATTATACATAATTGCTGTTCAGGCCGTCGGGGAATAGCCTAATGTTATATAATAGACGAAAAGCCACATGCCATGTTGAGAGAGAAATTGCGCATGCGCCATTTCTGAATTTTGTATAATAGTCGCGCACCTAGAATCAGGGTATCATGCCTCATCTCGCTCAGTGTTGCTTCAATGGAATTGCGCTTTAACAAGTAACAAAGTTTTTTATTATTTTTCTATGTTTGTAACGTACGCGTACCACACTTTGGGAAACACTGCCGTAAGGTGTTGCTAAGATAAAAGAAAAGGTAATTTTTATTATTCAGCGGTTCCTAAACAAAAATGCAAACAGTCTTGTAATTTGAAAGTTTTCCGATATTTTTAATCTAACACTTGACCAAGTGTTCACCTTTAAAAACCTTCTACACGGTGTATACCTTTAAGCTTACAAAGCGGCCGGCTGTGGATAGGTTTTGGTTAGACGAGGGAAAGGGGAAGAAGGGGGCGGGAGGGACGCAGGTAGGGCCGGTGGTAGGGACGGAGGGGGAGAGGAAGAGATGGAGAGGGGAAGAGATGAAGAGAGGGGGGTAAATCCGGGGGGGCGGGTTAAATCTTAACGTTTTAGCAGCTAGGGCGATTTTTAAGTTTTTTTAGTAGAGGTTTAAATATCACCCTGTATTTATGTAACCCTTTGAGCTATTTTCATGAATAACATATCAGTGTACGCAGAATACTCGCACCTATCTAAAACTGTCAAAATCAAGGTTCCACCTTACCAACTTCCAGAGCAATGAGCCATCAAAGACAAAATTTCGCCTCTTTTAAACTAAAATTTCAACTAAAACCACCTTTTTCTCCAAAAAATGCCAAGTTAACTAATTTTTTTTTTTGCAAAATTGGAAAGCTTGGACTATTTCCTATCAATAATGCAATTTTTACGCTACGCCCTTTGCTTTTGAAGTTTTGGCAAAGCATAGGTTTTTCTTTATTCTAATTTACTTACGGGTCTAGCTTAGCTATTAACTCACTGTGTATATCCAAGGAACTTGACGGTAGCCTTTTACAAAATTTCATAGGGCTATATTCGGTTTTTTATACTTTCTACATTTAAAAGGTCAGGAGTGGTTCACCCTCCGAGCTACGTCCTAATGTTGTTTGCATTATGAGGAAAGGCTCTCATCTGTAGTTGCTTGCTGGTACGGGGCGGAATCTCGATGTAGGGTGGGGATTGGAGAAATGTAAGTTTGGTCAATAAAATTTTCCAAATGTTTTAATAATATTTCATCAAAAATAAAATTTCACTGCAAAAAAAAATTTAATTTTTTTTCAAATTCAACTTTAATCTAGGGGTAGTTTGAACCCCTTAAGGGTAGAAAATAATTTATTTTTGCCGGACAATACGCATACATTCGAATTTGAAGCATATCCTCTCGTATTTTTTAACAAATCTATTTTGAAATCTTGGCTGAGCTGTTTATATTCAGTTTTAAGCAAAAAAACACGTCCCCAAACCCAAAAAATACTACCCAATTTCATAAAATACATTAATTCACTTAAATAAATCCTAAATACCTTAAATTACCACTAAATTAAAGAAATAACCAAAAAATTTAAAATTTTCCATTCTTGAAATCTCAGAAAAGCGCACAAGAATCGTAACGATAAAAACTCATTTTTTGGGCCGTTTTTGCGTTATCAATAAATAATCGTTATTACGCATACTGTTGTTAAATACTTATTATTTATATGTTCTATAATATTTCTAATTACTAAAAAACATAATTTAACCTAATTTTTATTAGTTAATTTAATAAATATTAATAAAATAAACTTTTGAAATTATGAAACGTGATTATTACGCGCCTGAAACCATGCAATTTTTCAGTCGTGCTAATAAAATATTTTCCTCATTAATTGATTATATTTGGATTAAAATTAGTTTACCTATCCAACAGCAGCCTCTAAACTGTAAGGTGGAATTCTAGATGATTTGATTGTATCAAAAGTGTCATCCGATTATCTTTATGTTGTATCGAATGCGGCTATGAAGGATCAAGATATAAATATAATGCGTAGTGCTGTTGTAGATGGAGTCCAATGTGATTTTAACGTATAACAAAAAATAATGAATATTTTTTTAAGGATTCATACAAGTCTAGCGGAAAGGATGTAACTATAGAATTTCTAACACCATCAGATCGTTCATTATTGGCCCTACAAGGACCAGAATCAGCAGCTGCACTGAAAAAGCTAACAACGCTTGATTTGAGTAAATTATATTTCCATGACAACAACTGCTGCAGACGTGGCTGGTGTAAAGGATTGCCGGATGACACGCTGCGGATATACTGGAGAAGATGGTTTCGAAATATCAATTCCAGCATCTAAATCGGTACATGTTGCAGATGCCTTACTTGATACTAAGGAGCAAACTGTTAAAATGGCTGGATTAGGAGCTAGAGACTCCTTAAGGTATACATGTTTCAATAATAAAATTTATTCCTGTTTTTATGCCAAGAAAATAATATAAAGCTATAATTTACTTATTAGGGTGAGTGCAGTACGCAGCGTAGATGGTAGAGTGGAGCATAGCTGCGCATACTCGCTTATAGAACTCTCAATGGGTTTTAAATGGGTGTGTGCATAACGCAGCTCGCTTTCCGCTCGCAGAAAAAGCGAGCTGCGTTATGCACACACCCATTTAAAACCCATTGAGAGTTCTATAAGCGAGTATGCGCAGCTATGCTCTACTCTACCATCTACGCTGCGTACTGCACTCACCCTTAGGCTAGAAGCTGGACTATGCCTTTATGGTAGTGATATTGATGCAAATACAACTCCTATTGAAGCAGCATTATCATGGCTTGTTTGTATGTGAATTCATTTTGTTATATTAAATCCTCTTTTCTTTTTTTTAATCTTTATACACGTATTTACTTTAAGCAAAACGACGTAGACAGGATGATAACTAGCCTGGATCAAAGATAATCAATGATCAACTTAAAAATGGCGTACAAAAACGAAGAGTTGGCTTTATTATGAATGATAATGGACCGCCGGCACGTGCTGGTGTTGATATATATATATATAAATAACGAAAAGATTGGCGTGATAACAACAGGCTGTCCGAGCCCAAGTATACATAAAAATATTGCTAGGGGTTATATTGATGAGAAATTTAAAAAAACCTGGGACACAAGTGCAGCTTAAAATTCGTGGTAAATTTTATTCAGCTAATGTATGTAAAATGCCATTTGTACAAGCAAATTATTATATGAGACCAAAGAGTTTAAGTTAAATAATTAAATAAATAGAATTTTTTTTTCAATATTTATTATGTATTAAATATATACATTGCTCGTCTTAGCAATCCCATTTTGAAATCCTGTTTTTTTTGCTGTTTATTCAGTTTCAAAAAAACATACCTGCAAAACACAAAAATACTACCAAATTTTATAAAATACATAAATTTACTGAAATAAACCCTAAATAAGTTAAATTAACTAATTAAATTAAAGAAAGAACCAAAAAATGAACAATTTCAATGCACACGAAACGTAACGATAACTCAGTTTTTAGGCCGTTTTCCGCGATATTATCAGTAATCGTGGGCATTACCGGCAATTTCAGGGCAAGATTACATCAAAGGCCGAGCTATAAAACAGAAAATATCGCGATGTAACTAATTATAATTAAATGAGTAAAATAGAAAAAAAACAATTAAATGCCACTGTCACCTATTCAAATATTAAGAAAAAAGCAATCATCACTGGTAAAAACAAGGATTAAATATTGCAGATAACTAATTAAGCAGCCAAATCAAATAATAGTGGGGGTTTTGTACCATTATTTTACCATTATTTTATACATTTTTAAAGCACCCATGTCGTAGAGCCGCTAAAAAGTGGAAGAGTTTGCATCCACCAAACGGACAAAAATTACCTTCAGAACATGCTTTAAGCCGAACTTTTTTTACTTTAAAATATTTCACCACATTAGACGCTTCAAGAGACATTGCAAAGACAAACTTGATATTCCAAACAACAGAAACTTATTTCAGAAAAATTCACCTTAATTAACACGATCCGATCAAAAATGCCGGCAATTTCAGGGCAAAATACAAAATAACATCAGAGACCGGAGCTAATAAAACACTGATTATATCGCGATATACTATAAATAATATCAATTAAATGCGTTATATAAAAAAACAATTCCCTAAAGCCTGGCCACAAATGAATTTAAAAAACCAATCACCACCACCAAAACTGGGAAAAACAAAGACTAAATATTGCAGAATATAATAATTAAACCAAAATTAAATGATAGTGCCTTTTACCTTCTTTACCCCTCACTTTACACCTGACACTTTAAACAATTGAATTTACATGCGGCCCCCAAAAATACTTTAATTAACACGATCGATCACGAACCGGTGTCAGGTGAACATCACCGGCATTTCGTGGGCAAGATTACAATCTATAAAACACTTCGATAAATGGCAATATAAAAAATAATCCCCTAAATGCCTGGACACCTAAATCACCACTAACCTCAGGAAAACAAACAATAAACTTCAGATAATTAATAAAATGCACCTATGCCACCTAATTACGCGAAAAAACCACCTAAATCACTTCAAAAATAACCACTAACCTGAGGAAAACAATGAAGAGGCTGCAGATAAATAATAAAATGCACCTATGCCACCAATTACCCGAGAAAATACGAAAAAATTAATTATATTAATATTTCACACGGAAAACACGTCCACGTGCACAGATAATGCAGGAAAACACATCCACCTTCACGAGATAATGCACCTATGCCAATAATTTATTAATTACGCGAAAAATCGCTTAAAAACCCGTGAAAAAAACTAATTATATTAATATTTCGAACAAGGAAAACACGTCCTTCTTTCGCCAGAAATTGCAATTTAGGCAAATAAACTGTATTTTTTGATTTACAGTTTTAGCACATTCCATATTCGATCGTTCTTAATATTATACTCTTCTCCTCTCACTCTTATATATATTATTATTATTAACCTTACTCCTTACTTACTTTTAGCAAAAAAGGTGCTGGTGTCAGTGCGGGGAGGCCAGATACGGCCCCGCACACACACAGGGGACGACCCACCAGCTCCCTGACTCTACCACTAGAGCCAGGAATGTCCCGAAGAGATATGTTTTAAAGCCATTTTTGTATTGCACACTTTCCAAAAAAGTCTTCTTGTGAATTATATCACGAAGGGAATTTTTGAAGGCACGATCACAAGTTTCATATAAAAGTATACGAGACAAGGAATATTGCGATTCCCCTAAGTATGCAACGATCGAGTACGATTTTTCACATTTCCACAAAGAGGAGCGCTGCTGGAGGACTTTTTGTGGAAAATTTTAAGATTTATAAAATCGGAATCGATGTAAATTAATTACAATTAAAAAACCCTTAATCTTTAAATATCTCAAGGGAAAATATCGAAAATAAATGTTTTTTTTTGTGGAAATAGAAGAAATGGCCGTCGATGAATATCAATGGGCGCGTTTAGGCCGAAGTTAATTTAACTGAGCTAGGCAAGTTAACGACGGCATAAACAGCAATTTAGCGCTGTTAGCTAACTTGTTTCTGCTTTTTGGCTTAGCTAAAATTTAGCACAGCCAAAATGAATTGACGTTTGCTTGTAATTTTTTGTTGTAAGCAAATAATTTAGAAATATTTCAATACAGAATGAAGATTTTATTATTATTATTCATTTTTTAGCTTTTTATTATTTGTAAAATGGGAAATGTTATTATTTTTGCCTGTTATTAGCTGTAAAATGAGAATTGTTAAATGGCATGCTAGAAACGGTGCTAAGTTAACAGCGCTAATAACAACTCAATAACTCGGGCCTAAACGCGCCCAATGTGAATCCAGGAACATTTTACAATTTGTTGTCGTCTTAATGCAAAATAAATCCAATAATATTAATATATGTTTGTTAATATTATAAATAATATTTGATAAATTATTTTTTTTGCTGCTTAAACACGCATTTTCATGTCAACGATGGTGGCTTCCAGTAAAAGCAGGTATGTGCAATTTTATCCGTAAATCTAGTGTTAATTGTTAATCTAGAAAATACCTGGTGCCAGATAAAAGTTAAAGAAAGGACATGGCAAGATATTTTGTGATGAATACCCACGATTGCGTGTCCAGGAGATGATCTTTCAACTATCCACCAAGGTAACGAGTACAGAAGGGGTTCTTTTGCGGGAGTTAATTACGCACATTGGTGGTCGATTGACGAACATGAGGACCAATAGGAAATAGATAAATGTATCCTGCAGACATAGAGAGCCTTTTTTGCCTAGAAAACGATATTTAAATCAAGATTCGTGCACAGGAAAACAAAATTAATGTCATGAAAAGTAGAGGGAGGCTGCAGTCGGCACAGCTTCGGAGTTCTTGAGTGCGAGTGTTGATAGTTGGCGGTTGTTTTTATTTTGATTTTTTTTGGTTAAATTTAACTTTTATAAAATCGAAATTGATTTAAATTTATTATTTCCATAAAAAAAGGATTAATCTGTAAATATCTCCAAGGAAAAGTACGAAAAAGAATGGGTTTTTATCAAATTATTTCAAAAAAATTGGATCGTGTCGCGCCGAAAACAATTTTTTTTCTAGCGAAAAAATATTAAACTCGAGGACATTAAAGTTGTAGGATAAGAGGCATTTAATTGAAGCTAACAACAGGCCGAACAGTTTCGAGGATGCTGTTCAATAGGTAAACTAATTTTAATCCAAATATAATCAATTTTATTAGCACGACTGAAAAATTGCATGGTTTTAGGAGCGTAATAATCACGTTTCATAATTTCAAAAGTTTATTTTATTAATATTTATTAAATTAACCAATAAAAATATGGTTAAATTATGTTTTTTAGTAATTAGAAATATTATAGAACATATAAATAATAAGTATTTAACAACAGTATGCGTAATAACGATTATTTATTGATAACGCCAAAACGGCCCAAAAAATGAGTTTTTATCGTTACGATTCTTGTGAACTTTTCTGAGATTTCAAGAATGGACAATTTTCAATTTTTTGGTTATTTCTTTAATTTAAGTGTAATTTAAGGTATTTAGGATTTATTTAAGTGAATTAATGTATTTTATGAAATTGGGTAGTATTTTTTGGTTTTGGGGATGTCTTTTTTTGCTTAAAACTGAATATAAACCGCGTGGCATGATTTCAAAATAGATTTGTTAAAGAATACGATAGGATACCGGCATAAACTCTCTTTTATTAATATACCGGTCAGAGCTGCGAGCTGTCGCGCAAGACCGAGTCCGCTGGAGGGCAACTGTTTCCGCCCTATGTCCCATGAGGGATTAAAGGAGCAATTGGATTAGAATATTGGCAGAAGAACTATGTCACTTCTTCCATGTGATGTGTATTGTGTCATAGAGATTCCTGCGGAAGGTTTAGAGGATACTTTTGAAAGATCAGGAGAATTATAATAATCATAATATGGACGATAAATAAACAGAGTTAGTTTTGTCTTCATGACGGAGGTGTAGTGCTCACTACCATCGCGATGCTTACTATTAATAAACTAATAATACTACTCTTATACTTGATGAAACTAAGCTGAATAATACTTTGAGGTTAAATACAATCTCAGAGAATCGACTTAGAGCTTTGGTGTAGTAATAAAAATTGTTTATAATTCTTTTAAAAAACAATTGTTAAAGAAACAAAAAAAAACTATAAACTACATACCAATAAATAGAGCTGCTCGGCGACGTCTAGCCTGCATATATCCTTGAAATGTTGCCCATAAGCCAAAATGACACCGTCGCACACATCACTAAATATTTCACTCGCGAATCGCGCTTATCTAAAATCACACTATTTTTTTTGATTTCTTGAGTGTTGATTGAAAATTGTTTATTTTATTAATAGATTGTTGAATGCAGGTTTTGTTTGAGAGTCAGTGTTATTTCGTGTCATTTGGCTTGGGGCGACTTGTTCTACGTTTTGTTTTCTTTGGTCGCATTCTTCTTCTATTTTCTATTCGCGTATATATATCCAAATCCCGACTTAAACTATACGAAGAACTCTTGCAAAGGACAGAGTATTTCGCGCTACCGTATACGACGGTTTAGTAACAAATATAGTATCGAATTTTATTTTATAAAAAGCTAAAATTAATTCACAACAATCGCAAAATTCTCAAATCCGAAAAAAAAATTAGGTCAATTGTAGATTGTTGATTGAAGATTGTTGAATGAAGATTGTTGATTGAAAATTGTTGATTGGAGATTGTTGATTGAAGATTGTTGATTGTAGATTGTTGAATGACGGGGGGTATTGGGCGGGAAAGGCAGTAACTTGAAGAAAACCTGTAAGCGGAATCATAACAAAAGCAAAAAATATATTATATATAAAAAATAATAGAATGTCTAATCGAGTTGTTCTGTTTTGCATATATATTCTTCTCCGCCACTGATTTTTTGTTGATTTAATTCCTTCATTGCTGTTTTCCGTTTCCATATTTGTTTTTCAGTTGAAGTTTTCAGTTCCTTTGGTTATTTTTGTTTCAAATTTTATTTTATTAAAGTTAATATTTTAAGTATAGTTAAAATAGTTTTAAGTAAAAATGTAAAAAGGGAAAAAGGAAACAAATCCTAAGAATCAAATCTAAAAACAACGTTGCAAGTGAATGGGTCTAGAATTGAACTAAATGCAGAAAATAGGCCCTAAGTAATACCAGAGAAGACACAACAAGATGAGCCAACGTTTCTCAAGGGAATAAGAGGTCTGAGTTGCCATAAACAGAACAAAACAATTCGCTTTGACTGTTTAATATTGGCTAATGTTTATTTGAGTCACTTAAAAACTAAGGCGGGATTCCAGTGCGTCCGCTGCGTTCCAATCCGCTGAGCTGTCAAAATTAAAATTCCAAGTTTGCTTAGGACTTATATTGCAGTTCGGAAAGGTGCTTTCAATGGTAGTATCGACGGATCGTATCTGAGCGGATGCATTGGGATTCCGGCTTTAGAACTAATCTACCTAAAATGTGCTGTGATAATCCTAACGTTTCGTTGTTATTCACTTCCTCTATTTTTTTGTTCTCAATTCTGCTTCAGTTGACGATGAATAATAGTTATTTTCCAATTGTGTCCATTTTATTGTTGATTGTTCATTTGTTTTCCATCAATTGGTTCTCCTCCACTTTCATTTTCTTAAATTCTAAAATCTAATACCTAATGTCAAAGGGCGAAAAATAACAAGAAAATACACCTACCGCGTAGCTCCACAATTCGTTTCGCTAGGCAATTCGAAGCAGGCGCCGCTTCAGGCTACACCCTCAATGTGGCCGAAAGTCCATAAGCTGACACTGCCTGGACCCATTCAATACCTTATGAAGATGGCTGAACACGTGTTAGCGCATCCAACATCTCATGAAAGTACTGAATGTACGGTTCGCCCCATGACTCGGGAAGAATAGCATCGGTTCATTGACAGCGTTGCCTGTAGCAAATTTAGTTTTCACACACAGACAAATTTCCATTTTTTTTAAATAAACCTACTTAAATATCTAAAAAGGTTCAACCAGTGACATCCTAACAAAGATTGATACTTCATAAAGACGACCCTTCGCTAGTTTCACTTCCCAGAAATGTGCCAGCTCACATATGGCTAGCCCACACCCATACCACAGTTGCCTGTGTCCCCACAAAATGTACGCATACATACACCAGTTAGTGCGGGGTAGACGATATGCCAGTATCAATCTTATCTAATACTAATAAGCCTTGCATAGGAAAGGGACTGCCTCTCGAAAGGGTATCCGTTCGATCCTACGTCTTCACTTCGGCCCCTAGCACTCACAGTTGCTTGCAAGTTGACGTCCAGCCTGAGCTCCGCTAAGCTCGACCCCTCACAAACGAGTTAACGCCCCGAGACGCTAAAACGATGGTGTGACCATCCAGTATCAGGCAGATAAGTGACATCCGTATAACGCGCCACTCGATATACGGATGGCAGCTTTCATACCCACTAAAGAGATTGCTAAAAATCGGGGGAGACCCGCGACTTGAGCCGCCTGGCAACTGCAGCGAAGCAACTGTCCGCCATAATTGGCCAAAGCTACAACTACCCTGAAAGAATGTTTATATATTTTTCTGTGCAAAGAGACATCCTGAAGCTAACTAAACTATTATAAGGTCCAAACTTAAATCTATTTGAGCACTCGCGATCTAAAAGTCTAACAATAAAAATAATGGTACTCACCGCCTTTCCCCAATCCAATACCCCTGGCGACCTACACTCACACACATTATCACTTTTTATTCACCTAAAAAATAAGAAAGAGAAAACATAGTTAGTTTTGGGAGAATCTCAGTCAGTTGGAAGTACTTACCACAAAATATTTTTTCAAAAAATCCGCTTAAAATTACAAGATGTCGTCTCGATGATGATGCGATCCGGTCCAGCTCCAGTGGTGGTTGCCAAAGCTCCTCTCGATGATCCAAATTGCCGATCCGGTATAGCTGCAGTGTGTTGGTTTCCAAGGGACGTCGCGTCGTACGGAGTCGTGTGGTAGTTTAAGCTAAAAAACACATAAACACATTGTTTACTATTTGTCCACTGTTAATCGCGATATAGTTATGAATATAAACAAGTAATCAATGGTATCAGTATCAACCTGCGACCCTTCACCCTTTTTTAATGTGGACAGTCAACTTTAGCAATCACCACACGAGCCCTCATAGAATTACACCTGAAAATATATCCCCCATTTGCGTAATAAAACCGTCGCCTGTTAGTATGCAGTGCAAATTAAACTAAATTCTCATCCCGCCAAAGATATGCAATTTTTGAAAACTGGTTGTACGCGCGTAGAATTAAAAAATATAGTCTCACTGGAAAAGGAACTCGTGGAGTTGGAAATTCTAAAATAACGTGAAAGGGAACCCAGCAGAAGCCATAACAACTGCACAATAATGGAGGGCAACTGTTGGTAGCCTTAGTGCACGGCCACAACGCAGCCTGCCTAGCCTATGCACATAACACCATATAAGTTTAGTGTGCGATGGTCAAATTTTGTTCTTGCTAGGTGCAGTGCTAGGCAAGGCAGGCTGCGTTGTGGCTGTGCACTTAGCCTCATAAACCCCGATAAAAGCCAATCTTTCTCTCTTTCTAGCTCAACTTGCCACTAGTCTCATTGCATCATGACGCCCCACCGACATGACAGACTAGTAATTAGCACAAGAATTGACTTGTACCTGAGCTTGGATTTGCACTTGAAAAAATACTATCGTCGATGATGATGTCTGATGCGGAAGACAAACCATATAATATGTTAAGACCATCACAATGAGAGATATTGTTAAAAAAGTAGATGTGAATTTACCTGATAATGATAACTCATCGACCGACAATCATGGAGACGAACGCTGAAGGAAGCCAAGGCCAACACTAGGCTGTTGGAGCTCCTGATTATGATGAGGTGTGTTGTATACCATGTAATCTGGCTCCTGCTAACTCCTTTTGCTAGAATGAAAGATTAAGATTTAGATTAGAATAATCATATCATGCAGCGATGGAGCCTATAGGAAAATATACTAAATTTCAGCAAATTATGAAGGAATTTCAAAAGTAGAAAATTCTATGAAAAAAACCGTTTTTTTTGTTTTTTTTTTTGATAAATAAAACCAAATTTAATTTCATTTTGAAAAACAATTTTTAAATAATTTAATTGATGTTTTTTAAGTGGAGAAATTCATTAATTTTATTTCACGTTATTTAAAAAAAAATTGCAAAAAATTCCATGCTAATTGTGGGTGGAGGAGAGAGAGGGAGCGCGCAACCATCGCAGCCCTTGGAAAAAAAGAATCCGGATTTTGGACCGGAATCAGGGGAGCCACTAAAACCGGCTTCTGTATATCCGAGGTTACCTACGAACTGGCTAGGAAAGGCACGACCGCCACTCTCCTTCCAGGTAAGGAAAGGGTTCTTATGCCTTGGGCCACTTTTAAACTCCGACGCAAACAGCACAGGAGAGTTTTTAGGTATTGATACGAAAATGAGGTATTATGCTTTCCTCTTGTATTTAGTGTTTAAATTGATCTTCAAAATTGATATTTTGTCATTTTTTTATGAACAGAAAATATAATTTTGATCAAAAGTCTGAAATTTTCAAAATTTTACAAAAAAAAATGAGATAAATGCAAGCACCACCAGCAAGACTCGAACCCGTGAACTTCGCGCCTCTATAATTCTAGCAACTATGGAAGTTGTGCTAATAAAATACTTTCCTAATTAATTATATTTCGATTAAATTTAGTATACCTATCCAAGAAAATCCCCTAAACTGTACGCCCATGTTGTTAGCTTCAATTAAATGAGTCTTATCTTACAACTTAACCTTCTCAATTCAATTTTGACAATAAAAACCAATCACAGACTTCAACTGCAGGATAAGATCTCACACTGAAACATTGCATGGTTTTAGGAGCGTAATAATCACGTTTCATAATTTCAAAAGTTTATTTTATTAATATTTATTAAATTAACCAATAAAAATATGGTTAATTTATGGTTTATAGTAATTAGAAATATTATATAACATATAAATAATAAGTATTTAACAACAGTACGCGTAATAACGATTATTTAATGATAACGCAAAAAAGGCCCAAAAAATGAGTTTTTATCGTTACGATTCTTGTGCGCTTTTTTGAGATTTCAAGAATGGAAAATTTTTAATTTTTTGGTTATTTCTTTAATTTAAGTGTAATTTAAGGTATTTAGGATTTATTTAAGTGAATTAATGTAATTTATGAAATTGGGTAGTATTTTTTGGTTTTGGGGACGTGTTTTTTTGCTAAAAATTGAATATAAACAGCTCAGCCAAGATTTCAAAATAGATTTGTTAAAGAATACGAGAGGATATGCTTCAAATTCGATTGTATGCGTATTGTCCGGCAAAAATAAATTATTTTCTACCCTTAAGGGGTTCAAAATACCCCTAGATTAAAGTTGAATTTGAAAAAAAAATTTTTTTTTGCAGTCAAATTTTACTTTTGATGAAATATTATTAAAACATTTGGAAAATTTTATTGACCAAACTTACATTTCTCCAATCCTACATCGAGATTCCGCCCAAAGCAAAAAATTTTTAAAAAATTTCGAGATTTAAACGTTAAAAGTCCAAATTTAAAAAAAAATCGACGTTAAAAATTGAAAAAACATAAAATATTTCGGGATTTGAACGTGAAATGTCCAAATTTGAAAAATAATTTTTTGATTCGAACGTTAAAGGTCCAAACAAAATTCGACGCTAGAAGTTTAAACATTTTTTTGCAATATCAACGTTAAAGGTTACAAATGCAAAAAAAGGAAAATTACTCAATTAAATAGTGCAGAAAGTTATTGAATTTTTTTAAATTTTGAAAAAAAAAATATTCGGCGTTAAGTTGAAAAAATTACAACTAAATTTTTTAAATTTTGGCAAAAATTATTCAACGCTAAATAATCATCAAATCATTTTGGCATCTATTAGGACTACAAGAAACTACATTAGGCTGTTCCTGCAGTGACAAAAAACAAAATTAATAATAACATTATCACAATTTATAAGTTTTAATAAGAAAATTTTTTTTATCAACAATAGCAAAAAAGTAAGTAGAATATAAGAAAATCTTGATCATACTTAATTAAACATTGAAAAAAAACAAAGATAATACACTTCAATTAATCATAAAATATTTCAATCTATATCTGTCGAACTATTACAAATAATTTTTTTTGATTGTTTTTAAATCCTTTGAATGAATAGAATGATACGTACTTATTAAAAAGTGATAGAAAAATAATTCGGTAAAAATATTAGATCCAATCGAACCAAAAATAAATTTCAGAATTTTATTATAGAGAAATGTAAAGTAGTTTTAGAGAGTGTTAGGTTTATCCAACAATTCGACGGCAATAGGAACTCATTGTATGGTTTTATTAGTAGAATCGAAAGCTTAGTCCTTATAATAGATACATTTGAAAACTCGTATAAAAGAATTATATTAGGCTTAATCAAAGATAAATTGACAGGCGATGCATAGAATATGTTATTAACTAGCGCCAATGCTGACACATGGCTTGATCTAAAAGCAGTACTAGTTAGGAACCACGGTGAAAATTCATCAATAGAAAGTAGCGTAGATAAAATTAGAACATGTTGATGTGACTCCACAATAGGGAACTTCTTGAACTCATTGCTATGTAGGTTAAACCATGCTTATTTTATGGTAGGCGGTGGTACCAACGAAGTTTTTAGCAGCAATCAGAGAATAACCTTAGACGCATTTAAGGAGGGATTACCAGAACATGTTAGGAGCATTATAATTAGCAGGAATCCATCTTCTTTAACTGAAGCACATCAAATTATGTTACGAAATGCATATTTAAATTTCTCCCCAAATAGGCAAAACAATTTTAATAATCACGCCTACATTAGTAACCTATCAACTAATTTTAGGAATTATTTTAATAATAATGGCAATACCAGATGGTCGAATAATTTTAAAAATAGGCAACAAGGATATTTCAATAATAACAGTCATATTAGGCAGCAAAATAACCTTCAAAACAGGCAGCAAAATTATTACAATAATAGTAGTCATACTAGAAATTCGAACAAAATTGGAAAACACTCCCAAAATAGACAACCAAATTTTTATAGCAGTGGCCATAGCCACCAGTTCAACTACCGTCAAAATAGACAATGTGACATACTTGAACCAATGGACGTCTCGCTTAATGAAAACAGAGGCGAAAAAAATTACCCTATACATATAATAATCAAAACAAATGTTAAATCTTTAAAATTTATTGTAGAAAGCGGCGCTGAATTCAGTATCGTTAAACCGCTTCTATGTAAAGGTGTCGTTACATTAAAACTAATGTCCAATATAGAATTCCATTATTTAAAGAATTTAATAAATCTGTTTTCGTAACTATATAAATAATACCGATATAATTAAATGCACAATATAAAAAAACAATTCCCTAAATGCCTAGCTACAATGGCTTCAAAAATGAATAAACAAACCAATCACCACTAACCAAAACTGGGAAAAGCAAAGAAAAAATATTGCAGATGCACCTCTTTACACCCTCACTTTTCCACCTGACACTGAACAATCAAATAACTTAATTAAAAGCATCTTCACTTAAATGAAAAAGGAACTGCGGCCCCAAAAATGCTTTAATTAACACGATCAAAAAAATAAATGCAACAAGTGTCAGGTGGGCATTACCGGCAATTTCAGGACAACATTGCATCAAAGGCCACTATAAAGCACTGTTAATAGAAAATATCGCGATATAATATAAATAATGTCGATATAATTACATGCGTATAATATAAAGAAACAATTCCCTACTTGATGGCTTCAAAAATTCATAAAAAAACAATCACCACTAACCAAAGCAAAAAACAAATAAAAACAAACAATCACCACTAACCAAAGCAAAAAAACAATACCGGAAAAATCAAGGAATAAATGTAGATAATAATAATAACGCAAAAAATTAAATGTGGCTTTTACACCTCCATTTTGCAGCTGACACATAACAATTAAATAATTGAATTAAAAGCACCTTCACGAAAAAGGAACTGCGGCCCCAAAAATTAAGACGATCAGTGTATGTATATGCTCTAAGCCGAACATTTTTTATTTATAAATATTGCACCAAGCATAATTTAATAGAAAATGCAAAGAAAACTCGATATTCTATAATTCGCTTTAATTAACGCGATCAAAAATGCAACAGGTGTCAGGCGGGCATCACCGGCAATTTCAGGACAAGATTACATCAAAAGCCGAACTATAAAACACAGCAAATAGACAATATTGGGATATATAACACTAATAATGGATATAATTAAATGCACAATATAAAAAAACAATTCCCTAAATGCCGCCCTAAATTAATAAAAAAAACAATCACCACTAACCAAAGCAAAAAAACAATCCCCGGGAAAATCAAGGAATAATAATAATGCATGATCGTGGCTCTTACACCTCACTTTTGCACCTGACACTTAACAATTAAGACACTTAACAATAAAATAATTGAATGTAAACCACTGCCACAAGTGATTCCTTGTAAAATGCACATTCGATGCGATTGAACGAAAATAACCGCGATTTCTCACAATAAAATGCGACACTTGCACAAAAAAACTAATTGCAATTCGCACAATAATATTAATAAACCCAAACTTACCTTTAATAATAATAATAAACCCGAAAACCGCGATAATTATTATAATATTTTTAACACGAACACTGCCGGCAGCACGACCCCGAGCACCGCCAGCAGCACGACCACTTTCACCAGAATCTTCTCGTTCACTGCCAGTCTTTTGCTATCAACAGTTTTAGCCATGAACTTGATCTTGAACTTTTCTAGTTTTCTTCCTTCAACTTGTGGGGAATGGAGCCGATGCTGATACTTGACCCCTTTTTGCACTTGCCATGTTCGATCGGTTAATATTATTATTTTATTTCGCTCTCTCTCTTTCTCCTTATATTATATATTGATATTACTTAACATGCCTTCTTCCTTACTTATAGTAAACAAAGGCATGTGTTTGAAAGCGCCGTATACATGCTGCACAATCTTTAAAAAGTGATCTATTGAATTATATCGCGAAGGGAATTTTTTTAGGGACGATCAGATTCATATAAAAATATACGAGCCAAGGAATATTGCGATCCCCCCAAGTATGCAAACGATAGAGTACGATTTTTCACATTTTCCCACAAAGAGGAGCGCTGCTGGCGGCTTTTGTGGAAAATTTAAGACTTTTATAAAATCGGAATCGATGTAAATTAATTAATTATAATAAAAAAACCCTTGATCTTTAAATATCTCAAGGGAAAATAGCGAAAATAAATGTTTTTTTTGTGGAAATGGAAAGCATATTCAAGTTTCATCTTTCTGCCTCTCTCCTTTGTTGCAAAAAATGTTTGAATAAAATTTTCTTAGTAAATTTTTTTATAATTTTTCATTTCTTGTCACGGATTCGTCGTATTATTAACTACAGATTCTATAGGTGATGTTTTCTTTGTATTTTTAAAAATAATCAAGACAAAAGGTGAAGAAAAAAATCATGAATTATTATGAAACGTAAAAAAAATCAAGAATACAAACTCTTGTGTCTTTAGCTAATAAATTATATGTTTTGTTGAACACCAGAGTAACCATAGACGAAAATCCTTACCAACAAAAAAAATTCTTATCCAAAATATAAAAAATAAATTACATCAATATAATATCATTTGAAATTATTCTATCTCAAAAAAGAATTTATTTTTTTTTTGTTTTGTAACACGTTGTTTTGGTTTGAAGTCAGTCAGTGGAATATAATTTGAAATTAGAATTTATTTTAATATTAATTATTTATGAAATTACCCAAAAAAAAATAAGTAAAACAAAACAAAATAACACCAACAATGATTATAGGAAAAAAAGCAGCATTATCCTGTCTTAAAAAAACTATTTTAGCGAAAAAAACGAATAAACGCGACATAAATAAAGTAAAATTGTTGCAAAAAAACTGTGCCTTCGTCATTTTAATGATTAATAATAATAATAAAGTTTTTTTTTTACATTACATTTTTTCTTTTTGTTACTTTGAAAATTTCTTCCATTCTTTTTTTTTTTGAAAAATAACTAATATTTGTATACACCTGTAGAAGGTTTTTAATGGTGAACACTTGGTCAAGTGTTATTATTGCTTGCAAATATTAAAAATATCGAAAAACTTTAAAATTACAAGACTGTTTGCATTTTTGTTTAGGAACACCTGAATAATAAAAATTACCTTTTCTTTTATCTTAGCAACACCTTACGGCAGTGTTTCCCAAAGTGTGCTACGCGTACGGTACAAACATAGAAAAATAATAAAAAACTTTGTTACTTGTTAAAGCGCAATTCCATTGAAGCAACACTGAGCGAGATGAGGCATGATACCCTGATTCTAGGTGCGCGACTATTATACAAAATTCAGAAATGTCGCATGCGCAATTTGTCTCTCAACATGGCATAAGGCTTTTCGTCTATTATATAACATTAGGCTATTCCCCAACGGCGTGAGAACAGCAATTATGTATAATAATCCTAGAAAATACCTCGTGCCAGATAAAAGATAAGGAAATGACATAGCAAGATACTTTGTGATGAATACACACGTGTGATTGCGCATCGCGGAAAAGATTCCAATTCCAAAACTACTTCCTTCCATTTTGAAAAACCAATTGAGGTAATTGCGGTTTTAATCTCTGAACAAATTCTTCTAACGACGGTGTTACCCATTTCATGGCTAATCTTGCTAAATGTGTGTTCACCACGCTGTAAAACTGAAAAAAATTTGACGATTTGTTAGAACAGTTTGTTTAGAGATTGAAACCGCCATAGCCTCTCACTGATTTTTCAAAATGGAAGGAAGCAGTTTATTGTAGTCTTCGGAGATGATCTTTCAACTATTCAAGGAAACAAGTACAGAATCGGTTCTCTTGCGGGAATTATGGCCATTGGTGGTCCACTGATAAAAATGAGAAACAACAGGAAATTTGTAGGGTATCCTCTCGTATTTTTTAACAAATCTATTTTGAAATCTTGGCTGAGCTGTTTATATTCAGTTTTAAGCAAAAAAACACGTCCCCAAAACCAAAAAATACTACCCAATTTCATAAAATACATTAATTCACTTAAATAAATCCTAAATACCTTAAATTAACACTTAAATTAAAGAAATAACCAAAAAATTTAAAATTTTTCATTCTTGAAATCTCAGAAAAATGCACAAGAATCGTAACGATAAAAACTCAGTTTTTAAGCCGTTTTTGCGTTATCATTAAATAATCGTTATTACGCATATTGTTGTTAAATACTTATTATTTATATGTTCTATAGTATTTCTAATTACTAAAAACCATAATTTAACCATATTTTTATTCGTTAATTTAATAAATATTAATAAAATAAACTTTTGAAATTATGAAACGTGATTATTACGATCTTAAAACCATGCAATGTTTCAGTGTGAGATCTTATCCTGCAGTTGAAGTCTGTGATTGGTTTTTATTGTCAAAATTGAATTGAGAAGGTTAAGTTGTAAGATAAGACTCATTTAGTTGAAGCTAATAACATGGGTGGACAGTTTAGAGATGTTGTTTTGGATAGATAAACTAATTTTAATCGAAATATAATCATAATATAATCTGTCATAGTTGCTAGAATTATAGAGGCGCGAAGTTCACGGGTTCGAGTCTTGCTGGTGGCGCTTGCATTTATCTCATTTTTTTTGTAAAATTTTGATAATTTCAGACTTTTGATCAAAATTATATTTTCTGTTCATAAAAAATATGACAAAATATCAATTTTGAAGATCAATTTAAGCACTAAATACAAGAGAAGAGCATAATACTTTACTTTCATATCAATACCTAAAATCTCTCCATTTTCACTATAGTATGAAATCTTCTTATAGATTTTAACTTCATATGAAAATGAGCAATCATCTAGAACTGGAATACATCCTCTCCATACATAGATACTCCGAATCAACAATATTAAACAAAACAAAATGTTCAATCACGAATGCTCTACCAGCAAGAATTTTTTGTTAAGGTGCTTTTAATTAAATTATTTGATTGCTCAGTGTCAGGTGTAAAACTGTACCTCGTTACAACAAAAGTCACTACATATTATTACAGCCAAATTAGTTTAAGGTACTATTAGTGTGTTAAAAAAAACATTTTTTTTCAATTTTTTTTTCATAAAAGGGTGTATAAATGTGCCGAGAATATGTATTTCAAATTTCAGGTCCAAATTCAAAATAGAAAAAAATTTATACTGTTTTTATATAGTTATGTTGCGTAAATTCCTTGTTATATTATTCTAACGATATTCTTATAACGCGAAATGTCATTTTTAAAATTTGCGCAAACTCTAGCTCAAACACTTTTTATCCGATATTAATAAAACTTGGCTCATTTTGTTTATTATTATGCCTATTGTGCATCCCCCCCCCCCCCAACGTTGTGATTTTTTTCTTTTTTCCCCGTTTTTAAAAAACCCTTAACTTCCAGTTTTGGTGGGAGATTCACAACTGAATAGGTCTTTATTGAAATATCATTCGATTTTTGTTTGTCTCATGCACTGGAGAGGCTCTATCTATCATTTGCGCAAATTCGGGCTCTTTCTTTTTACGTCAACTTCAACACCCTCTATATTAGTGAGAAAAAAATATAATTAAAAAATAAATTTTTTTCTATAAAATATAGATCCTCAGTTATCATATGTAAAAAAATTTAGCTCTAAAAATTATTTTTTCACTTAAAAAAAATATTTAAAAAAGGCCTTTTTTTAACTTCACTCGCTAAAAGTACCTTAATTATTAATTATAATATTTAATCTTTGTTTTTTCCAGTGTTGATTGTTATTTTATATATTTTTGAAGATGGCACGGCATTTAATTGTTTTTTTATATTAAGCATTTATTTTCAGGGTTTTGTGATGATGTCTTGCCCTGGAATTGCCGATAATGCACACGTAGCACTGCTGATTTTTGATCGTGTTAATTAAAGTGCATTTTCCTGTGGTTGTGTATTTAATTGTGGTTGAATATTTAATTAATAAAAAAACTCGGCTTAGAGCATGTCATCATGTTCGGGGCTGCAGTTCCTTTCTTAATTAAGTGAGCATCGTTGGTGGATGCAAATATTTCGTTGGTGGATGCAAACAGAGAGCTCATTTCCACGTTTTAGGGGCTCTATGACATGCATGCATCCTAAGGACAGTCTTGACTAGCTCCAGAGGACTTTAACTTTTATTAAATCACGTTATCGGGTTCGGATTTTTCAAAATTATAAGCTGAGTTCAAACTGGTGAAGATCTAGCGTACGTCGTTCGTAGTTAAAAGGAAACAAGTACAGAATCGTTTCTCTTGCGCGAATTATGGCCATTGGTCGTCGACTGATCAAATTGGAAACAACAGGAAATATATAGAGGTGTCCTATCGTATTCTTTAACAAATCTATTTTGAAATCTTGGCTGAACTGTTTATATTGAGTTTTAAGCAAAAAAAGACGTCCCCAAAACCAAAAAATACTACCCAATTTCATAAAATACATTAATTCACTTAAATAAATCCTAAATACCTTAAATTAACACTTAAATTAAAGAAATAACCAAAAAATTTAAAAATTTTCATTCTTGAAATCTCAGAAAAATGCACAAGAATCGTAACGATAAAAACTCAGTTTTTAAGCCGTTTTTGCGTTATCAATAAATAATCGTTATTACGCATATTGTTGTTAAATACTTATTATTTATATGTTCTATAATATTTCTAATTACTAAAAACCATAATTTAACCATATTTTTATTGGTTAATTTAATAAATATAAATAAAATAAACTTTTGAAATTATGAAAGGTGATTATTACACTCCTAAAACGATGCAATTTTTCAGTGTGAAATGTTATGGGATCCATCCTACAGTTCACGTCTGTGATTGGTTTTTATTGTCAAAATTAAATTGAGGAGGTTAAGTTGTAAGATAAGACGCATTTAATTGAAGCTAACAACAGGGGCGTACAGTTTAGAGGATTTTCTTGTATAGGTAAACTAATTTTAATCGAAATATAATTAATTAGGAAAATATTTTATTAGCACAACTTCCATAGTTGCTAGAATTATAGAGGCGCGAAGTTCACGGGTTCGATTCTTGCTAGTGGCGGTTGCATTTATCTCATATTTTTGTAAAATTTTGAAAATTTTTGACTTTTGATCAAAATTATATTTTCTGTTCATAAAAAAATGATAACATATCAATTTTAAAGATCAATTTAAACAGTAAATACAAGAGGAAAGCATAATACCTGATTTTCATATCAATACCTAAAAACTCTCCATTTTCACTACAGTATGAAATCTTCTTATAGATTTTAACTTCATATGAAAATTTCATCTAGAACTGAATACATCCTCTCCCTACATAGATACCCCGAATCAACAATACTTAACAAAAAAAAAGTGCAATCACGAAAGCTCTACCAGGAAGAATTTTTTGTTTATCCTCCCCCCCCATTAGGGATTAAAGGAGCAATTAGATTAGAGTATTGGCAGAAAAACTATGTCACTGCTTCCATGTGATGTGTATTGTGTCATAGAGATTCCTGCGGAAGGTTTAGAGGATACTTTTTAAAGATCAGGAGAATTATAATAATCATAATACGGACGGTAAATAGACAGAGTTTTGTCTTCATCACGGCAGTGTCTTGCTCACTACCATCGCTATGCTTACTATTAATAAACCACTTTTAGAATACTACTCGTATACTTGATGATACTAAGCTGAATAATACTTTGAGGTTAAATATAATCTCCGCGAATCGACTAAAAGCGTAGCTTTTAAAAAATAATTGCTAAAGAAACAAAAAAACTATAAACTACATACCAATAAATAGAGCTGCTCGGCTACGTCTAGCCTGCATATATCCTTGAAAAGTTGCCCATAAGCCAAAATGACAACGTGTTGTATCCCATGTAATCTGGTTCCTGCTAACTCCTTTTGCTAGAATGAAAGATTAAGATTTAGATTAGAATAATTCTATCATGCAGCGATGGAGCCTATAGCAAAAAATACTAAATTTCAGCAGCCACCAAATGGCAGAAGTGTAAAAAAATTATGAAGGAATTTCAAAAGTAGAAAATTCTATGAAAAAAGCCAATTTTTTTGTTTTTTTTTTGATAAATAAAACCAAAATTTAATTTCAGTTTGAAAAACAATTTTTAAATAATTTATTTGATGTTTTTTAAGTGGAGAAATTAATTAATTTTATTTAAAAAAAAATTGCAAAAAATTGCATACTAATTGAATTGTGGGTGGAGGAGAAAGAGCACATGTAATTGCCATTTGAAACTCAAATTATAGTGGTTTTGCACCTCTTTACACCCTCACTTTTCCACCAGACACTGAACAATCAAATAACATAATTAAAAGCATCTTCACTTAGTTAAAGAAGGAGCTGCGGCCCCAAAAATGCTTTAATTAACACGATCAAAAAAATAAATGCAACAAGTGTCAGGTGGGCATTACCGGCAATTTCAGGACAACATTGCATCAAAGGCCACTATAAAGCACTGTTAATAGAAAATATCGCGACATAATATAAATAATGTCGATATAATTACATGCGTATAATATAAAGAAACAATTCCCTACTTGATGGCTTCAAAAATTCATAAAAAAACAATCACCACTAACCAAAGCAAAAAACAAATAAAAACAAACAATCACCACTAACCAAAGCAAAAAAACAATACCGGAAAAATCAAGGAATAAATGTAGATAATAATAATAACGCAAAAAATTAAATGTGGCTTTTACACCTCCATTTTGCACCTGACACATAACAATTAAATAATTGAATTAAAAGCACCTTCACGAAAAAGGAACTGCGGCCCCAAAAATTAAGACGATCAGTGTATGTATATGCTCTAAGCCGAACATTTTTTATTTATAAATATTGCACCAAGCATAATTTAATAGAAAATGCAAAGAAAACTCGATATTCTATAATTCGCTTTAATTAACGCGATCAAAAATGCAACAGGTGTCAGGCGGGCATCACCGGCAATTTCAGGACAAGATTACATCAAAAGCCGAACTATAAAACACAGCAAATAGACAATATTGGGATATATAACACTAATAATGGATATAATTAAATGCACAATATAAAAAAACAATTCCCTAAATGCCGCCCTAAATTAATAAAAAAAACAATCACCACTAACCAAAGCAAAAAAACAATCCCCGGGAAAATCAAGGAATAATAATAATGCATGATCGTGGCTCTTACACCTCACTTTTGCACCTGACACTTAACAATTAAGACACTTAACAATAAAATAATTGAATGTAAACCACTGCCACAAGTGATTCCTTGTAAAATGCACATTCGATGCGATTGAACGAAAATAACCGCGATTTCTCACAATAAAATGCGACACTTGCACAAAAAAACTAATTGCAATTCGCACAATAATATTAATAAACCCAAACTTACCTTTAATAATAATAATAAACCCGAAAACCGCGATAATTATTATAATATTTTTAACGCGAACACTGCCGGCAGCACGACGCCGAGCACCGCCAGCAGCACGACCACTTCCACTAGAATCTTCACGTCCACTGCCAGTATTTTGTTGATAGTCCAGTTTTAGCACATGCATTTTCTTACTTCAGCTTGTGGATGCTGCGATATTTGATCTCTTTGCACTATGCCATGTTATCGTGTTAATATTATTATTTTATTTCGCTCTCTCTTTCTCCTTATATTATATATTGATATTACTTATAGTAAACAAAGGATTGTGTTTGAAAGCCATATGTTTGCTGCACGATCTTTAAAAAGTGATTTAGTGAATTATATCGCGAAGGGAATTTTTGAAGGTACGATCATAGGTTTCATATAAAAATACACGGGACAAGGAATATTGCGATCCCCCCAAGTATGCAAACGATAGAGTACGATTTTTCACATTTTCCCACAAAGAGGAGCGCTGCTGGGGGCTTTTTGTGGAAAATTTAAGACTTTTATAAAATCGGAATCGATGTAAATTAATTAATTACAATAAAAAAAACCCTTAATCTTTAAATATCTCAAGGGAAAGTAGCAAAAATAAATGTTTTTTTGTGGAAATGGAAAGAATTCAAGGTTCATCTTTCTGCCGCTCTCCTTTGTTGCTAAAAATGTGTTTCATAACTATTAATTTCTTGTCACGGATTCGTGCTATTATTAACTATAGATTCTATATGTGATGTTTAATCTATGTTTGTTAATATTATAAATAATATTTGGTAAATTACTATTTTTGCTGCTTAAACACGCGTTTTCATGTCAATATGACGATGGTGGCTTCCAGTAAAAGCAGGTATATGCAATTTTATCCGTAAATCTAGTGTTAATTGTTAATCTAGAAAATACCTGGTGCCAGATAAAAGTTAAAGAAAGGACATGGCAAGATATTTTGTGATGAATACCCACGATTACGTGTCCAGGAGTAGATCTTTCAACTATCCACCAAGGTAACGAGTACAGAACGGGTTCTTTTGCGGGAGTTAATTACGCACATTGGTGGTCGATTGACGAAAATGAGGACCAATAGGAAATAGATAAATGTATCCTGCAGACATAGAGAGCCTTTTTTGCCTAGAAAAGGATATTTAAATCAATATTCGTGCACAGGAAAACAAAATTAATGTCATGAAAAGTAGAGGGAGGCTGCAGTCGGCACAGCTTCGAAGTTCTTGGCTTCGAGTGTTGATGGTTGGCGGTTGTTTTTATTTTGATTTTTTTTGGTTAAATTTAACTTTTATAAAATCGAAATTGATTTAAATTTATTATTTCCATAAAAAAAGGATTAATCTGTAAATATCTCCAAGGAAAAGTACGAAAAAGAATGGGTTTTTATCAAATTATTTCAAAAAAATTGGATCGTGTCGCGCCGAAAACAATTTTTTTTCTAGCGAGAAAATATTAAACTAAAATCTTCTTAGTATTTGAGGGACATTTTTATCCTGGTTAGTAGCCAGAGTTGTAAACGTTACGGCTAAGTACAAAGGACGATGAGAGCCTTTGTAACGTATGTTTGCGGCACTCAAATTGCAGAATAGTTTTGCAATTAGTCTTTCTGAAATATTTGACTTCGGACTTTTTTCGTGTTAATAAATAAAATTAAACGGCGCTGCACAGGAAATATTAAACTCGGAGAGACGTCAGTGGAGAAAACTCTAGCAAACGTGTTCTGATGTTATTGGACTATACCGACAGAGTTCTCCTCGTAGACTTTTTCGAGCAACTTTACATGTTGAAATTTAAAGTTGTGTATGAAAAACACGGTCTGGAAAGTTGCATCAGCGTGTATACCTCGCCAGGCCATTCTTCGAGGCAATCTAGGACAATCGTTTAAGGAAATTGTCCAGTGAAATCTTATCGGATCGCGTCCTGCAGCTCGGATTGGTCACATCTGAGAGGCGTTTTATTGTCACAATTAACTCGAGGACATCAAAGTTGTAGGATAAGAGGCATTTAATTGAAGCTAACAACAGGCCGAACAGTTTAGAGGATGCTGTTGGATAGGTAAACTAATTTTAATCCAAATATAATCAATTAATTAGGAAAATATTTTATTAGCACGACTAAAAAATTGCATGGTTTTAGGAGCGTAATAATCACTTTTCATAATTTCAAAAGTTTATTTTATTAATATTTATTAAATTAACCAATAAAAATATGGTTAAATTGTTATTTTTAGTAATTAGAAATATTATAGAACATATAAATAATAAGTATTTAACAACAGTATGCGTAATAACGATTATTTATTGATAACGCAAAAACGGCCTAAAAACTGAGTTTTTATCGTTACGATTCTTGTGAACTTTTCTGAGATTTCAAGAATTGAAAATTTTAAATTTTTTGGTTATTTCTTTAATTTAAGTGGTAATTTAAGGTATTTAGGATTTATTTAAGTGAATTAATGTAGTTTATGAAATTGGGTAGTATTTTTTGGTTTTGGGGACGTGTTTTTTTGCTTAAAACTGAATATAAACAGAGGCCAAGATTTCAAAATAGATTTGCTAAAAAATACGATAGCATACCTCTATATATTTCCTGTTGTTTCTCATTTTTATCAGTCGACCACTAATGGCCATAATTCGCGCAAGAGAACCTTGTTTCCTTGAATAGTTGAAAGATCATCTCCGAAGACTACAATAAACTGCTTCCTTCCATTTTGAAAAATGTTGAGAGAAAAATGCGCATGCGACATTTCTGAATTTTTTATAATAGTCGCACACCTCCTAGAATCAGGGTATCATGCCTCATCTCGCTCAGTGTTGCTTCAATGGAATTGCGCTTTAACAAGTAACAAAGTTTTT
Organism: Thereva nobilitata; assembly: GCA_963855945.1. NCBI lineage: Eukaryota > Metazoa > Arthropoda > Insecta > Diptera > Therevidae > Thereva > Thereva nobilitata. The sequence continues at coordinate 18,310,286 of OY979699.1, read as the reverse complement.
TGATGTGAAACATCTTTGCGCGCGTTGAGAGTAATTTTTCAAGGTTGCAACGCTTGGCTCAATGCAATTGTTGTTGTGATTTGCAACGATTCTAACAAACCAAGAATCCTAGAATGGAAGAGTTAGTTGAGTGTATGATATTCGACTACAGTAAACTTCTTAACTACAATAACTTACAAAAATTTCGATGGAGCATTCGGATTTCTTAGAATTCTGTCTGTAGAAGGACAGAATTCCAGCAAGTTAGAGCCGATTAATGAAAATGATTATTTAGCTTAATTTACTTGATTTCCTATAAAAAAATTTTAATGGGCGGACTTAAATTACTTTTCATCTAAAAATTTGAGTTATAGAATTATCCGCCCCCACATATCTCTATTTCGTAGCACAATAATGCACAAACGTCAATCTATTGTTTTGATTGTATAGTAAGCATATAGCGGCAGCTAACAAATAAAACATTTTAGTTATCACAACTAACTTTCATGCGTTGCTATAAAAATGGTGCTATATTCATGTTGGTGCTATAAAAATATTTTATATGAAATTGTTATTTCAAATATTTAAAACACGGCATACGGAATTAGGAAAATACGGATGATTGGCGATGGATGGTGTTTTCTTAAATAATTGAAAATATGTTCTTAAATCCTTTGAAATATGTAGGCAATGTATTTGTCTTTTTTGAATTCAAAATTTTTAAATAATTACGAATTTTTGACTTTTGGACAAGGGTAATATAGTTTCGAAGGCGATTCCAATGATACCAAACAAGCGTCGCCCAAAATTAAAATTATTAGTGGAATGTTTTTCCCTTCTTCTAAATCTTTCAAATTTTAACAAAAAAAGCGCAGCCGTCAGGATTCGAACCCACGACACGATTCGACCCCTGGCGCCGATCCTACATTTTTTCTTAGTTTATAAAAAGCATTTATTTCACTTACCATCTATCTTAATGTAAATTTAACTAATGCTTAAAGTTAATTATTCTAGCCTATTCTAATCTGTCTAACTTACTGGCCCTCAGCAGCCGCTCTAAATTACTCACTATCTTATCTAACTTATGCCTTTCAGCTAAAACTTATGTATCTATTTTTACTTTATAAAAAGGAATCTTTATTTTTGGCTTACTTCTAAGAAAAATTAATAAAGAAAAAAAAAACTTAGAAACTATATATATTTTTTTATAAAATAAAACTTAAACTAACTTAACTTACTTAACCTAACTAGCCTAGCTATGTCGGCAGGGGATAGCAGAAGCAGTGCTGGTTCGGCTAACCCCCGTCCAGGCGACGAGCTTCCATGGATCCGAGTTTCAGACAACAACAAGGGTTCATGGGAGTCCGCACCACACCCAGCTTACTTAACCTATATTTATTACTACCGTAAAGACTAGAACTAGAACTAGATCCTACCTAAGCCCTACGCTAATCATTAAAACTAAATTACAAGCTAAACTATTCTATATCTAAAATTATCAGGGCGAATACGCAATATCTAAGTATCCTCCAGCCACCAGTACAGAGTACTTGCAGTGGAGGCGTCTCGTCTGCCTCTCTCCGAGATTCGAGTACTGAACCTCAGGAGCTCCTGAACTTCCATATCCTCGTTACTATATAAAGATCGCTTATCTGTCGCGGAACGACGTAGGTGGTAAAAGAGGGGCACCCCCGAACCATCTTGGACCAATCTTTTCCTATCCAGATAGACAAATGCCTCTGGAGGGATAAAGCCGCGTTCACAAGCAGCTCTGTGATATTCAGCGTTCGGGTAGGACGCTCCCCGAATAAGAGGATTGTCGCTCTCCGTCGCTCTAACAATATGTCTTCGAGTCAACTGATTATGAAGTTTTCGATCCTATTAACAAATGCCTTATCGTAAAGTACATTGTTGGCGTGAAACTTTGTGAAGCCAGATTCGGGCGTTCGATACAACCTTAAGCACGCCCTTAAGCATTGTCTTTCGAAAACCCGAAGCTTTTCCATATAAAAGGGAGATATGTTGAACCATACTGGACAACCATAGGTCAAAATCGGTCTGACCAAGGCTTGATAGCAGATCACCTTCACCCGTGGGCTTAGGTGTCTGCTATAAAAAAGCCTTTTAGTCATGTGAAACGCCTTGTTTGCCTTGTCGAGGGCAGCACTTATATTTCTATTGAAATACAAGTACTGATCCAAGCAAAGTCCAAGGTATTTCACTTCCGATTTATGTTCTAACGCTTGTCCAGCGTAGTTCGAAATTCGGAAGGTTTTCCAGTTCCTCTGCACATCGCGAGAAGCTCTGATTAGAGGAGTCCGGAAAAGGATCGATTCGCATTTGCTAAAATTGATCTTCAACTTCAACACAGGTCCGGTCATGCCGTATCTGACTAATTTGTAGAGAAGGCCCTCGATCCACACTGTATCGAACGCCTTCTCGTAGTCGATCAAGCATGCTCCGGTGCACTGGCCTCTCATTAAGTGCCAGTGTATGTCTGATACCAATTTCGACGCGGCATGAATAGTATCATGTCCCGCCCTGAAACCGAATTGGTTATCGGGAATTATTTTCTTTTCCTCAACCCATTTGGATAATGATCTATTAATTACTGATTCCAACACCTTACTGATATTCGGAAGCAGACTTATTGACCGAAGATTCGCAGGGTTACTTTTATCTTTACCCTTCTTGGGTATTGGATACACCACTGCCGTCTTACAGTGGCCTGGAAAATGGGCGTTGTTTAACGCATTGTTAAACAGAGTGGTGTATGTGTCTATGGCCACCAGGGGCAGATGTTTTAGGACGGTGTTTGGAATACCATCTACCCCAGACGACTTCTTACTATTTAGACGACGAAGTGTTAGCAGGAGATCGATTTTTGTAGTGAGCAGAGGATTTGCTTGCGCCTCAGGAATATTGTTCGCTGGGCAGTCTTCACTGAACTCGATGATTCTTCGGTTCTCAGATTTCCAAACCTCGATCTCTCTGGTTAGTCTGAAGTGGTTCAGCAGGGCCCTATTTTCGAGGTCAAAATTCGGTCGAACACAAGTGTTCACCGAATAAATTCCCTGATAGTAGGCCCCACTAGATCCACCTTCTCCTGCTCGTCCTCTATACAAAAATTATCGTCTGCATGACTGGTTTCTTCTGCAGTTCCTGGTTAGCCAGAGTCCTGGGGATACGTAACTTGTCCAACCGGTTATGTGTAAGATTTTATTTATCTGTGGGAACATGCTGCGCTATTGGATTGTATAGCACGAATCTTTTTGTTCCAGTACAGATTCACAGACTGTGAGAATTGTTGTCTGAGGAGTTGTTGGAGGTTTTTCATAACCGATTTAAGGGTTACAATCTCCGGGCTCTGTCTGTCTTGGAACTGGCGGTGTAGGGACTTCAGTCTGGTCAGTACTCTACTTTTGTGTTTCTGTAGTGCGTCGATGGTAGCGTTCTTGTAACGGTCTGTACTGTTCTTTTTCTTCGTCCGTGGTATGGCTTTGTCCATAGTCTGTACAATGAGGCTGTCCATATCTTTCAAATATGCATCAATCTCATTGTTGGTCAAGTTCGTAGTTGTGGGAGGTAATGGTCCGTTATTCTGTATTGCCCTTTCCATAGCCTTCTCGAATTTTGGCCAGTGCATCTTCTGGTAGGCAAAAGGATGCACTTCGCAATATTCGAGAAGTTCCATGGAGTCGTCAGGGACTTGTACTGTTATTTCCAGTCCTTGGTGGTCGCTGTCGTACGGCACTGTCGTTAGACAGTTTGTAACGTTTGTGTTTACCCCTAGTAGGCCCATCCGAGAGTCTATCAAGCATATATCGCGCCGATCCTCTACGTAAGCATTGGTAGCCGAACGGTTAAAATGTACCGTTCGGCTACCAATGCTTACGTAGAGGGAGTAACGAAATCGATAATTATAGTCTTGTGGCTGGAATTATAGGCCTCATGTAAGCGATAGACTAAATATGTAATATATTTGTATGAATAAATTAAAATTTTGAAAAAACAGTTTTGAACTGAAACCCTTGTTGTATTATCAAATGTCAGTATTTTGTTGTATAATAATAATACGCAACTAATGCAAGAAGTTCGCTGGAATTAATTTCGCTGCAATTTTCTTACATTGTATGCTAGCGATGAAAGAAAATTCCAGTGAAGTTATCGGCGACTATAAAACTTACGACCATTTTACATCCCAAATTAGTTCAAACAAAATTTTTATTTAATATAAAAAACTTAGAAAAATATGTTTCATTAAAAAAACAATAAAAATACTTCAAAAACCTTACTATGGTTAACCACGGAGTTTTTGAAAGACATAAGTTTACTATAGTTAACCATAGTAAGGTTTTTGGCCCCAGTTTATGTGTCTGTACCGAAATGGTTCAGTCCGCAAAGTCCACCATAAAATCCAGACCAAAACGACCGAAAATGGACCGGATTCGGTCTTACACATAAGCTATAATACTATAGTCTACCATTGTTGGTTCAATCGAATGACGGCTATGTAATGGAAAGTAAGCTAAAAAGGGCTAAAATGGAAAAAAATCTCTGCCGCTGCGTATGTAGGTTCTATTAGCGCTAAATAACCGTTAAATACTAGGGCAGAAATTTTTTACCATTTGCTGAGGTGAAATGGCAAGTTCAGCAAGGGGGCTTGGGGAGCGTACAAATTGTCTTTATGGAATAAAAAAAATATTTAAGTTTTTTCTTTTTTTAAAGTTACCCCCCCTAAGCCAACTGGCTGAAAACGCCCCTGTTCAATTTGCTCTAAGCAGTTTCCTCTTACCGAGTCTACCCAGAAAATTATATGCAATTTTAAAGTAGTGGTGGTGGTGCATCTTCCTTAAGTGGATTTAATGCGACTTGGAGTCCTTTCTGCTGTATTCAAAGCGTGAGGCTAAAACAAAACATAAAACACGTTTTACCATCCACAGAAGTTGAAGGATATATTCTCACGCACGCAAACGTACAAATACACACACAGACTATGGCTACACAACGAATTCCACATAAATCACATATTGTAAGCAAGTATTTTTACATTTTATGAATACTCCCCAGGATTTGTAGGACTAATGTGCCCGCTTCGAGCAATCTGGTTTCAGGTTGAATATAATTTTCGCATTACATAAATAAAATTTGTTTTGCTAATTAAAATTTATTTTCCTGTCAGATTTGTTTTAAAAATAGAACTGCACTGCACGAATGTAAAACTTTTAATGAGGGCCCCTGGAAAATGTCGGATACTAGATGCTAGAGTCGAGGACTAGGCCAAATGGGACAATGGAACCGTGCAAAAGTGGGTTACAAGATATTTATCTGAAGAGTTCTTGTTTGCTTTGTCCACTGAAGTAGGAAAAATGCCATAAGTTGTACATATTTAGTGGTGTAATCGGTTCAACATGTATAGAATAGTGTTCTATTGACTTTTTTATCCTAGAGTAATTGGAATTTGGATGGATTACATAGGAGACAATGCTACTGATCGAGTACTGGTAAGGAACTGCATTGATAAATAGGTTGTCCAGGAAGATGGCAACGGTGGAATCTTGTGATCAGATGACGGCCTGTAGTGATCATGACATTGCACCCTGTTAGGTAATTCCTAAGCTAGCGTTTTCCACACGAAGAGAGGTGACTAGGTTGTCGCAAGAAGCGGAATTGTGAAAATGCAGCGCACTTTCCCTTAGGTGGCTTTTGCCACTAGAAACAGAACACAAACGTTTCAGGTGCAGCTAAAAACAAAGGGAATTTGTGGATATCGATTTTTTTGAAAAATTTTAAGCTCCTTAATATGAAACTCGTGATCATTTGCAAGCTCCAGTGATCCTGCTTTCAAAAATCCCCTTCGGGTATAATTGACAAGATCACTTTTTGGAAAATGCGCACTATATATATGGCTTTCAAACATGTCTCTTCGAAGAAATACTGCAGATAATAATAATGCGCACCGATATTAAATGAGGGTGGCTTTTACACCTCACTGTACCTCACTTGACACTTTAAACAATTAAATTATTGAATTTATAGCACCTGGTGGCGGTGGTTCCTTTGTAAAAGGGAACTGCAATGAAAAATCGCGTTTTTCTTTCAGTAAAAAGCCGATAAAAAGTGGCGCACTTGAACAAAACTAATTGCAATTTGCATAATTACACTTAACAATATTAAATAAACCGCGAAAAAATTAATTATTTTAATATTTTATTTTAATCAAAAAGGAACCACAAACACGGCCACTTTCACCATTATTATTATCTGCAGTAATTCTTCTTTGTTTTTCTCAGTTTTGGTTGGTGGTGATTGTTTGTTTTATTCATTTTTGACGTCATTTAGGTGTCCAGGCATTTAGAGGATTGTTTTTTATGTTACGCATTTAATTGTATCGATATTTTCAGTGTTTTACAGCTCGGCTTTATGTAATCTTGCCCCCGAAATTGCCGGTGATGTCCACCTGACACCTGTGCATTTTTGATCGTGTTAATTAAAGTATTTTTGGTGAGGCCGCGGCTCCTTCTTTATATCAAGTGAAGATGCTTTCAATTAAATTATTTGATTGCTCAGTGTCAGGTGTAAAAGTATATCTCATTACTACAAGCGTCACTATTATTACAGCCAAATTAGTTTAAGGTACTATTAGTGTGTTAAAAAAAAGGAAACAAGTACAGAACCGGTTCTCTTGCGGGAATTATGGCCATTGGTAGTCAACTGATAAAAATGAGAAACAACAGGAAATATATAGAGGTATCCTATCGTATTCTTTAACAAATCTATTATGAAATCATGGCTCGCGGTTTATATTCAGTTTTAAGCAAAAAAACACATCCCCAAAACCAAAAAATACTACCCAATTTCATAAAATACATTAATTCACTTAAATAAATCCTAAATACCTTAAATTACCACTTAAATTAAAGAAAAAACCAAAAAATTGAAAATTTTCCATTCTTGAAATCTCAGAAAAGTTCACAAGAATCGTAACGATAAAAACTCATTTTTTGGGCCTTTTTTGCGTTATCAATAAATAATCGTTATTACGCATATTGTTATTGAATACTTATTATTTATATGTTCTATAATATTTCTAATTACTAAAAAACATAACTTAACCATATTTTTATTGGTTAATTTAATAAATATTAATAAAATAAACTTTTGAAATTATGAAAGGTGATTACACTCCTAAAACGATGCAATTTTTCAGTGTGAAATGTTATGGGATCCATCCTACAGTTCACGTCTGTGATTGGTTTTTATTGTCAAAATTAAATTGAGGAGGTTAAGTTGTAAGATAAGACTCATTTAGTTGAAGCTAATAACATGGGTGGACAGTTTAGAGATGTTGTTTTGGATAGATAAACTAATTTTAATCGAAATATAATCATAATATAATCTGTCATAGTTGCTAGAATTATAGAGGCGCGAAGTTCACGGGTTCGAGTCTTGCTGGTGGTGCTTGCATTTATCTCATTTTTTTTTTGTAAAATTTTGAAAATTTCAGACTTTTGATCAAAATTATATTTTCTGTCCATAAAAAAATGACAAAATATCAATTTTGAAGATCAATTTAAGCACTAAATACAAGAGAAGAGCATAATACTTTACTTTCATATCAATACCTAAAATCTCTCCATTTTCACTATAGTATGAAATCTTCTTATAGATTTTAACTTCATATGAAAACGAGCAATCATCTAGAACTGAATACATCCTCTCCATACATAGATACCCCGAATCAACAATATTAAACAAAAAAAAATGTTCAATCACGAATGCTCTACCAGCAAGAATTAAGGTGCTTTTTACCTCGTTGCAACAAAAGTCACTATTATTACAGCCAAATTAGTTTAAGGTACTATTAGTGTCTAAAAAAAATATTTTTTTTTCGATTTTTTTTTCATAAAAGGGTCTATAAATGTGCCGAGAATATGTATTTCAAATTTCAGGTCCAAATTCAAAATAGAAAAAAGTTATACCGATTTTTGTATAGTTATGCTGCATAAATTCCTTGTTATATTATTCTAACGCCAATCTTATATCGCGTTTTTCTCGAAATGAATTTTTTAAAATTTGCGCAAACTCTAGCTCAAACACATTTTATCCGATATTAATAAAACTAGGCTCATTTTGTTTATTATTATGCCTATTGTGCATCCCCCGAACGTTGTGATTTTTTTTCTTTTTTCCCCGTTTTTAAAAAACCCTTAACTTCCGGTTTTGGTGGGGGATGCACAACTGAATAGGTCTTTATTGAAATACCATTAGATTTTTGTTTGTCTCATGCACTGGAGACGCTCTATTATTTGCGCAGAGTCGGGCTCTTTCTTTTTACGTCAACTTCAACACCCTCTATATTAGTGAGAAAAAAATATAATTAAAAAATAAATTTTTTTCTATAAAATATAGATCCTCAGTTATCATATGTAAAAAAATTTAGCTCTAAAAATTATTTTTTCACTTAAAAAAAATATTTAAAAAAGGCCTTTTTTTAACTTCACTCGCTAAAAGTACCTTAATTATTAATTATAATATTTAATCTTTGTTTTTTCCAGTGTTGATTGTTATTTTATATATTTTTGAAGATGGCACGGCATTTAATTGTTTTTTTATATTAAGCATTTATTTTCAGGGTTTTGTGATGATGTCTTGCCCTGGAATTGCCGATAATGCACACGTAGCACTGCTGATTTTTGATCGTGTTAATTAAAGTGCATTTTCCAGAAATGAGTTTGATTCTGCCGAGTTTTCTTTGCATTTTCTCTTGTGGTTGAATATTTAATTAATAAAAAAAATTCAGCTTAGAGCATGTCATCATGTTCGGGGCTGCAGTTCCTTTCTTAATTAAGTGAGCATCGTTGGTGGATGCAAATATTTCGTTGGTGGATGCAAACAGAGAGCTCATTTCCACGTTTTAGGGGCTCTATGACATGCATGCATCCTAAGGACTTTAACTTTTATTAAATCACGTTTTCGGGCTCGGATTTTTCAAAATTATAAGCTAAGTTCAAACTGGTGAAGATCTAGCGTACGTCGTTCGTAGTTAAAAGGAAACAAGTACGGAATCGGTTCTCTTGCGGGAATTATGGCCATTGGTGGTCGACTGATAAAAATGAGAAACAACAGGAAATATATAGAGTTATGCTATCGTATTCTTTAACAAATCTATTTTGAAATCTTGGCTGAACTGTTTATATTCAGTTTTAAGCAAAAAAAGACGTCCCCAAAACCAAAAAAACTACCCAATTTCAATAAAATACATTAATTCACTTAAATAAATCCTAAATACCTTAAATTACCTCTTAGATTAAAGAAATGACCAAAAAATTTAAAATTTTCCATTCATGAAATCCCAAAAAAATGCAGAAGGATCGTAGCGATAAAAACTCAGTTTTTGACCGATTTCGCGTTATCATCAATAACCGTTATTAAGCCTACTATTATAAAATACTTATTTTTTATATGTGCTATAATATTTTTAGTTACTAAAAAACATAATTTAAACATATTTTTATTGGTTAATTTAATAAATATCAATAAAACAAACTTTTGAATTTACATATTATCACAATCTACAGTATAGTGAAAAATTGCATAGTTGTAGGCACCTAATACTCAATCGGATGCGTTTTCTGGCAATCGCAGGGATCCTGTATGATATGTCAGAAATTACAATACGAAGTGCTCAAGTTTTCTCATGCAAATATGCGAAACTGCGCATTGTAAATTTATCCATTAGATAGAGGATCCGCACGTTTACCAAAAAACGTACATTTTAACTTGAGATTATTCACTTTAATCTTTAATTAGAGATTAAGTTCTGAAAAGATGCAATATTTTTCACTTTCATATTAGTAAGAGGCTAACACTTGAGCATTTATTCATTTTTCCAATGTTTTACGGATTTTAAATACTTATAACAAATAAAGAGGACATTATTTTTCGCGTGTATTTAATAATCGTTATTAAGCTTATTATTATTAAATACTTATTTTTCATATGTTTTACAATATTTTCCATGACTAAAAAACATAATTTAACCATATTTTTATTGGTTAATTTAATAAATATTAATAAAATAAACTTTTGAAATTATGAAACTTGAAATCTTATGAGATCCATCCTGCATTTCTTGTCTTGGTTTTCATTGTCAAAATTAAATTAAGGATGTTAAGTTGTAAGATAAGACGCATTTAATTGAATCTAATAACATGGGCGAACAGTTTAGAGGATTTTCTTGGATAGGTAAACTAATTAACAAAAAACAAAAAATTCTTGCTGGTAGAGCATTCGTGATTGCACATTTTTTTGTTAAGTATTGTTAATTCGGGGTATCTATGTGTGGAGATGATGTTTTCAGTTCTAGATGATTGCACATTTTCATATGAAGTTAAAATCTATAAGAAGATTTCATGAAAATGGAGAGTTTTTAGGTATTGATATGAAAATAAAGAATTATGCTCTCCTCTTGTATTTAGTGTTTAAATTGATCTCCAAAATTGATATTTTGTCATTTTTTTATGGACAGAAAATATAATTTTGATCAAAAGTCTGAAATTTTCAAAATTTTACAAAAAAAAAATGAGATAAATGCAAGCGCCCCCGCCAAACGCGAACCCGTGAACTTCGCGCCTCTATAATTTTTTCAACTATGGAAGTTGTGCTAATAAAATATTTTCTTAATTAATTGATTATATTTCGATTAAAAGAGTTTACCTATCCAAGAAAATCCTCCAAACTGTCCGCTCATGTTATTAGCTTGAATTAAATGCGTCTTATCGTAAAACTTAACCTTCTTAATTTAATTTTGACAATGAAAACAAAGACAAGAAATTCAGAATGGATCTCATAAGATTTCAAGTTTCATAATTTCAAAAGTTTATTTTATTAATATTTATTAAATTAACGAATAAAAATATGGTTAAATTATGTTTTTTAGTAATAAGAAATATTATAGAACATATAAATAATAAGTATTCAATAACAATATGCGCAATAACGATTATTTATTGATAACGCAAAAACGGCTTAAAAACTGAGTTTTTATCGTTACGATTCTTGTGAACTTTTCTGAGATTTCAAGAATTGAAAATTTTAAATTTTTTGGTTATTTCTTTAATTTAGTGGTAATTTAAGGTATTTAGGATTTATTTAAGTGAATTAATGTATTTTATGAAATTAGGTAGTATTTTTTGGTTTTGGGGATGTGTTTTTTTGCTTAAAATGTAGTTGTCAGCCCTTCGAGCAATCCCCAACCAGAAGTGAATATTTCTGAACCCGTTTTGGGCATGGATGGTGGTCTGACTATGCCTCTAGGCACTCTCAAACCCTGCCCTGCTGCTTTGGCCAGGCTTGTGCATGGTAACTACCTTAAGGAAAACAATAATTCAAAAGATACATGGCGTGATTTGCACAAAACGGTTTGCTTGTGGGGGTGCCCTTTCCAATAAAGTATCACTCAAAAAATTCGGAGCACGTTTTAAACAAAAGGGTTATTATAGGCAAAAGCAAGAAAACGGTGGAATATCCCCAAAAGGTGGACATATATGGACTCAGGAGGGCGAGCCCTTTCCAACAAGGTATTACTCGTCAAAATCGGGGCACGTTTTAAACATTGGGGCTATTATAGGCAAAAACGGGAAAACGGAGGAATATCCCCAAAATGTGGACATATATGGATTCAGGAGGGCGAGCCCTTTCCAACAAGGTATCACTCGTCCAAATCAGAGCACGTTTTAAACAAAAGGGCTATTATAGGCAAAAACAGGAAAACGGTGGAATATCCCCAAAAGGTGGGCATATGGATTCAGGAGCAAGAAAACGGTGGAATATCCCCAAAAGGTGGACATATATGGACTCAGGAGGGCGAGCCCTTTCCAACAAGGTATCACTCGTCCAAATCAGAGCACGTTTTAAACAAAAGGGCTATTATAGGCAAAAACAGGAAAACGGTGGAATATCCCCAAAAGGTGGGCATATATGGATTCAGGAGGGCGAGCCCTTTCCAACAAGGTATTACTCGTCAAAATCGGAGCACGTTTTAAACATAAGGGCTATTATAGGCAAAAACGGGAAAACGGAGGAATACCGCCAAACGGTGGACATATATGGATTCAAAAGGGCGAGCCCTTTCCAACCAGGTATTACTCGTCAAAATCGGAGCACGTTTTAAACATAAGGGCTATTATAGGCAAAAGCAAGAAAACGGTGGAATATCCCCAAAAGGTGGGCATATATGGATTCAGGAAGGCGAGCCCTTTCCAACAAGGTATCACTCGTCAAAATCGAAGCACGTTTTAAACATAAGGGCTATTATAGGCAAAAGCAAGAAAACGGTGGAATATCCCCAAAAGGTGGGCATATATGGATTCAGGAGGGCGAGCCCTTTCCAACCAGGTATTACTCGTCAAAATCGGAGCACGTTTTAAACATAAGGGCTATTATAGGCAAAAACGGGAAAACGGAGGAATATCGCCAAACGGTGGACATATATGGATTCAGGAGGGCGAGCCCTTTCCAACAAGGTATCACTCGTCAAAATCGAAGCACGTTTTAAACATAAGGGCTATTATAGGCAAAAGCAAGAAAACGGTGGAATATCCCCAAAAGGTGGGCATATATGGATTCAGGAGGGCGAGCCCTTTCCAACCAGGTATTACTCGTCAAAATCGGGGCACGTTTTAAACATGTGGGCTATTATAGGCAAAAACGGGAAAACGGAGGAATATCCCCAAAATGTGGACATATATGGATTCAGGAGGGCGAGCCCTTTCCAACAAGGTATCACTCGTCCAAATCAGAGCACGTTTTAAACAAAAGGGCTATTATAGGCAAAAACAGGAAAACGGTGGAATATCCCCAAAAGGTGGGCATATGGATTCAGGAGCAAGAAAACGGTGGAATATCCCCAAAAGGTGGACATATATGGACTCAGGAGGGCGAGCCCTTTCCAACAAGGTATCACTCGTCCAAATCAGAGCACGTTTTAAACAAAAGGGCTATTATAGGCAAAAACAGGAAAACGGTGGAATATCCCCAAAAGGTGGGCATATATGGATTCAGGAGGGCGAGCCCTTTCCAACAAGGTATTACTCGTCAAAATCGGAGCACGTTTTAAACATAAGGGCTATTATAGGCAAAAACGGGAAAACGGAGGAATACCGCCAAACGGTGGACATATATGGATTCAAAAGGGCGAGCCCTTTCCAACCAGGTATTACTCGTCAAAATCGGAGCACGTTTTAAACATAAGGGCTATTATAGGCAAAAGCAAGAAAACGGTGGAATATCCCCAAAAGGTGGGCATATATGGATTCAGGAAGGCGAGCCCTTTCCAACAAGGTATCACTCGTCAAAATCGAAGCACGTTTTAAACATAAGGGCTATTATAGGCAAAAGCAAGAAAACGGTGGAATATCCCCAAAAGGTGGGCATATATGGATTCAGGAGGGCGAGCCCTTTCCAACCAGGTATTACTCGTCAAAATCGGAGCACGTTTTAAACATAAGGGCTATTATAGGCAAAAACGGGAAAACGGAGGAATATCGCCAAACGGTGGACATATATGGATTCAGGAGGGCGAGCCCTTTCCAACAAGGTATCACTCGTCAAAATCGAAGCACGTTTTAAACATAAGGGCTATTATAGGCAAAAGCAAGAAAACGGTGGAATATCCCCAAAAGGTGGGCATATATGGATTCAGGAGGGCGAGCCCTTTCCAACCAGGTATTACTCGTCAAAATCGGGGCACGTTTTAAACATGTGGGCTATTATAGGCAAAAACGGGAAAACGGAGGAATATCCCCAAAAGGTGGGCATATATGGATTCAGGAGGGCGAGCCCTTTCCAACCAGGTATTACTCGTCAAAATCGGAGCACGTTTTAAACATAAGGGCTATTATAGGCAAAAACGGGAAAACGGAGGAATATCGCCAAACGGTGGACATATATGGATTCAGGAGGGCGAGCCCTTTCCAACAAGGTATTACTCGTCAAAATCGGAGCACGTTTTAAACATAAGGGCTATTATAGGCAAAAGCAAGAAAACGGTGGAATATCCCCAAAATGTGGACATATATGGATTCAGGAGGGCGAGCCCTTTCCAATAAAGCATCACTCGTCCAAATCAGAGCACGTTTTAAACAAAAGGGCTATTATAGGCAAAAACGGGAAAACGGAGGAATATCCCCAAACGGTGGACATATATGGATTCAGGAGGGCGAGCCCTTTCCAACCAGGTATTACTCGTCAAAATCGGAGCACGTTTTAAACATGTGGGCTATTATAGGCAAAAACGGGAAAACGGAGGAATATCCCCAAAAGGTGGGCATATATGGATTCAGGAGGGCGAGCCCTTTCCAACCAGGTATTATTCGTCAAAATCGGGGCACGTTTTAAACATGTGGGCTATTATAGGCAAAAACGGGAAAACGGAGGAATATCCCCAAAAGGTGGGCATATATGGATTCAGGAGGGCGAGCCCTTTCCAACCAGGTATTATTCGTCAAAATCGGGGCACGTTTTAAACATGTGGGCTATTATAGGCAAAAACGGGAAAACGGAGGAATATCCCCAAAAGGTGGGCATATATGGATTCAGGAGGGCGAGCCCTTTCCAACCAGGTATTACTCGTCAAAATCGGAGCACGTTTTAAACATAAGGGCTATTATAGGCAAAAACGGGAAAACGGAGGAATATCGCCAAACGGTGGACATATATGGATTCAGGAGGGCGAGCCCTTTCCAACAAGGTATTACTCGTCAAAATCGGAGCACGTTTTAAACATAAGGGCTATTATAGGCAAAAGCAAGAAAACGGTGGAATATCCCAAAAATGTGGACATATATGGATTCAGGAGGGCGAGCCCTTTCCAATAAAGCATCACTCGTCCAAATCAGAGCACGTTTTAAACAAAAGGGCTATTATAGGCAAAAACGGGAAAACGGAGGAATATCCCCAAACGGTGGACATATATGGATTCAGGAGGGCGAGCCCTTTCCAACCAGGTATTACTCGTCAAAATCGGAGCACGTTTTAAACATGTGGGCTATTATAGGCAAAAACGGGAAAACGGAGGAATATCCCCAAAAGGTGGGCATATATGGATTCAGGAGGGCGAGCCCTTTCCAACCAGGTATTACTCGTCAAAATCGGGGCACGTTTTAAACATGTGGGCTATTATAGGCAAAAACGGGAAAACGGAGGAATATCCCCAAAAGGTGGGCATATATGGATTCAGGAGGGCGAGCCCTTTCCAACCAGGTATTACTCGTCAAAATCGGGGCACGTTTTAAACATGTGGGCTATTATAGGCAAAAACGGGAAAACGGAGGAATATCCCCAAAAGGTGGGCATATATGGATTCAGGAGGGCGAGCCCTTTCCAACCAGGTATTACTCGTCAAAATCGGAGCACGTTTTAAACATAAGGGCTATTATAGGCAAAAACGGGAAAACGGAGGAATATCGCCAAACGGTGGACATATATGGATTCAGGAGGGCGAGCCCTTTCCAACAAGGTATTACTCGTCAAAATCGGAGCACGTTTTAAACAAAAGGGCTATTATAGGCAAAAGCAAGAAAACGGTGGAATATCCCCAAAAGGTAAGGTATTCTTTAGTCCAATCTAGATGTTTTACTACTTATCTCCAGTTGGTGGTCAATATAGAGTTTTCTTTTATCAGCAACTGCTCTCTATGGAGAAATATTGGGATTGCTTTAGTTTTAAAAAAAGCATTTATTTAGCTTAACAACTAATACTAATATAAATTTAATTAAACGTTTAAAGTTAATTATTCTAACTTATTTTGATTGTTTGGTTGGAAACATAAAATGCGTCCCATGTATGCCAATAAGACATTGCTTTCTTTAATATTTCAATTGATCGTAAAAATTGATAGTTTGTCCCTTTTTTACGGGCAAAAAATATAATTTTCATCAAAAGTCTTAAATTTTCTAAGAAAAAAATATCAAAATAAAAACAAACGCCACCAGCAAGACTCGAACACGAGAATTTTGCGCCTCTATAATTCTAGCAACTATGGCAGATTAAATTATGATTATATTGCGATTAAAATTAGTTTATCTATCCAAAACAACTTCTCTAAACTGTCCACCCATGTTATTAGCTTCAACTAAATGCGTCTTATCTTACAACTTAACCTCCTCAGTTTAATTTTGACAATAAAAACCAATCACAAGCGTTAACAAATCTGAACTACAGATGGATCCCGTAAGATTAGACACTGAAACATTGCATGGTTTTAGGAGCTTAATAATCACCTTTCATAATTTCAAGTTTATTTAATTAATATTTATTAAATTAACCAATAAAAATATGGTTAAGTTATGTTTTTTAGTAATTAGAAATATTATAGAACATATAAATAATAAGTATTTAACAACAGTATGCGTAATAACGATTATTTATTGATAACGCAAAAACGGCCTAAAAACTGAGTTTTTATCGTTACGATTCTTGTGCACTTTTCTGAGATTTCAAGAATAGAAAATTTTAAATTTTTTGGTTATTTCTTTAACTTAAGTGGTAATTTAAGGTATTTAGGATTTATTTAAGTGAATTAATGTGTTTTATGAAAATGGGTAGTATTTTTTGGTTTTGGGGACGAGTTTTTTTGCTTAAAACTGAATATAAACCGCGAGCCACGATTTCAAAATAGATTTGTTAAAGAATACGATAGGATACCGGCATACAGAAACTTTCTTTTATTAATATAGATTATATTTTAATCCACAAAAACATTTCAGATCACTTTACTGCCAAATTATCTATTCGGACAAGAGATGGAGCGGATTTAGTATCTACAGATTTTACATTTTTCGACTATAGTACGCCTTCCTCATGCACCAGACGTGTTTCATCGGAATTCCCTTGTGATTGGTGTGTAGATGCTCATGGATGCATTCATGATACAGCAGAAAATTGTCGAAATGATATTCTTGCTACTGGAGTCAGTGTAAGTAATGATTCACAGTTCGCAATCCATATTATTATCTAAAAAAATCTTCCCTTTTACAGCGAATTGGTGCAAGCTATAGATCAGGACCAGGTTTCTGTCCAACAATCAATGCAACAAATACCGATGGTAGCGAAGTGCTTGTCGCTGCTGGTACCAGCAAATCAATAAAAGTCCGTCCATATAAATGGTCAATTTATTGTACAAACAAGATTTGTGTGTCAATTTAATATCGAAGGACGTGTAACTATGCTCAGCCATTAGGCGATACAATATACTCTGCCAGTACGGAATTTCAATATACATCGAGATCACCAAATCTAACAGCAACGTCTGCTGTTATATGGGGAGGATCAAAGCCGCTTGACAATCCGCACAATATTCATGGTAAAAAGGTATCATAGTCAAAATACCAAAAAAGGGGGACCTAACAATATGTGACAACTGTAGAGGCATCTGTCTGTTATCTACTGTTGGCAAAATCTTGTCCCAAATATTACTATCTAGGATAGGAGAGGAGGTACACCGAACGCTTAGAAGACAGCACAGGCTGGTTTCAGAAAGGGCCGCTCCTGCATAGACCATATTAACACCTTGAGAATCGTGGAGCAGTCTACTGAATTCCGATCCCTCCTTTACCTTGCTTTCGTAGACTATGAGAAAGCGTTCGACTTTGTCAATAGGAGCTTTATATGACAGGCACTACCGCAACGGGGATTGCCTGATAAAATAATAGAATTAATAAAAGCTCTTTACAACAACTAATAAAAGCTCTTTACAACAAGTTCTTCACAATGGAAAATTATCCGACAGCTTTGAAGTGAGCTCAGGAGTACGACAAGGATGCCTACTTTCACCATTACTATTTCTTATAGTAATAAATGACATCCTTGTCAGCGCACTCTTTGGGCCCGTAGAGGGTCAACATGCGGGGAGTGCTCTGACATTAAGCCCTGTCATGTCCTGAGGCTGATGAAGGACATCTCGGATGCTTTTCTTGAAGGCCATGAAACAGTCATGGGCCGTATCAACTCCTTTCCCGGCAATATCCCCCATTTTCCGGCTATATCCCACCACCATCGTCTCATGCTTAATTATTGCTACAATTTAGAGAACAATCCTTGTCCGGAGGTGGTAACCCATGCCTTTAACTTTAAAAATGCTAACTTTGGGGAACTGCCATCTAAGCTTGCCTCGATCGATTTCAACAGTTTGCTTTCCGCTAATGAGTTGGATGTCGATGTGGCACGGTTTTATGCTGTACTATACGAAGCCTTCGTTCCTTGTGTAACTTTTGAGCCCCAAAAATTGCCCAGTTCATCTCCACCTTGGTACAATAATGAGCCGAAGCAGTTAAGGAATCAGAAGAATAGATTCTGGAAGACCTATTTAAAGAGAAAGGATTCTCCGAGTCTTAATTCATTTACTAATTGCTATAACAGATTTCGTTCACTCACTTTTGCTCTGTATCGTGAATATCTCTGCAGCATGTCCTCGATTTGCAACATGTTTGCAGCATTCTTTCATCAGTCTCTTAGTCCTTCTGACTTCCAACCTAATGACAATAATTTTCATCACATAATTGCAAGCCGAGAGGTTCGTAGCTTATCTCTATCAATAACCAGTGACGTCATCGTGAAACATATCAACGAACTCCCATACGACTTCACTTCCGACCCTGACGGTATTCCCCTGCTCTTCTTAAGTCCTGTGTGGAGCTTCCCCAGTCTCCACTCAAAACCCTTTTTCAAAAATCCCTCAATAAAGGGTACTTCCCCACTCTTTGGAAGAATTCGTTCATAATCCCCATTCACGAAAGTGAACTATCGAATTATAGACCAGTTGCTAAGCTCTCTGTCATACCGAGCCTATCGCGCCCTGTCGTGCCGAGCAATGTCGCGCCTATCTGCAAGAAGCTTATCTCAACGAATCAACATGGCTTTCTTGCAGCTCGTTCCAGCACTACCAATCTACTCGAGTTTACTTCTCATGCTGTCGAGGGCTTCGTTTCCGGTTGCCAAACTGATTGCGTGTACACTAATTTTAGTAAGGCATTTGACAAGCCCTCCCACTCCATTATAATTTTCAAACTAAGAAAGTTAGGCTTTCCGCAACCCTTCTAGTATGGTTCTTGCTAAATGTGTGTTCAGCACGCTGTAAAACTGAAAAAAATTTGACGATTTGTTAGAACAGTTTGTTTAGAGATTGAAACCGCCATTACCTCTCACTGATTTTTCAAAATGGACGGAAGCAGTTTATTGTAGTCTTCGGATATGTTCTTTCAACTATTCAAGAAAACAAGTACAGAATCGGTTCTGTTGCGGGAGTTATGACCATTGGTGGTCGACTGACCAAAATGAGAAACAACAAGAAATATATAGAGGTGTCCTCTCGTATTTTTTAACAAATCTATTATGAAATCATGGCTCGCGGTTTATATTCAGTTTTAAGCAATAAAACACATCCCCAAAACCAAAAAATACTACCAAATTTCATAAAATACATTAATTCACTTAAATAAATCCTAAATACCTTAAATTACGACTTAAATTAAAGAAATAACCAAAAAAATTGAAAATTTTCCATTCTTGAAAACTCAGAAAAGTGCACAAGAATCGTAACGATAAAAACCCATTTTTAGGCGGGTTTTGCGTTATCAATAAATAATCGTTATTACGCATATTGTTATTGAATACTTATTATTTATATGTTCTATAATATTTCTAATTACTAAAAAACATAACTTAACCATATTTTTATTGGTTAATTTAATAAATATTAATAAAATAAACTTTTGAAATTATGAAACGTGATTATTACGCTCCTAAAACAATGCAATTTTTCACTGTGAAATCTTATCGTATCCATCCTGCAGTTGACGTCTGTGATTGGTTTTTATTGTCAAAATTAAAATGAGAAGGTTAAGTTGTAAGATAAGACGCATTTAGTTGAAGCTAATAACATGGGTGCACAGTTTAGAGATATTGTTTTGGATAGATAAACTAATTTTAATCGAAATATAATCATAATATAATCTGTCATAGTTGCTAGAATTATGGAGGCGCGAAGTTCACGGGTTCGAGTCTTGCTGGTGGTGCTTGCATTTATTTCATTTTTTTTTTGTAAAATTTTGAAAATTTCAGACTTTTGATCAAAATTATATTTTCTGTCCATAAAAAAATGACAAAATATCAATTTTGAAGATCAATTTAAGCACTAAATACAAGAGAAGAGCATAATACTTTACTTTCGTATCAATACCTAAAATCTTTCCATTTTCACTATAGTATGAAATCTTCTTATAGATTTTAACTTCATATGAAAACGAGCAATCATCTAGAACTGAATACATCCTCTCCATACATAGATACCCCGAATCAACAATATTAAACAAAAAAAAATGTTCAATCACGAATGCTCTACCAGCAAGAATTTTTTGTTAAGGTGCTTTTAATTAAATTATTTGATTGCTCAGTGTCAGGTGTAAAACTGTACCTCGTTACAACAAAAGTCACTACATATTATTACAGCCAAATTAGTTTAAGGTACTATTAGTGTTTAAAAAAAATATTTTTTTTCGATTTTTTTTCATAAAGGGGTCTATAAATGTGCCGAGAATATGTATTTCAAATTTCAGGTGCAAATTCAAAATAGAAAAAAAGTTATACCGATTTTTGTATAGTTATGCTGCATAAATTCCTTGTTATATTATTCTAACGCCAATCTTATATCGCGTTTTTCTCGAAATGAATTTTTTAAAATTTGCGCAAACTCTAGCTCAAACACATTTTATCCGATATTAATAAAACTAGGCTCATTTTGTTTATTATTATGCCTATTGTGCATCCCCCGAACGTTGTGATTTTTTTTCTTTTTTCCCCGTTTTTAAAAAACCCTTAACTTCCGGTTTTGGTGGGGGATGCACAACTGAATAGGTCTTTATTGAAATACCATTAGATTTTTGTTTGTCTCATGCACTGGAGACGCTCTATTATTTGCGCAGAGTCGGGCTCTTTCTTTTTACGTCAACTTCAACACCCTCTATATTAGTGAGAAAAAAATATAATTAAAAAATAAATTTTTTTCTATAAAATATAGATCCTCAGTTATCATATGTAAAAAAATTTAGCTCTAAAAATTATTTTTTCACTTAAAAAAAATATTTAAAAAAGGCCTTTTTTTAACTTCACTCGCTAAAAGTACCTTAATTATTAATTATAATATTTAATCTTTGTTTTTTCCAGTGTTGATTGTTATTTTATATTTTTTTGAAGGTGGCACGGCATTTAATTGTTTTTTTATATTAAGCACTTATTTTCAGGGTTTTGTGATGATGTCTTGCCCTGGAATTGCCGATAATGCACACGTAGCACTGCTGATTTTTGATCGTGTTAATTAAAGTGCATTTTCCAGAAATGAGTTTGTTTCTGCCGAGTTTTCTTTGCTTTTTCTCTTGTGGTTGAATATTTAATTAATAAAAAAAATTCGGCTTAGAGCATGTCATCATGTTCGGGGCCGCAGTTCCTTTCTTAATTAAGTGAACATCGTTGGTGGAAGCAAATATTTCGTTGGTGGATGCAAACAGAGAGCTCATTTCCACGTTTTAGGGGCTCTATGACATGCATGCATCCTAAGGACAGTCTTGACTAGCTCCAGAGGACTTTAACTTTTATTAAATCACGTTTTCGGGCTCGGATTTTTCAAAATTATAAGCTGAGTTCAAACTGGTGAAGATCTAGCGCACGTCGTTCGTAGTTAAAAGGAAACAAGTACGGAATCGGTTCTCTTGCGGGAATTATGGCCATTGGTGGTCGACTGATAAAAATGAGAAACAACAGGAAATATATAGAGTTATGCTATCGTATTCTTTAACAAATCTATTTTGAAATCTTGGCTGAACTGTTTATATTCAGTTTTAAGCAAAAAAACACGTCCCCAAAACCAAAAAATACTACCCAATTTCATAAAATACATTAATTCACTTAAATAAATCCTAAATACCTTAAATTACGACTTAAATTAAAGAAATAACCAAAAAATATAAAATTTTCCATTCTTGAAATCTCAGAAAAGTTCACAAGAATCGTAACGATAAAAACTCATTTTTTGGGCCTTTTTTGCGTTATCAATAAATAATCGTTATTAAGCCTACTATTATAAAATACTTATTTTTTATATGTGCTATAATATTTTTAGTTACTAAAAAACATAATCTAAGTATATTTTTATTGGTTAATTTAATAAATATCAATAAAATAAACTTTTGAATTTACATATTATCACAATCTACAGTATAGTGAAAAATTGCATAGTTGTAGGCACCTAATACTCAATCGGATGCGTTTTCTGGCAATCGCAGGGATCCTGTATGATATGTCAGAAATTACAATACGAAGTGCTCAAGTTTTCTCATGCAAATATGCGAAACTGCGCATTGTAAATTTATCCATTAGATAGAGGATCCGCACGTTTACCAAAAAACGTACATTTTAACTTGAGATTATTCACTTTAATCTTTAATTAGAGATTAAGTTCTGAAAAGATGCAATATTTTTCACTTTCATATTAGTAAGAGGCTAACACTTGAGCATTTATTCATTTTTCCAATGTTTTACGGATTTTAAATACTTATAACAAATAAAGAGGACATTATTTTTCGCGTGTATTTAATAATCGTTATTAAGCTTATTATTATTAAATACTTATTTTTCATATGTTTTACAATATTTTCCATGACTAAAAAACATAATTTAACCATATTTTTATTGGTTAATTTAATAAATATTAATAAAATAAACTTTTGAAATTATGAAACTTGAAATCTTATGAGATCCATCCTGAATTTCTTGTCTTGGTTTTCATTGTCAAAATTAAATTAAGGAGGTTAAGTTGTAAGATAAGACGCTTTTAATTGAAGCTAAAAACATGGGCGAACAGTTTAGAGGATTTTCTTGGATAGGTAACCAATTTTAATCGAAATATAATCAATTAATTAAGAAAATACTTTACGACTGTCATAGTTTAGTTCCTAATTATAGAGGCGCGAATTTCTCGGGTTCGAGTCTTGCTGGTGGTTTATCTCATTTTTTTCTTGTAAAATTTTGAAAATTTCAGACTTTTGATCAAAATTATATTTTCTGTCCATAAAAAAATTACAAAATATTAATTTTGCAGATCAATTTAAACACTAAATACAAGAGGAGAGCATAATACCTTATTTTCATATCTATTTTTCTTCTTAACTTCATGAAAATGTGCAATCATCTAGAACTGAATGCATCTTCTTCATAGATAGATGGACATAGAGTACATTGTCTATAGGACATTAAATGACGAAATTTTGCATCTAATCATGCAAATTAATTCACCTGGATGTTCGCCGCATTTGGGGGTGGCCAGCCTACGTTGAGCTTGTGTTTTACCCTCCGCTGAGCATTAGTGGTAAGGTAATAAATGCTTTTTAAAACTAAACTAAACTCTTTCCTCTTTCAGACTATAGCTTGTACTCAATGGTAGAGCCGTCGACAATACAAAGGGGCTATACTCGTACCTCTGAGTGCACACTGGTCTTTCACGTAGAAAAAGCATAACGTGTCCATTTCACAACTAAAAAAAACATAGATAAACTCTCTTCCTTCAATTTGCTCTAAGCAGTTTCCTCTTACCGAGTCTACCCAGAAAATTATATGCAATTTTAAAGTAGTGGTGGTGGTGAATCTTCCTTAAGTGGATTTAATACGACTTGGAGTCCTTTCTGCTGTATTCGAAAGGTGTCTATATCGAATTGTTCTCTATCTAAATCTTCTGAAAGATCCTTACTAAGAAAGAAGATTTTTGTTTAATATCTTTCGTTACAAAAAAAATTGTCTTCGGCGCGACACGATCCAATTTTTTTGAAATAATTTGATAAAAAACCATTCTTTTTCGTACTTTTCCTTGGAGATATTTACAGATTAATCCTTTTTTTTATGGAAATAATAAATTTAGATCAATTTCGATTTTATAAAAGTTAAATTTAACCAAAAAAATCAAAATAAAATCAACCGCCAACCATCAACACTCGAATCCAAGAACTTCGAAGCTGTGCCGACTGCAGCCTCCCTGTACTTTTCATGACATTAATTTTGTTTTCCTGGTCACGAATCTTGATTTAAATATCCTTTTCTAGGCAAGAAAGGCTCTCTATGTCTGCAGGATACATTTATCTATTTCCTATTGTTCCTCATTTTCGTCAATCGACCACCAATGTGCATAATTAACTCCCGCAAAAGAACCCCTTCTGTACTCGTTACCTTGGTGGATAGTTGAAAGATCATCTCCTGGACACGCAATCCTGGGTATTCATCACAAAATATCTTGCCATGTCCTTTCTTTAACTTTTATCTGGCAAAAGGTATTTTCTAGATTAACAATTAACACTAGATTTACGGATAAAATTGCATATACCTGCTTTTCCTAGAAGCCACCATCGTCATATTGACATGAAAATGCGTGTTTAAGCAGCAAAAAAAAAATAATTTACCAAATATTATTTATAACATTAACAAACATAGAATAATATATTGGATTTATTTTGCATTACGACGACAACCAATTGTAAAATGTTCCTGGATTCACATTGGGCGCGAGTTGTTATTAGCCCTGTTAACTTAGCATCGTTTCTAGCATGCCTTTTGACAATTCTCATTTTACAGCTAATAACAGGCAAAAATAATAACATTTCCCATTTTACAAATGATAAAAAGCTAAAAACTCAATAATAATAATAAAATCTTCATTCTGTATTGAAATATTTCTAAATTATTTGCTTACGACAAAAAATTACAAGCAAACATCAATTCATTTTGGGTGTGCTAAATTTTAGCTAAGCCAAAAAGCACAAAGAAGTTAGCTAACAGCCCTAAAAAATTGCTGTTTATGCCGTTGTTAACTTGCCTAGCTCAGTTAAATTAACTTCGGCCTAAACGCACCCATTGATATTCATCGACGGCCAATTTCTTTTAGCTAACGCAAAAATAGGGCCAGGCTTGACTATTTTTAAATACATACAAAGAAAACATCACCTTTAGAATCACCTATAGAATCTATAGTTAATAATACCACGAATCCGTGACAAGAAATTAATAGTTATGAAAAACATTTTTAGCAACAAAGGAGAGCGGCAGAAAGATGAAACTTGAATTCCATTTCCACAAAAAAACAACAATTTTGGCAATTTTCCCTTGAGATATTTAAAGATTAAGGGTTTTAGATTAAGGGTTCTTTAATTGTAATTAATTTACATCAACCCCGATCTTATAAACTCGTAAATTTTCCACAAAAAGCCCTCCAGCAGCGCTCCTCTTTGTGGGGAAATGTGAAAAATCGTACTTGATCGTTGCATACTTAGGGGAATCGCATATTCCTTGTCTCGTATACTTTTATATGAAACTTGAGATCGTGCCTTCAAAAATTCCCTTTGTGATATAATTCACAAGATCACTTTTTGAAAATTCTGCCGTACATAAATGGCTTTGAAACATATCTCTTCGGGACATTCCTGTCTTTAGTGGTAAAGGCAGGGAGCTGGTGGGTCGTCCCCTGTGTGTGTGCGGGGCCGTACTCTGGCCTCCCCGCACTGACACCAGCACCTTTTTTGCTAAAAGTAAGTAAGAAGGAAGGAAGGTTGATAATATTAATATATACGTAAGAGGAGTGCGGGGTGCCTCCATATTAAGTGTATAGTAATATTAAAGATCGAATCGTTGGGAAGTCAAAATATGGCATCTGGCTCCTTCCAAACAAGTTGGAGTGAGAAAAATGCATGTGCTAAAACTGTACTTTCAAAAAATACAGTTTATTGTCTGTAAATTAGCAAAGTCTGGTGGAATTGGTCGTGTGCGGACGTGTTCTTGGCGATTAAAATTTAAAATAATTAATTAATTTTTTCGTTTTTTTCGTGGGTTTTTCACGGTTTTTTCGCGGTTTAATATTATTAACTTTATTTAATATTATTTGGTTAAGTTTAAGTGCGTTTTATCGCGATTTTTCGCGGTTTTTTTCGCGGCTAAGACTTATATATTATTTGTTTAAGTTTAAGTGCTTTTTATCGCGATTTTTGGCGGTTTCTTTCGCGGTTAAGTTTATTTAATATTATTTGTTTGCATTTCTGAAAGAGAATCGCGATTTTTCAAAGGATTACCGGTGCATAAAGTGCATAAATTCAATGTTGAAAGTGTCACTTATGTAAAAGTGAGGGTGGAACTATTATTTACTACATAATTAGGTATCAGCAACATTAAAATCCAATGGTGAGTGCTATATTATTCATTTTTTTGAAGGTGGCAAATTATTTAATTGTTTTTTTTGTTATTTAATTGTTTTGTTTTTATATTAGAGTTTATTTCTGCCGCGATCTTTGCGTTTTCTCTTGAAACCTAAATGTGGTTGAGTATTTAATTAATAAAAAAAGTTCGGGGCCATGTTCTGCAGGTTTTCATTTTTGGGGCCGCATTTTTTGTTAATTAAGTGAAGATCGAGTGTATTTTGTTGGTGGATGCAAACATAGAGCTCATTTCCACTTTTTTTGGCTCTATGACGTGGATGCATCCTCAGGAAGGTCTTGACTAGCTCCAGGGCGCTTTAACTTTTTTTAAACTACTATTTTTGAGTCCAATTATTCAAAATTTAAAATTTTGTTCAAGAGCTGGTGAAGATCTTGTGTACATCATTGGTGGATGCAAACATAGAGCTCATTTCCACTTTTTTGGGGCTCTATGACATGGATGCATCCTCAGGAAGGTCTTGACTAGCTCCGGGGCGTTTTAACTTTTTTTAAACTACTATTTTTGGTTCCAATTATTCAAAATTTAAAATTTTGTTCAAGAGCAGGTGAAGATCTTGTGTACATACATCATTGGTGGATGCCAACATAGAGCTCATTTCCACTTTTTTTGGCTCTATGACGTGGATGCATCCTCAGGAAGGTCTTGACCAGCTCCAGGGCGCTTTAACTTTTTTTAAATTACTATTTTTGAGTCCAATTATTCAAAATTTAAAATTTTGTTCAAGAGCTGGTGAAGATCTTGTGTACATCGTTGGTGGATGCAAACATAGAGCTCATTTCCACTTTTTTGGGGCTCTATGACATGGATGCATCCTCAGGAAGGTCTTGACTAGCTCCGGGGCGTTTTAACTTTTTTTAAACTACTATTTTTGGTTCCAATTATTCAAAATTTAAAATTTTGTTCAAGAGCAGGTGAAGATCTTGTGTACATCATTGGTGGATGCCAACATAGAGCTCATTTCCACTTTTTTGGGGCTTTATGACATGGATGCATCCTCAGGAAGGTCTTGACTAGCTCCAGGGCGCTTTAACTTTTTTTAAATTACTATTTTTGAGTCCAATTATTCAAAATTTAAAATTTTGTTCAAGAGCTGGTGAAGATCTTGTGTACATCGTTGGTGGACGCAAACATAGAGCTCATTTCCACTTTTTGGGGGCTCTATGACATGGATGCATCCTCAGGAAGGTCTTGACTAGCTCCAGGGCGCTTTAACTTTTTTTAAATTACTATTTTTGAGTCCAATTATTCAAAATTTAAAATTTTGTTCAAGAGCTGGTGAAGATCTAGTGCACATAGTTGGTGGATGCAAACATAGAGCTCATTTCCACTTTTTTGGGGCTCTATGACATGGATGCATCCTCAGGAAGGTCTTGACTAGCTCCAGGGCGCTTTAACTTTTTTTAAATTACTATTTTTGAGTCCAATTATTCAAAATTTAAAATTTTGTTCAAGAGCTGGTGAAGATCTAGTGCACATCGTTGGTGGATGCAAACATAGAGCTCATTTCCACTTTTTTGGGGCTCTATGACATGGATGCATCCTCAGGAAGGTCTTGACTAGCTCCAGGGCGCTTTAACTTTTTTTAAATTACTATTTTTGAGTCCAATTATTCAAAATTTAAAATTTTGTTCAAGAGCTGGTGAAGATCTTGTGTACATCGTTGGTGGATGCAAACATAGAGCTCATTTCCACTTTTTTGGGGCTCTATGACATGGATGCATCCTCAGGAAGGTCTTGACTAGCTCCAGGGCGCTTTAACTTTTTTTAAATTACTATTTTTGAGTCCAATTATTCAAAATTTAAAATTTTGTTCAAGAGCTGGTGAAGATCTAGTGCACATCGTTGGTGGATGCAAACATAGAGCTCATTTCCACTTTTTTGGGGCTCTATGACATGGATGCATCCTCAGGAAGGTCTTGACTAGCTCCAGGGCGCTTTAACTTTTTTTAAATTACTATTTTTGAGTCCAATTATTCAAAATTTAAAATTTTGTTCAAGAGCTGGTGAAGATCTTGTGTACATCGTTGGTGGATGCAAACATAGAGCTCATTTCCACTTTTTTGGGGCTCTATGACATGGATGCATCCTCAGGAAGGTCTTGACTAGCTCCAGGGCGCTTTAACTTTTTTTAAATTACTATTTTTGAGTCCAATTATTCAAAATTTAAAATTTTGTTCAAGAGCTGGTGAAGATCTAGTGCACATCGTTGGTGGATGCAAACATAGAGCTCATTTCCACTTTTTTGGGGCTCTATGACATGGATGCATCCTCAGGAAGGTCTTGACTAGCTCCAGGGCGCTTTAACTTTTTTTAAATTACTATTTTTGAGTCCAATTATTCAAAATTTAAAATTTTGTTCAAGAGCTGGTGAAGATCTTGTGTACATCGTTGGTGGACGCAAACATAGAGCTCATTTCCACTTTTTGGGGGCTCTATGACATGGATGCATCCTCAGGAAGGTCTTGACTAGCTCCAGGGCGCTTTAACTTTTTTTAAATTACTATTTTTGAGTCCAATTATTCAAAATTTAAAATTTTGTTCAAGAGCTGGTGAAGATCTAGTGCACATAGTTGGTGGATGCAAACATAGAGCTCATTTCCACTTTTTTGGGGCTCTATGACATGGATGCATCCTCAGGAAGGTCTTGACTAGCTCCAGGGCGCTTTAACTTTTTTTAAATTACTATTTTTGAGTCCAATTATTCAAAATTTAAAATTTTGTTCAAGAGCTGGTGAAGATCTTGTGTACATCGTTGGTGGATGCAAACATAGAGCTCATTTCCACTTTTTTGGGGCTCTATGACATGGATGCATCCTCAGGAAGGTCTTGACTAGCTCCAGGGCGCTTTAACTTTTTTTAAATTACTATTTTTGAGTCCAATTATTCAAAATTTAAAATTTTGTTCAAGAGCTGGTGAAGATCTAGTGCACATCGTTGGTGGATGCAAACATAGAGCTCATTTCTACTTTTTTGGGGCTCTATGACATGGATGCATCCTCAGGAAGGTCTTGACTAGCTCCAGGGCGCTTTAACTTTTTTTAAATTACTATTTTTGAGTCCAATTATTCAAAATTTAAAATTTTGTTCAAGAGCTGGTGAAGATCTTGTGTACATCGTTGGTGGATGCAAACATATAGCTCATTTCCACTTTTTTGGGGCTCTATGACATGGATGCATCCTCAGGAAGGTCTTGACTAGCTCCAGGGCGCTTTAACTTTTTTTAAATTACTATTTTTGAGTCCAATTATTCAAAATTTAAAATTTTGTTCAAGAGCTGGTGAAGATCTTGTGTACATCGTTGGTGGACGCAAACATAGAGCTCATTTCCACTTTTTGGGGGCTCTATGACATGGATGCATCCTCAGGAAGGTCTTGACTAGCTCCAGGGCGCTTTAACTTTTTTTAAATTACTATTTTTGAGTCCAATTATTCAAAATTTAAAATTTTGTTCAAGAGCTGGTGAAGATCTAGTGCACATAGTTGGTGGATGCAAACATAGAGCTCATTTCCACTTTTTTGGGGCTCTATGACATGGATGCATCCTCAGGAAGGTCTTGACTAGCTCCAGGGCGCTTTAACTTTTTTTAAATTACTATTTTTGAGTCCAATTATTCAAAATTTAAAATTTTGTTCAAGAGCTGGTGAAGATCTAGTGCACATCGTTGGTGGATGCAAACATAGAGCTCATTTCCACTTTTTTGGGGCTCTATGACATGGATGCATCCTCAGGAAGGTCTTGACTAGCTCCAGGGCGCTTTAACTTTTTTTAAATTACTATTTTTGAGTCCAATTATTCAAAATTTAAAATTTTGTTCAAGAGCTGGTGAAGATCTTGTGTACATCGTTGGTGGACGCAAACATAGAGCTCATTTCCACTTTTTGGGGGCTCTATGACATGGATGCATCCTCAGGAAGGTCTTGACTAGCTCCAGGGCGCTTTAACTTTTTTTAAATTACTATTTTTGAGTCCAATTATTCAAAATTTAAAATTTTGTTCAAGAGCTGGTGAAGATCTAGTGCACATAGTTGGTGGATGCAAACATAGAGCTCATTTCCACTTTTTTGGGGCTCTATGACATGGATGCATCCTCAGGAAGGTCTTGACTAGCTCCAGGGCGCTTTAACTTTTTTTAAATTACTATTTTTGAGTCCAATTATTCAAAATTTAAAATTTTGTTCAAGAGCTGGTGAAGATCTTGTGTACATCGTTGGTGGATGCAAACATAGAGCTCATTTCCACTTTTTTGGGGCTCTATGACATGGATGCATCCTCAGGAAGGTCTTGACTAGCTCCAGGGCGCTTTAACTTTTTTTAAATTACTATTTTTGAGTCCAATTATTCAAAATTTAAAATTTTGTTCAAGAGCTGGTGAAGATCTAGTGCACATCGTTGGTGGATGCAAACATAGAGCTCATTTCTACTTTTTTGGGGCTCTATGACATGGATGCATCCTCAGGAAGGTCTTGACTAGCTCCAGGGCGCTTTAACTTTTTTTAAATTACTATTTTTGAGTCCAATTATTCAAAATTTAAAATTTTGTTCAAGAGCTGGTGAAGATCTAGTGCACATCGTTGGTGGATGCAAACATAGAGCTCATTTCCACTTTTTTGGGGCTCTATGACATGGATGCATCCTCAGGAAGGTCTTGACTAGCTCCAGGGCGCTTTAACTTTTTTTAAATTACTATTTTTGAGTCCAATTATTCAAAATTTAAAATTTTGTTCAAGAGCTGGTGAAGATCTTGTGTACATCGTTGGTGGACGCAAACATAGAGCTCATTTCCACTTTTTTGGGGCTCTATGACATGGATGCATCCTCAGGAAGGTCTTGACTAGCTCCAGGGCGCTTTAACTTTTTTTAAATTACTATTTTTGAGTCCAATTATTCAAAATTTAAAATTTTGTTCAAGAGCTGGTGAAGATCTAGTGCACATCGTTGGTGGATGCAAACATAGAGCTCATTTCCACTTTTTTGGGGCTCTATGACATGGATGCATCCTCAGGAAGGTCTTGACTAGCTCCAGGGCGCTTTAACTTTTTTTAAATTACTATTTTTGAGTCCAATTATTCAAAATTTAAAATTTTGTTCAAGAGCTGGTGAAGATCTAGTGCACATCGTTGGTGGATGCAAACATAGAGCTCATTTCTACTTTTTTGGGGCTCTATGACATGGATGCATCCTCAGGAAGGTCTTGACTAGCTCCGGGGCGTTTTAACTTTTTTTAAACTACTATTTTTGGTTCCAATTATTCAAAATTTAAAATTTTGTTCAAGAGCAGGTGAAGATCTTGTGTACATCATTGGTGGATGCCAACATAGAGCTCATTTCCACTTTTTTGGGGC
The DNA here is from genome assembly GCA_963855945.1 of Thereva nobilitata. Lineage (NCBI taxonomy): Eukaryota > Metazoa > Arthropoda > Insecta > Diptera > Therevidae > Thereva > Thereva nobilitata. The sequence goes on along the minus strand of OY979699.1, from coordinate 18,278,660 downwards.
TTTATGACATGGATGCATCCTCAGGAAGGTCTTGACTAGCTCCAGGGCGCTTTAACTTTTTTTAAATTACTATTTTTGAGTCCAATTATTCAAAATTTAAAATTTTGTTCAAGAGCTGGTGAAGATCTTGTGTACATCGTTGGTGGACGCAAACATAGAGCTCATTTCCACTTTTTGGGGGCTCTATGACATGGATGCATCCTCAGGAAGGTCTTGACTAGCTCCAGGGCGCTTTAACTTTTTTTAAATTACTATTTTTTAGTCCAATTATTCAAAATTTAAAATTTTGTTCAAGAGCTGGTGAAGATCTTGTGTACATCGTTGGTGGATGCAAACATATAGCTCATTTCCACTTTTTTGGGGCTCTATGACATGGATGCATCCTCAGGAAGGTCTTGACTAGCTCCAGGGCGCTTTAACTTTTTTTAAATTACTATTTTTGAGTCCAATTATTCAAAATTTAAAATTTTGTTCAAGAGCTGGTGAAGATCTTGTGTACATCGTTGGTGGACGCAAACATAGAGCTCATTTCCACTTTTTTGGGGCTCTATGACATGGATGCATCCTCAGGAAGGTCTTGACTAGCTCCAGGGCGCTTTAACTTTTTTTAAATTACTATTTTTGAGTCCAATTATTCAAAATTTAAAATTTTGTTCAAGAGCTGGTGAAGATCTAGTGCACATCGTTGGTGGATGCAAACATAGAGCTCATTTCCACTTTTTTGGGGCTCTATGACATGGATGCATCCTCAGGAAGGTCTTGACTAGCTCCAGGGCGCTTTAACTTTTTTTAAATTACTATTTTTGAGTCCAATTATTCAAAATTTAAAATTTTGTTCAAGAGCTGGTGAAGATCTTGTGTACATCGTTGGTGGATGCAAACATAGAGCTCATTTCCACTTTTTTGGGGCTCTATGACATGGATGCATCCTCAGGAAGGTCTTGACTAGCTCCAGGGCGCTTTAACTTTTTTTAAATTACTATTTTTGAGTCCAATTATTCAAAATTTAAAATTTTGTTCAAGAGCTGGTGAAGATCTAGTGCACATCGTTGGTGGATGCAAACATAGAGCTCATTTCCACTTTTTTGGGGCTCTATGACATGGATGCATCCTCAGGAAGGTCTTGACTAGCTCCAGGGCGCTTTAACTTTTTTTAAATTACTATTTTTGAGTCCAATTATTCAAAATTTAAAATTTTGTTCAAGAGCTGGTGAAGATCTAGTGCACATCGTTGGTGGATGCAAACATAGAGCTCATTTCCACTTTTTTGGGGCTCTATGACATGGATGCATCCTCAGGAAGGTCTTGACTAGCTCCAGGGCGCTTTAACTTTTTTTAAATTACTATTTTTGAGTCCAATTATTCAAAATTTAAAATTTTGTTCAAGAGCTGGTGAAGATCTTGTGTACATCGTTGGTGGATGCAAACATAGAGCTCATTTCCACTTTTTTGGGGCTCTATGACATGGATGCATCCTCAGGAAGGTCTTGACTAGCTCCAGGGCGCTTTAACTTTTTTTAAATTACTATTTTTGAGTCCAATTATTCAAAATTTAAAATTTTGTTCAAGAGCTGGTGAAGATCTTGTGTACATCGTTGGTGGATGCAAACATATAGCTCATTTCCACTTTTTTGGGGCTCTATGACATGGATGCATCCTCAGGAAGGTCTTGACTAGCTCCAGGGCGCTTTAACTTTTTTTAAATTACTATTTTTGAGTCCAATTATTCAAAATTTAAAATTTTGTTCAAGAGCTGGTGAAGATCTAGTGCACATCGTTGGTGGATGCAAACATAGAGCTCATTTCCACTTTTTTGGGGCTCTATGACATGGATGCATCCTCAGGAAGGTCTTGACTAGCTCCAGGGCGCTTTAACTTTTTTTAAATTACTATTTTTGAGTCCAATTATTCAAAATTTAAAATTTTGTTCAAGAGCTGGTGAAGATCTAGTGCACATCGTTGGTGGATGCAAACATAGAGCTCATTTCCACTTTTTTGGGGCTCTATGACATGGATGCATCCTCAGGAAGGTCTTGACTAGCTCCAGGGCGCTTTAACTTTTTTTAAATTACTATTTTTGAGTCCAATTATTCAAAATTTAAAATTTTGTTCAAGAGCTGGTGAAGATCTTGTGTACATCGTTGGTGGACGCAAACATAGAGCTCATTTCCACTTTTTTGGGGCTCTATGACATGGATGCATCCTCAGGAAGGTCTTGACTAGCTCCAGGGCGCTTTAACTTTTTTTAAATTACTATTTTTGAGTCCAATTATTCAAAATTTAAAATTTTGTTCAAGAGCTGGTGAAGATCTAGTGCACATCGTTGGTGGATGCAAACATAGAGCTCATTTCCACTTTTTTGGGGCTCTATGACATGGATGCATCCTCAGGAAGGTCTTGACTAGCTCCAGGGCGCTTTAACTTTTTTTAAATTACTATTTTTGAGTCCAATTATTCAAAATTTAAAATTTTGTTCAAGAGCTGGTGAAGATCTTGTGTACATCGTTGGTGGATGCAAACATAGAGCTCATTTCCACTTTTTTGGGGCTCTATGACATGGATGCATCCTCAGGAAGGTCTTGACTAGCTCCAGGGCGCTTTAACTTTTTTTAAATTACTATTTTTGAGTCCAATTATTCAAAATTTAAAATTTTGTTCAAGAGCTGGTGAAGATCTAGTGCACATCGTTGGTGGATGCAAACATAGAGCTCATTTCCACTTTTTTGGGGCTCTATGACATGGATGCATCCTCAGGAAGGTCTTGACTAGCTCCAGGGCGCTTTAACTTTTTTTAAATTACTATTTTTGAGTCCAATTATTCAAAATTTAAAATTTTGTTCAAGAGCTGGTGAAGATCTAGTGCACATAGTTGGTGGATGCAAACATAGAGCTCATTTCCACTTTTTGGGGGCTCTATGACATGGATGCATCCTCAGGAAGGTCTTGACTAGCTCCAGGGCGCTTTAACTTTTTTTAAATTACTATTTTTGAGTCCAATTATTCAAAATTTAAAATTTTGTTCAAGAGCTGGTGAAGATCTTGTGTACATCGTTGGTGGACGCAAACATAGAGCTCATTTCCACTTTTTGGGGGCTCTATGACATGGATGCATCCTCAGGAAGGTCTTGACTAGCTCCAGGGCGCTTTAACTTTTTTTAAATTACTATTTTTGAGTCCAATTATTCAAAATTTAAAATTTTGTTCAAGAGCTGGTGAAGATCTAGTGCACATAGTTGGTGGATGCAAACATAGAGCTCATTTCCACTTTTTTGGGGCTCTATGACATGGATGCATCCTCAGGAAGGTCTTGACTAGCTCCAGGGCGCTTTAACTTTTTTTAAATTACTATTTTTGAGTCCAATTATTCAAAATTTAAAATTTTGTTCAAGAGCTGGTGAAGATCTTGTGTACATCGTTGGTGGATGCAAACATAGAGCTCATTTCCACTTTTTTGGGGCTCTATGACATGGATGCATCCTCAGGAAGGTCTTGACTAGCTCCAGGGCGCTTTAACTTTTTTTAAATTACTATTTTTGAGTCCAATTATTCAAAATTTAAAATTTTGTTCAAGAGCTGGTGAAGATCTTGTGTACATCGTTGGTGGATGCAAACATAGAGCTCATTTCCACTTTTTTGGGGCTCTATGACATGGATGCATCCTCAGGAAGGTCTTGACTAGCTCCAGGGCGCTTTAACTTTTTTTAAATTACTATTTTTGAGTCCAATTATTCAAAATTTAAAATTTTGTTCAAGAGCTGGTGAAGATCTTGTGTACATCGTTGGTGGATGCAAACATATAGCTCATTTCCACTTTTTTGGGGCTCTATGACATGGATGCATCCTCAGGAAGGTCTTGACTAGCTCCAGGGCGCTTTAACTTTTTTTAAATTACTATTTTTGAGTCCAATTATTCAAAATTTAAAATTTTGTTCAAGAGCTGGTGAAGATCTAGTGCACATCGTTGGTGGATGCAAACATAGAGCTCATTTCCACTTTTTTGGGGCTCTATGACATGGATGCATCCTCAGGAAGGTCTTGACTAGCTCCAGGGCGCTTTAACTTTTTTTAAATTACTATTTTTGAGTCCAATTATTCAAAATTTAAAATTTTGTTCAAGAGCTGGTGAAGATCTAGTGCACATCGTTGGTGGATGCAAACATAGAGCTCATTTCTACTTTTTTGGGGCTCTATGACATGGATGCATCCTCAGGAAGGTCTTGACTAGCTCCAGGGCGCTTTAACTTTTTTTAAATTACTATTTTTGAGTCCAATTATTCAAAATTTAAAATTTTGTTCAAGAGCTGGTGAAGATCTAGTGCACATCGTTGGTGGATGCAAACATAGAGCTCATTTCCACTTTTTTGGGGCTCTATGACATGGATGCATCCTCAGGAAGGTCTTGACTAGCTCCAGGGCGCTTTAACTTTTTTTAAATTACTATTTTTGAGTCCAATTATTCAAAATTTAAAATTTTGTTCAGGAGCTGGTGAAGATCTAGTGCACATCGTTGGTGGATGCAAACAGAGAGCTCATATCCACGTTTTTGGGGCTCTATGATATGCATGCATCGGAAGGACAGTC